>CM052703.1:51577967-51599465 GCA_028551405.1 Uromys caudimaculatus
TTTTTTAATTCTGTTAAATGTTCATCCAACTTTTCAGCCAGTATAGATTAGACACTGGGGGCTTCTGAGGAAAAATGTTTACCCCTGTGCTTAAGTAAAGATCATATAAGCTTTGCCAAAGTAGCATTCATAGAACACTCCATTGGGAAGCCATTGTGGCAGTGGGAAGGAAGGAGATGAGTCTGAAGCCGGGCACTGGTGGGGGGGATCGGTGTGTATACCTGTGAGGCAGATGCACTTGGAATTAGATCTGTTTACACTCAGGTGCCCTCACTGCCACATCCTAGCACAACTTCACGCTTACTTTCTCTGCTTCTGTCTCTGCAGTGTTTGAACAGTGTTCATAACCTAGTGTTGTCATGAGGAGGGAATTAGCTGGTACAAGTCTTGAGCATGTAGTGAGAGCCCGCTCAATTTCCGGGGATTGTAAGAGGAAAGAGGAGAAAAGCTTACAGGCAAAGGTGATGTTTTAGGAGGGAGATTGGGGGAACTGAATGTTTTGTGTTTGATTTTGTTTTGTTTTGAGATAAGGTCTCTACATAGCTCTGACTTTCCTAGAATTCACTATGTAGACCAGGCTGGATTCCAGTTTACAGAGATCTGCTTACCTTTACCCAAGTGCTGAGATGAAAGGTGAAAGGTGTGTGCCACCATATCTGACCTGGAACTATTGTTTGATTTATTATCAATGAGTGTGTGTATGATGTGCTTTGGGGAGGAGGCTGTGCATGTGGAGGTCAAGAACAACTTCAGAGCCCAGCAGTGGTGGCGCACACCTTTAATCCCAGCACTTGGGAGGCAGAAGCAGGCGGATTTCTGAGTTCGAGGCCAGCCTGGTCTACAGAGTGAGTTCCAGGACAGCCAGGGCTACACAGCTACACAGAGAAACCCTGTCTCGAAAAACCAAAAAAAGAGAGTTGGTTCTCTGCTTCCAGCTGTCAGTTGTATAGCAAGAACAGTTCACCTAGGGCTGGAGAGACCGCTCAGCGGTTAAGAGCACTGACTGCTCTTCCAAAGGTCCTGAGTTCAATTCCCAGCAACCACATGGTGGCTCACAACCATCTGTAACGGGATCCGATGCCCTCTTCTGGTGTGTATATACTCACATACATAAAATAAATAAATACATCTTTTTAAAAAAAGATGTATTTATTTATTTTGTGTATGAGTACACTGTTACTATCTTCAGACACGCGAGAAGAGGGCAGTTTACCCATTAAGCCATCTGCCTGGCTTGGGATGAAATTTTTTTTTAAGGTTTATTTTTAAAATTTGTTTTATTTTATATGTATGGGTGTCTGTGCACCATGTGTATACCAGGGGCTAGGAAGATGGCTGAGTCAGTCAAAGTGATAGCTGCATCGGTGTGAGAGTCCAGTTCAGATTCCCAGCACCTGTGTAAATGCCAGACTTGTGTGGCAACCCACCTGTAGTCCCAGCCCACAGAAGATAGACACAGGGATCCCAGGGCAAGCTGGCTAGCTAGACTAGCCAAATCAGTGAGCTCTGGGTTCAAGTGACAGAACCTGCCTCAACATAAAAGATAGAGAGCACTTAAGGCAGATAGGTGGCCACCACGTGCACCTGTGCGAGTATATGCTCCCACACTCAGGGACATGCATGCATGCATGCATAGTACACACATATACACACCAAAAAAAAAAAAAAATCACCTTGGCTTCAATGTGGAAAGCTACTGAGACAGCGGTTCTCAGTCTGCGTGGGTCAAGACCCCTTTGGGGTTTGCCTAAGACCATTGTAAAACATAGATATTTATATTACGATTCATAACGGTAACAAAATTACAGTTATGAAGTAGCAACAAAAATAATTTTATAGTTGGGGTTACCACAACATGGGGCAGTGTATTGAAGGGTTACAGCATTAGGAAGCTTGAGAACCACTGGACTAAAGAGTCAAAGAAGACAGGGAGTCCACAGATAGGGTTCAAGAGCAGGCTATGGAGAAGTGAGATAACGAGGATAAGTACTGAGCCTGAATGTGTTTTGCACACACGGCAGATGAGGTTTCCTGATGGTCTGGCCTGGCATAGCATGGATTCCCGGCCTCAAGATCTCCCAGGAAGAGCTGATTCTGTGCTCTGGATGTGGGAGGGCCAGAGCAGAATGTTCCTTGTGACTCTCCCCTTTAGAATTCCTGACCTCACTCTGAACCAGAAGGACGCAGGGCTTCCAGCAGTGCAGCAGGTCTATTTGGCAGGTGGGTCTTAGAGTATAGCCAAGCCAGCCTTTAGTGAGGGCTCAAAAAACAGAGGGCCCAGTTACTGTAGGGCAAATGTGAAGGACTTCAGGGGCGAGCCCCTCCCATGACCTTTGGGAAGAGAGTAAAGCTCTTTCCCTAGGTCTTGGGCAACTCTCTCCCTCAGTGTATTCTGTAAACTGAAACTCTCCTGCTCAGCTAGGAGAAAGCCAAGTTGATTTCACTTACTGAGACCAGAAAACATGGTTATCTGAAGTCTCTTTTTGGTGACTAAGAAGCCCACGCAAACCTTGAAATTGCTCTGTGTCCAACCAAAGTCCCACCTGTCTGTTTTACCAGCAAGAATGCTCCTTGGAAAATCTTTGGCTGGAATATGTTACTTTTAGCGGAATGGCTCCAATTCCATTAGATCTTCACTTACCATTCCAAAACATAGTTTAAGCAAACCTGGCTTCAACAATATGTCCCTTCAGTGCCCTGAAAGCTGTCATGGACTTGTAATCCTAGCACTCTAGAGGCTGAGATAGAAAGAGTGTGAATTCAAGGACAACTTGAATTAGAGATTGAGACATGTTTCAAAACAAAGGTGTGTATAGCTGAGAGACAGTTCAGTGGTTAAGAGTGCTGCTGCTCTTGGGAGAGCCTGTTTGGTTTCCAGATCCATGTCAGGTAGCTCACAGTTACTTATAACTTTAACTTCAGGTGATTTGATACCCTCTTATGGACTCCACGGGCACTGCACTCCCCCCACCCCCCAACATACACTTAAATACATGATTGGAAATAAAATAAGCCAGCCGGGTAGTGGTGGCACACGCCTTTAATCCCAGCACTTGGGAGGCAGAGGAGGCAGAGGCAGGTGGATTTCTGAGTTCGAGGCCAGCCTGGTCTACAGAGTGAGTTCCAGGACAGCCAGGGCTACACAGAGAAACCCTGTCTCAAACAAACAAACAAACAAACAAACAAAAAAGAATTTAAAAAAAAAAGGAGTGCAGCTGAGTGATAGAACACTTGCCTAGTATATGAGAGGCCTTGAGTTCCATCCCGTCCTCTCTCTCTCTCTCTCTCACACACACATACACACACACACACATCTCTTACAAAAATACCACACCCAAGTTCTTAATACTAGAAGGAAGCTTCCAGGTTTGTAGAAATGGGGATAGGAAGACACTGTGCTGCTAACATGTGGTGCCAGCCCCCGCTGACCCCTCCCCTCCGTCTCTGCCAGGTATCCAGAATGTGGACATTCAGTTGGAGAACCAGATGGTGTTGGTGCAGACCACTCTGCCCAGCCAGGAGGTGCAAACGCTCCTGGAAAGCACAGGGAGGCAGGCTGTGCTCAAAGGCATGGGCAGCAGCCAATTACGTAAGTGACTGCTTCCAGTCTCGGCCTCGGCCGCTGGGCTCAAAGTTCTGGAGCAAGAACTGATACTAATCTAACACAGGAGTCTCAGGACTGGACTGGATTGACTTTGGGGAGTTATGAAAGTTATGAGATTCCTTCTATGCTCTTCCTGAGCCACTGAAAGGAACGGGTGTTGATCCAAATTCTTTTAGTCAAATTAAACAAGTTTTTTTTTTCCCCTCTTAGATAGGGATATCCCCCTTAAAGCAGGGTTTGAGAAAATGGCATCAAATGTAGGAAAAAGTGGGGCTTATATAACCAAACCAAACCAACCAACCAAACAACCAACCAAACAAACAAACAAACAGAAACCAACCCTATAAGGTTAGGGGGGTTCCGAGAGTTTTTGGTATCTTGGCAGAACATCTCAGAATTATTTGACAGAGCATCCTATCTTACCAGGGAGGAAGTTAGGGTACAGGGTGTGGGAACATGTTAAATTCCAAAAAATATGTCAAGACATGGTTAAACCCAAGTTTTACAGAAAACAGGAATGAACTTATTTTGACCGTGTAACCAGATGACTTTTAATCTAACAATGCCATCAGGGGCTGGGTGAGATGGAAAGACAGTGAGCATTTCCTACCTTGCAGAGAGTCTGGGCGCAGCAGTGGCCATTCTGGAGGGCTGCAGCACCATACGGGGCGTGGTCCGCTTCCTACAGCTATCCTCTGAGCTCTGCCTGATTGAGGGAACCATCGACGGCCTAGAACCTGGGCTACATGGACTCCACGTCCATCAGTATGGGGACCTTACAAGGGATTGCAATAGGTAAGTCTTCCTTAACGACCCTGTAGCGTCTTCAGCTACATCCTTTCCCATTCTGTCCTTACGAGTACTCTCATGGGGGCACATTTACACAGGCCCGGTGTACAGTAGGAAACTGAGGCTTACAGACATTAAGTGGCATATGAAAGGCTTCAGAGGATGTAAATCAATATCTGAGATACAGGGTGACTCCTGGACACAGGGAAGGAAGGGGCCCTATGTCTAGTGGTGTCTTCTGTAATATGATTGGTTGTTTACTCCTCTGCATCTCCTGAAGCAGAAACTCATGGAAGATACAATCCACATGCTTAGTTTCTATGGTTTTTGCCCTAATCCTGGCACAGAATAGATCTCTTTGTTGAATAAAGAAATGAGTGAATGGATGAATGAATGAATGAAGAACAGAGCTAGTCAGAGAAGAGGGTCCAGACACAATTATTTGGATACCTATCTGCTCCTTTTCGTCCTTAGCTGTGGGGACCATTTTAACCCTGATGGAGCATCTCATGGGGGTCCTCAGGATGCCGATCGGGTAAGTGTAGGTTTGGGCTGGGTTTGGGCATAGAGAGAATCCAGGGACTCAGAGGTAAGCAGTCAGTTCTTGGGCCTTGCACCGTGGTTGCTTTATGTGTTGGTCTTTCCTTGCATCTGATGTTGATTAGCTTAGCGATTTTACTTGATAAGTCTTGTGATCAGTGCCCTAGGGATACAATATTGTACACCCCAGTGCCTGCCCCGAGGAAGCTTAGTCTAGTGGGGGCAATTCCATCGTTATGTAGGAAGATACTCTTGGCAGGGACCCTTGGGGCTCCTTTCTTTTCTGTTCTTCTTCATTCTTTGTCCTCTCTGTCCCTTCTCTCCTCAGCCCTTTCCTTTCTTGTGCTAGGCAAGTACTCTGCCATTTAGCTGCATTTCCAGCAACCCTGAGGTTTCATTTTTTTCACCATAGAATTCTTTTCCTGTCTTCAGGGAGTTTCTGCCACATTAGTGGTCTTTTTCTTTTTTCTTTTTCTTCTTTTTTTTTCTTTTTCTTTTCTTTTTTTTTTTTTTTTTGGTGTTTCGAAACAGGGTTTCTCTGTGTAGCCCTGGCTGTCCTGAAACTCACTCTGTAGACCAGGCTAGCCTCGAACTCAGAAATCCACCTGCCTCTGCCTCCCAAGTGCTGGGCTGGGATTAAAGGCGTGCGCCAGAACTGCCCATCGGTCTTTTTCTTAAGTGAGTAAATCTGTACTGTTAATGGTTCAATTGCCTGACTGAGCAGGAAGGTCAAAGTAGAGCACAGAGGTCATGGTAGAGGTTCACATCAAGGTAGCCAGAAAACAGAGAAAAAGGTCACAGAAAGAGGACAGGCAAAATATGGCCCTCAAGGACGTTTCCCTATGAATCTATTTCCTCTAACAAAGCCCCACCTCCTACCCTTCACCATCCCCAGTAACGCCAACATATCATGGATCCATCAAGGGCTTAATGCCCTGATTATGTCAAAGCCCTCATGGTTTACACATCCAGAAGTGTGCTTTACAAATCTCCTAAGTGTTTGTCAGTTCAATCAAACTGATAGGTAAAATTAGCCATCACAAGAACATTGCTTTCTTTTTTTTTTTTTTTTTTTTGGTTTTTCGAGACAGAGTTTCTCTGTGTAGCCCTGGCTGTCCTGGAACTCACTCTGTAGACCAGGCTCGAACTCAGAAATCCGCCTGTCCCTGCCTCCCGAGTGCTGGGATTAAAGGTTGCGCCACCACTGCCCGGTAGAACATTGCTTTCTTGCTCAGAGATTTTATGTTCCTTAGAGCTCCTGTGAGACTTCTCTCAGGGGAAGCATCCCCTCCCTGTACTTGAAGTTAAGCCCTAAGGTGAGTTCTGGTTCTGAAAGCTAGAGAAAACACAATAGATTCTCTCAGGACTCTAGAGTTTCTTAATTTTCTATCATTTTGTTTGTTTGAGATAGTATCTCAGGTAGCCCAGGCTGGCCTCAAAATCATTATGTAACCAAGGATGGCCTTGAAGTTTTGGTTTCCCTTCTTCTACTGCTCAAATGTTTTGATGACAGGCATGAGTCACGGTGTCATGCTTTCTGTCTTGATGCCAATCCACAACTCCCTGGCACAAAATCAGTGGAACCATGGTACAAGCTGGGAGTCCCAATCCTGTAGAACCGTGGAACAATTTGAACCTTCCTGTCTGCAGGCCCCAGGTCAAGCATTCCAAACTCTGAGACGCTATTAAGAGTTTATTTTTAATTTGGAGTGCTCAACCAGCAAAGTGTATGAAAATGTTCTAGAACTGTGGGGCTAGAGAGATGGCTCAGTGGTTGAGAGTGCTTGCTGGTCTTCAGAGATGAGTTCAATTCCCAGCAGCTATGTTGGGTGGCTCACAGTTGCCTGTAATTCCAGATCCAAGGGATCCAGCACCGTCTTCTGGCTTCCACAGGTGCCTATACACAGTGTAGCACACACACAAATCTAGAAATATAGACATATGAAGAAAATAAAGATAAATCTGTAGAGCTGGGCATCGTGGTGCACACCTTTAATTCTAGCATTTGGGAGACTAAGAAAAGGAGAGCGTTGAGTTTGAACCTAGCCTGGTCTACACAGTGAGTTCTAGGCCAACCAAGGATATATAGTGAGAACTTGTCTCAAAAAAAAAAAAAAAAAGTTAAAAGAAAATACTCTAGAATAAAACAGAACAAAGCCCCACCACCAACAAAGTGCACAGAAATGAGATATACTGGTGTTGAATGTTTCACAGTCCGTGTGTCTGACTGTCCTTCCTTCCTTTATGGTTTTTCAAAACAGGGTTTCTCTGTGTAGCCCTGGCTGTACTGGAACTTGCTCTATAGACTAGGCTGGCCTCAAACTCAGAGATCCACCTGCCTCTGCCTCCTTAGTGCTGGGATTAAGGCGTGCGCCACCACTGCCCAGCACTTAGGTGTTTCTCTTCTTTTTAATTTAAATTTATTTATTTATTTATTTATTTATTTATTTATTTATTTACATCCCAAATGCTGGCTCCTCTTTCCTGGTCCCCCTCACAGAGTCCCTTCCCCCCTTTCTTCTCTGAGAGTGTGCCTGCCCCCCTATATCCCCCTCTCCTAGCACTTCAAGTTTCTGCCAGATTAGGCACATCCTCTCCTATTGAGGCCAGACAAATTATCTCTGTTGGGGAATGGAAACCACAGTAGGTCTACAGCTTTAGGGAGAGCTTTTGCTCCAGTTGTTGGGGGACCCATGTCTTAGTCAGGGTTTCTATTCCTGCACAAACATCATGACCAAGAAGCAAGTTGGGGAGGAAAGGGTTTATTCAGCTTACTCTTCCACACTGCTGTTCATCACCAGAGGAAGTCAGGACTGGAAGTCAAGCAGGTCAGGAAGCAGGAGCTGATGCAGAGGCCATGGAGGGATGTTTCTTACTGGCTTGCTTGCTCTGGCTTGCTCAGCCTGCTTTCTTATAGAGCCTAAGACTACCAGCCCACAGATGGTACCACTCACAAGGGGCCCTACCCCCTTGATCACTAATTGAGAAAATGCCTTACCTCTGGATCTCATGGAGGCATTTCCTCAACTGAAGCTCCTTTCTCTGTGATAACTCCAGCTTGTGCCAAGTTGACACAAAACCAGCCAGTACAACCCATATGGAGACTGAGCTGCATGTCTGCTACATATGTGCTGGGGGCCTCATTCCAGCATGTGTGTTTTCTTTGGTAGCTCGGTCTCAGAGCTCCCATGGGTCCAGGTTAGTTGACTCTGTTGGTCTTCCTGTGGGATTCCAATCCCCTGCCTCTGTTTCTCAATGTATCTAACTCATCTTTTAGGCTTTTACCAGCTCTGTCTTTTTCTAATGGTCAAAGGACCCCCTCTGCTCTGAGGCGGGATAGACCTGTTCTTTTGAATGGTCCATTGAGCAATGCCATGCTTCTGCTCAGTATGTAAGTGATGTTGCCTTGAATTTAATGCCACTAATATTGTAGCATAAAGTGACAACTTTTTTTATTATTGTTGGGGTCTGGGAATTGCCACTCAAACCATACAAACACTAATCTCTGTTAAGCAGGAATAGTTTATTGAACACACTGCTTGTCCAGGTCTACAAGAAGGAAAAAACTAATTGTGGCACTAATCTGTGCTCAGGGTAGGCTTTTTATGTGAAAATACCAGGTTCAAAAGTTAGAACATGCCGGGCAGTGGTGGCGCGCGCCTTTAATCCCAGCACTCGGGAGGCAGAGGCAGGAGGATTTCTGAGTTCGAGGCCAGCCTGGTCTACAAAGTGAGTTCCAGGATAGCCAGGGCTACACAGAGAAACCCTGTCTTGAAAAACCAAAAAAAAAAAAAAAAAAAGTTAGAACACAAGCAGTGAAGTGGTACAATAGTTTTGGTTAACTAGACAAAGTACTATCTTTAAGCTGATTGGTCCTGAGTGAGGTAACAAGGTGGACAGGCAGTGAACAGGGGAATTTCAGAACATTGAGATAACAGGGTACAATTGATTCAACCATAACCTTTTGGCTTATTAGTAGCATTCTTCAGTGTCAGAGTCATAACTATGAACTTAAATTCACCTTGTGAGTAACATGGAGTCTGATACAAAATGGCTACAGTTGTGCTAAAAGGAGCAGGCCTCAACAGTTACCTTCCAGTTCTTCTGGGACAGGTACCTGGGTGCCTCTGGCTCAGTTTCTTGGAGCCTGAGTTGTTATGGAGTTCAACATGGGAAAGATCTCTTTCCGCAATGGCACTGACAGTGTTGCTGTTGGTGGGCCTTGGGTCCTTGGCTAGACCACAGTCCTTTGCTACGTGAGCCTCTCCCTAGAGCAGCTCACTACACATAAGCTGGTGTGTCCTAGGACACGAGAATAGGAGTACATCCAACATGGAAGAAAGGTTCATGCTGTAATCTAATCCAGGAAGTGATACTTGCTCCAGTCCACACAGATGTGGTAAATCACACAGAATGTGAATACAGGGAGGGCATCCACAGGCTTTCCTTCTCCTTGGGTTTTGAAGGGTGATGATGAACTCTGCATGTGGACAAGGCTGAGGCAGGTTGGCAACTTTGGCAGAGGAAATGATCCAAGTCACAACAGAGCAGAAATGTTCCTAAAAGGCAGAAGACTGCCTTGGGACTTGTGTCCTCACCCTCAGACCCTACTTGGGACAGGGGATCAGAGGTGACCAAGGAAACAAAAACAAGGAAGATTGTCCCGGTTATAGCAGCACAGGCCTGGAATCATAGCATTTGGGAGGTAGAGACAGGAAGGTTAGGGATTTAAGGCCAGCCTTGGCTACATAGCAAATTCAAGACTATCCAGGGTTATATGTGACCTTGTCTCTAAAAGAAAAAACAAACAATCCTCCCAAAAAGCAAAAGAGGGGGTAAAGACATTTGTTGCCAGGTCTGACAACCTGAGTTTGACCCAGCTACCTACATGATTGAGAGAACTGTCTGATTTCCATATGCTCATGTCTGTGTGTATATGAACATGCATAGACACAGATACACACACACACACACACACACACACACACACACACACACACACACGAGGTTGACTTTAGTTATCTTTCTTTATTGCTTTCCATTTTAATTTTTTGGAGACAGGGTCTCTTCATTGAAACTGGACTTGCTGACCAGCGTGAGCCCCAGGACCTGTCTCTGCACCCTTAGCACAGGGGTTATGGGCACATGCCCCCATGCTAAGCCTTTTCCTGGCTGCTGGGAATCTGAGCTCTGGCCCCCATTCTTTCATGACATCCATTGAGCCATCTCCCCAGCCCTATGACTTTTTTTTTTTTTTTACCTTCAAGGGAGAGGTAGGCAAAGCCATCTCTTTGCCATGCTCTCATATTTCTCCCCTCTTGTTCCTTGAGGCTGGGAGTTAGAAAAGCAACGCTGCCCACTGTGATGTTAAGAAAAGCTAAGTGTAGCCAGCTTAAGGCTCAGGGAATGGAGGCTGGCCTAGAGACCCCAGAGCTCCTCAACGTTTGGGCTTAGGAAGGGGCAGGAACTTAGCTGACTGGGGATGGAAGCCAAGCTTGGCAATAGGCTTGTAGGGAAAGAGGTTGAGTCTGACTGGGAATGCTGGTTCTTTGCAGCATGGTGGCTTTCTGCCCAGGATTTCATTCCTTGGAAAGGGAGTGTCGGGTGATCTCTGAGTCTGTAACTTTTTCTTTTCTCTATGGGGTCTCATTTCAGCACCGGGGAGATCTGGGCAATGTCCGGGCTGAAGCTAGTGGCCGAGCTACCTTCCGGATAGAGGATAAACAGCTGAAGGTAAGATGGGCAGAATGTGGGGACCCTCCTTGAAGGACAATGGAACCCAGGCTGTTGTTTACCTTCAAAGGTTTGGGATGTGATTGGCCGCAGCCTTGTTGTTGATGAGGGAGAAGATGACCTGGGCCGGGGAGGCCATCCCTTATCCAAAATCACAGGGAATTCTGGGAAGAGGTGAGTTATGCCATCCCCAGCAGGAGGCAGTGATATGCCAGTGGGGCACATGGAACCCTGAGGAGGCCTAGAGAAGGCCTATGCTGACCATAATACATCCTTCCACAGGTTGGCCTGTGGCATCATTGCACGCTCTGCTGGCCTGTTCCAGAATCCCAAGCAGATCTGCTCCTGTGATGGCCTCACTATATGGGAAGAGCGAAGCCGGCCCATTGCTGGTCAAGGCCGAAAGGACTCAGCCCAACCCCCTGCTCACCTCTGAACAGAGCCTCATGTCAGGTTATTCGGGCCTCCTAGCTGAACATCTTGCAGAGGGAGCCTTGGGCTCTTGCTTGTACAGGCCTAAGTATAGGGCAGATAGGTATTGTTGTATCCTGAACAAATTAAATTGTTACTTTCATATGGCATTCTGTTTTTCTGTGTCTCTGTGTCCTTTAATGGGCTTGGTGAGTAGAGTCTCTCTGCTGTCTGTATCCAGAGCTACCCCTTGGCTTTGGTACCAAACAAACTTTAAGTCCACATATATGCTGAGTATTCCTCATTCTCTTTGGAGTCATGATAAGGGGCCATAGCAGTCACATGTCTGTGTGTGATCTCCCTGAGCCCCTCACTATTAATGAATAGAACTAAAAGAACTCTTGACCTTTTCTGGGCCCCATGTCTCCAAGAAATCAGGGATCTAGCATTAGGTCCTGTGGAAGGATTAGGGAAACCACAGTGGCCCTTTTTTCTCTCTCTCTTGTCAACTGAGTATCAGAAAAGAACCAAGCCAAAAAGACAGAGGAATGAGGCAGATGCCAGAGAAAACCAGAGAGCTGCTGCTAAGTTCTGGTCACCCTGCCATCCCCAAACTGGGTCACCATATAGCCAGCTGCTTCCTGTCCTGGGATTCAAGGGGTACACTTATGTCCCCCTGCAGTGCATGTCTCTTCCCTTTTAAAAATTTAGTACGTCTTGAGTTGATTTCTTTTTCTTCTTTTTAATTTTTATTTATTTAATGTATGAGTGCTCTGCTGCATATACATCTGCCTGCCTGAAGAGGGCATTAGATCTCCCTAAAGATGGTTGTGAGCCACCATGTGGTTGCTGGGAATTGAACTCAAGACCTCAGAAGAGCAGCCAGTGCTCTTTTTTTTTTTTTTTTTTTTTTTGGTTTTTCGAAACAGGGTTTCTCTGTATAGCCCTGGCTGTCCTGGAACTCTGTAGACCAGCAGCCAGTGCTCTTAACCGATGAGCCATCTCACCAGCCCCCTTGAGTTGATTTCTTTTACTTGATTTGTGTGTACATATTGTGCATGGCTATATGCATGCTTGCATATGTATTTGCATGCATGTTGTCATGCTTGTCCCAGGGAGTGGCACTGTTTGGAGGTTTGGCTTTGTTGGAGTGGGTGTGTCACTGTAGGCATGGGCTATAAGACCCTCACCCTAGCTGCCTGGAAGCCAGTCTTGAATTAGCAGCCTTCAGATAAAGATGTTGAACTCTTAGCTCCTCCTGTACCATGCCTGCCTGGATGCTGCCATGTTCCCACCTTGATGATACTCAACTTCTGAGCCTGTAAGCCAGCCCAATTAAATGTTGTACTTTATAAGACTTGCCTTGGTCATGGTGTCTTTTTGAAGCAGGAAAACCCTAGCTAAGACAGAAGTTGGTACTAGGAGTGGGGTATTGCTTTGATAGGCCTGACCATGCTTTCGCTGAGAAGAATGTGGATTGTGGGAATTTGGATTTGGAAAGAGGTGGGATGCTTTAAATGGGGCTTAACGGGCCATCCTAGTGGGAATATGGAAGACTATGTTGCTGAGAGTAATTTGAACTGTGCAGACCTGGCCCAAGAGGTTTCAGAGGAGAATTTCAGTATGTGGCATAGAGACTGTCTTTATGGTATTTTGGTGAAGAATGTGGCTGCTTTTTGCCCTTGTCTGAAGAGTCTACCTGAGGCTAAGGTAAAGAGATTTAATCGCATTAACAAAGGAAGTCTCAAAAAGCCCACCAGAAACTTTATTCTCTGGTCAGGTCACATGAAGAGCATTTTAAACAAGCATACCAAGCTTAGAAAGGAAAAATAAAAAATATATGGTTCTAGTATTAAAGAGGGAACTAGGAAGTGAAATGGAGCTGAGTCTTGTTTAAGGATATCAAATTGAATTAAGGGAGTGGGAGTTTGGGGCAAGATCCTACCCAGGTACCCTATCCAAGATCCAGGCATGGTGGTTCACACCTTTAATCCAATGAGATAAAACCAAGCAGATCTCTGAGTTCAAGTCCAGCCTGAAACAGAGCAAGTTCTAGGTGAAGAAAAACTTAAATTGAACCTTTAATCCCAGTGCTTAGGAGAAACACATGATCTCTGAGTTCAAAGTCAGTCTACAGAGCAAGTTCCAGGACAGCCAAGCTTAGGCAGTGAAGGAGCTGGAAAACAGCAAGTGATAATGTGTAATAGAACGGGGGGGGGGGGGGGGGGGAGTTCTTGCTCCTGCAAGCAGCAGCTTCAGTCATGTGACTCACTTTAGAGTGAAAAATAGAAGGGACTACTGGGACAACTGATGCTGGTTAGCTGGAGCTAAGAAATTAGCGGTGATTAAGAAGAGATCAGCATCACTGAGGTGAAATCTTCTGACAAGTGATCTCTGAAAGCACAAAGAAGCTGTGTTCCAGAGTTAGCCAAGGTTGTACCTTGTGCTGCAGCTATACTTGGTAATGTGTAAGAGTCACCCAGATGGTACTGGTTTTGAAGACATGAAGGGGTTGTGAAGAGCAGCTGAGGCTTGGCACTGTGAGAGGCCAGGGAAGGCCATTGGTGAAGGTGCAGCCTCAGTTGTAGATGACAGCCCAGGACTGAAGGGGTCATGCAAAGGATTTGAGGCTTGGGACCATGAAGAGAGCCTATAAGAGGCTATTGGTAGGCCGGGCAGTGGTGGCATATGCCTTTAATCCCAGCACTCGGGAGGCAGAGGCAGGAGGATTTCTGAGTTCGAGGCCAGCCTGGTCTACAGAGTGAGTTCCAGGACAGCCAGAGCTACACAGAGAAACCCTGTCTCGAAAAACCAAAAAAAAAAAAAAAAAAAAAGAGGCTATTGGTGAAGCCTGGTTGCAGCAGACGATCCCAGTGTATTGGAGATGCCAGTCCCATGGGATGATCACCAAGAACAGCAGCAGCAGTGGAGTGGATCATCCTGAGCTTAGAGTGCTAAGAGAGCAGAGCTGGAGAAGTGACGCCAGCCCTTTGGAGGAGCCTAGAAGATCATGTGTGGATCCCAGACACTGAAACAAGAAGCTGTAACATTGAAGTTGCCTTGGAGACCCCAAGAAGTTCGAGATGCCAGAGCTATGAGATATCTGCTGAGGAAAGCTGCTAAACAGAGAGTGGAACCAGCCCAGGAGAAAGAAGTTGTTGCAGTCAACAAAGATGAAAAAGGAGTTGGAGATGTGAAGACCACTTTGACATCAGACGTGGAAATGTTTGGAGTTTGCCCAGTTGGTTTCCTATCTTGCCTTGGGGATTACAGTTAACTGATTGGATGAATCTCAGAAGAAACCTTGACCTTTGGACTTTTAACATTGTTGATACTGCTATAGACTATGAGGACACTGGAAGTTGGACTTTTTTTTTATACCTAGATATGGCCCCCCCACAGACTCATGTGTTTGAACAAGCCTATGAGTGCCAGGGAGTGGAATGTCATGGTTTGAATATGCTTGACCCAGGGAGTGGCACTATTTGAAGGTAATGGCCTTGTTGGAGTAGGTGTGTCGCTGTGGGCATGAGCTTTAAAACTCTCTTCCTAGCTGCCTCAAAGCCAGTTTTCTCTTAGCAGCCTTCAGATGAAGATGTAGAAATCTCAGCTCCTCCTGTACCATGCCTGCCTGGATGCTGCCATTTTCCTGCCTTGATAATACTATACTGAACCTCTGAACCTGTAAACCAGTACCAACTAAATATTGCCCTTATAAGAGTTGCCTTGGTCATGGAGTCTCTTCGAATCAGTAAAACCCTAGCTAAGACACATGTGGAGGGGAGTTGGCATCTATTGTCTTCCTCAATTGTTTTCTACCTTAAATATTGAAGCAGGGTCTCTCATTTGAACCCAGAGCTAGCTTATTTGGCTAAGCCAGTTTGTTCCACAAAACTCCTCTCCCCTTCTCACAAGTGGTGGTCACCGTGCCTACCCAACATATCTATATATGCTGGGGATCCGAACCCAGGTCTTCAAACTTGTGTGGCAAGTGCTTTAGCTATTGCCCTCTCTCCAGATCCTGTTACTCTTTTTATTTTTGTTTATGGATTTTATGTATATGAGCACTTTGTAGGCATATATGTCTGCACACCAGAAGAGGGCATTGGATCCCACTATAGATGATTGTGAACCTCCATGTACTTGCTTAGAATTGAACTCAGGGCTTCTGGAAGAGTAGCTAGTGCTTTTAACTGCTGAGCTATCTCTCCAGCCCTCAGCTTAACTCTCTTTTTTTCATAAAACATTTTTTAAAAATTTGGTTAGAAAGAAGATCATGAATAAATCTCTGGTTATAATATTTTTACACATATATATCATAATTAAATGTTACAATATACTATGTACTATTGTATATTGCTATTTTTGTTATTGGGTGCACTTGTGACAAAGCATGCATGTGGAGGTCAGAGAACAACTTTGTGGAGTTGGTTCTATCTTTATATGAATCTAACTTGGATTGTAAGATTTTTGTGGCAAGTGCCTTTATCCACTGAGCCATCTCACTGGCTCATTTATTACATATTATTTTGTATTATATATCACTCTTTATCATTTACATTTCAGATTATATATTCTATATATTATATATTCAAAATATATAATATATTCTATTTCTTCTCCCCCCCCCCCAGGATATTTTAGCTTAGAGATGGGGTCTCAGTGTGATGGTGGTATATGCCCTTAATCCTAGCACTCAGAAGGTGGAGGCAGGTAGATCTCTAAGTTGGAGGCTTGCCTGATCTACAGAGTGAGTTCCAGACAGCCAGGGCTTCACAGAGAAACCCTGTCTCAAAACAAAAACAGAGAGAGACAAGACATCTCTGCATAGCTCCTGGAACTCACTCTGTAGTCCAGGCTGGACTTGAATTTGCAGTGATGCACTTGCCTCTGCCTCCCAAGTGCTGGGATTAAAGGCACGCACCACCACTGCCCGGCCATGTATTTAATTTTTAAAAGAGACTTATTATTTTTATTTTATATGTCAGAGTGCTCTGGCTGCATTGTATGTATGTCAGTGCAACACGTACATACCTGATGCCCTTACAGGTTGGCAGAGGTGATATATCCCCTGGAAACTGGACTTACAGGCAGTTTTGAACTGCCAAGTTAGTGTTGAACCTTGCTCCTCTGAAAGAACAATGTATGTTCTTAACCACTGAGCCATCTTTCCTGCCCCCCCCCCACCCCCATCTTTTGAGACAGGGGTTCTTGTAGTCCAGACTAGTCTCTGACTCCCTCCCTCTACTGAGGATGACTTTAAACTCCAGGTCATCCCATCTCCACCTCCAAGTGCTAAGATTACCTTGCCCTGCTTTATGCCCAATTAAGAAAAGGCACAGAACCTGAGATGCCCAATAAGTCTCTTTTAAAAATTAAATACATGAATGAATGACTTGGCTGAAGGTGAGGAGTGCAAGGTACAATGAACTCTGTGGATGAAATGTCCTGATGAAGCTCATGGAGTTCTGTACTAACTTTTAAGGAAGCCAGGCATTGCTGAAATGCCTTTAATCCCAGCCCTCAGGGAGCAGAGGCAGGCTGATGTGGCTATGAGCCAGAGGATACATGGAGCATTGGAGGAACTTCCAACAAAACTCCATTCTTGGCCAATGGCTGCTAACTAAGAAATATGATGTGGGTCTTAGATCCAGCATTCCTACTCATCTGTTCTGTCCCCAACAGCATTCCCCAGAGCACACCAGGCTTGCCTATGCTTGACAAAAGCAGCTTTTACGATTGTATGAGCTGCGGGACTATAGACTTTGTCCCTTTTGCTTTGAGCTGGCTAGTGGTTTACAGTTGGCCTTGACTCTCCTGCTTCAAGGCTGCTAGCAGTGTCATGCCTTGGACCCTGTTCCTTCTGGTTGCTCTGCTGATTGCTTTCATCTCTCCTTGGGTCCAGGGAGCCAATCTCGTAAAGCTTGGGGTCCAAGATCTCTGTGCCCACTTTCTGGACATTTGCATGCACTCTTACTGTTACCCTTGCAAGTAAAGTGAGCTACTAAATGGAGCTGAAAAGCATATTTAGTTTACATTAAATTAATTAATTTCCAATTAATCATTCCCCAGTATCCACATGGTTTCCATTCAGAAACCTAGTACGTTATTAAAATTCATGGCTGCTCAACTGCATATATAAAATGGTAAGATATTTATTTGCATTAAACCTCTGTATGCCCTTTATTGTTTATTTGAGACAGGATCTCACTATGTAGCCCTGGCTAGCCAGAAACTTACTATGTAGAGCAGGCTGGGTTCAAACTCACAGATACCCACTTGCCTCTACTTCCAAGTACAGGGAGCAAAGGTGTGTGCCAGTACTCTTCAGTCTGACTCAGGATTTTGAGTTGACTTTTGCTCATCATGTTTTTAGAAACTTTTCACTTTGGCCAATATTTCTGGACTTACCCCCACATTAGGTTACATGACCCCATTTAAGGTTTGACTCACAGTTTAAGAAGCTTTTATTTTTTCTCTTTCTTTCTTTAATATTTTATTATTTTTTAATGATTACACTGTAGCTGCCTTCAGACGCACCAGAAGAGGGCATCAGATCCCATTACAGATGGTTGTGAGCCACCATGTGGTTGCTGGGAATTGAACTCAGGACCTCTGGAAGAGCAGTCAGTGCTCTTAACCTCTGAGTCATCTCTTCAGCCCAGAAGCTTTTCTTTATTTCATTATCACGCCCAATAAAATTGATGCTTTTGTATGTAAATGTTAGCATATATCGTTACATTTTTTTTCCTGAGGATTTCTTTTACATTCGGCTTTTGAGAATTTCACACTTGAATACTGTATTTGCATCCTTTCCACCCACCCGTCTTGAATGTTATCAATCTGTAGTTGGCTGAATCTGTGTGTTGGCAGTCAATAGTATTTAAGGGTTTCTACCCCACCTTTGATCATTTAGTTCCCAGACAAAACTTTTACATTCATAATAAGCCTTAAAGCATTAGAGCTGGGCAGATATCAACCCTCTATGCTATTTTGTCTACTTTTCTGTCAATAATCCTGAGATATCACTTGCCATGTTCTACCTGGGCTGCTCCTACTCCAACAGGCCAGTTGTCTTAGTTAGGGTTTTACTGCTGTGAACAGATACCATGACCAAGGCAAGTCTTATAAAGGACAACATATATTTGGGGCTGGCTTACAGGTTCAGAGGCTCAGTCCATTATCATCAAGGTGGGAGTAGGGCATCATCCAGGCAAGCAATGTGCAGGCAGAGCTGAGACTTCAACATCTTCATCTGAAGGCTGCTAGAAGACTAACTTCTGACTTCTAGGCAGCTAGGGTGAGGTCTTAAACCCATGTGAACAGTGACACACATACTCCAACAAGGCCACACCTCCTAATAGTGCCACTCCCTCTTCCAAGCATATATAAGCCATCACATTCCACTCCCTGGACCCTATAGGCTTGTTCAAACACATGAGTCTGTGGGAGCCATATCTAAACATAGCATAGTGCAAAATACATTTAGTCCAACTTCCAAAGTCCCCATAGTCTATAGCAGTCTCAACAGTGTTAAAAGTCCAAAGTTCAAAGTTTCTTCTGAGATTCATCCAATCAGTTAACTGTAATCCCCAAGGCAAGATAGGAAACCAACTGGGCAAACTCCAAACATTTCCACGTCTGATGTCAAAGTGGTCTTCACATCTCCAACTCCTTTTTCATCTTTGTTGACTGCAACAACTTCTTTCTCCTGGGCTGGTTCCACTCCCTGTTAGCAGCTTTCCTCAGCAGATATCTCATAGCTCTGGCATCTCGAACTTCTTGGGGTCTCCAAGGCAACTTCAATGTTACAGCTTCTTGTTTCAGTGTCTGGGATCCACACATGATCTTCTAGGCTCCTCCAAAGGGCTGGCGTCACTTCTCCAGCTCTGCTCTCTTAGCACTCTAAGCTCAGGATGATCCACCCCACTGCTGCTGCTGTTCTTGGTGATCATCCCATGGGACTGGCATCTCCAATACACTGGGATCGTCTGCTGCAACCAGGCTTCACCAATAGCCTCTCACAGGCTCTCTTCACGGTGCCAAGCCTCAAATCCTTTGCATGACCCCTTCAGTCCTGGGCCATCAACTACAACTGAGGCTGTACCTTCACCAATGGCCTTCCCTGGCCTCTCACAGTGCCAAGCCTCAGCTGCTCTTCATGACCCCTTCATACCTTCAAAATCAGTACCACCTGGGAGACTCTTACACATTACCAAGTACAGCTGCAGCATAAGGTACAACCTTGGCTATCTCTGGAACACAGTTTCTTTGTGCCCCCAGAAAACACTTCCCAGAAGATTTTCCCTCAGTGATGCTGGTCTCTTCTTAATCATTGCTAATTTCTTAGCTCCAGTTAACCAGCATCAGTTGTCCTAGTAGTCCCTTTTATTCTGGACGCTAAAGCCAGAGGCACTTGACCAAAGTTGCTGAGTTCTGCTGCTTGCTAGGGCTGGAACATGGCCCCCTTGTTCTATTACATTGTCACTAGCTTTCTGTTTTCCAGCTCCTTCACTGCCTAAGCTTGGCTGTCCTGGAACTTGCTCTACAGACTGACTTTGAACTCAGAGATCTCCATGCCGGTCTCCTAAGTACTGGGATTAAAGGTGTGGTCCACCAAGTCGGGGTTTAAGTTTTACTTCACCTAGAACTTGCTCTGTTCTAGGCTGGCCTTGAACTCAGAAATTTGATTGTCTTTGTCTCCTGGGATTAAAGGCTCCTACTACCCTTCTAGGACCTAAACTTAGCTGGGTGGAATCTTGCCCCAAAGTCACTACTCCCTTAATTCAATTTAATATCCTTGAACACAGGATTCAGCTCCACTTCACTTCCTGGTGCCCCTTTAATACTTGAACCATATATTTTTTTATTTTTCCTTTCTCAGCTTGCTATGCTTATTTAAAGTGCTCTTCATGAAACTTAACCAGAGAACAAAGTATGATGGGCATTTCTGAGACTTCCTTTGTCAATGAAATTAATCTGAGTCTCTTCACTTTAGCCTCAGGCAGACTCTTCAGACAAGGGCAAAAAGTAGCCACATTCTTTCTCAAAATATCACAAAAATAGTCTCTAGGCCACATATTGAAATTCCCCCTCGAAAAAAACCAAAAAAAAAAAAACAAAAATCTCCACTGAAACCTCTTGGGCCAGGTCCCCACAATTCAAATCACTCTCAGTAACAAAGTCTTCCATATTCCTACAAAGATAGCCTGTTAAGCTCTATTTAAAGCATTCATTCCACTGCTTTCCAAATCTAAAGTCCCAAAAATCCACATTCTTCTCAGCAAAAGCATGGTCAGGCCTATCACAACAATACCCTACTCCCAGTACCAACTTCTGTCTCAGTTAAGGTTTTACTGCTGTGAAGAGACACCATGACCAAGGCAAGTCTTATAAAGTTCATTTAATTGTGCTAGGTTATGGGTTCAGAGGTTCAGTCCATTATCATCAAGGTGGGAATAGGGCGGCATCCAGGCAGGCATGGCACAGGAGGAACTGAGAGTACTACATCTTCATCTGAAGGCTGCTAGTAGAGGCTTCCAGGCAGCTAGGAAGAGGTCTTAAAGCTCATGCCCACAGTAACACGGTTCCTCCAACAAGACCACACCTCCTAATGGTGCCATTCCCTGGGCCAAGCATACACCAATCATCACACCATGGTGCCTTCTTCCTGCTTCCTCCTCTTTTCTCGTGGTGTCTGCCTCAGACCCCTGAGCTCTAGAACCAAAGCCTCGCCTACTCTCCTGTAGACATCTTTATTCAACCAACATTTTTAAAATAAGGAGCAAGGTTTGCACAACAAAACCTGGCATATGTGAGAATTCGCTCCTCTAGAGGCAACTAGACCTTGGGATACAGAATTTAGCATTACAATCCATAGTAACAGATCAAACCTCGACGCTATGTAAAACTCAGTTTATCTCATTTATAAACAAAACCTTTTCACTAAATACATTGAATTTAATTGTATTCACCATTTTGAAAAGCACTACCAGTGGTAAAATGGCAATAAAAACCACTCAATTAGCATTTGCCTTTCTTTTTTTGGTTTTTTAAAGATTTTATGTGTATGAGTATTTTGCCTGTATACATTATATGTGCACCACAAGCAGGCTTGGTGCCACAGATCCCCTGACCTGGAGTTACAGACAGCTGTGAGCTGCCATGTTGCTGCTGGAAATTGAACACAGGTCCCCTAGAGAAGCAGCCTTTGTTCCTAACCACTGAGCCATTTCTTCAGTTCCTCAATTAGTATTTCACAAAATGTACTTCACATGATGTCTTAGTCAGGATTTCTATTCCTGCACAAACATCATGACCAAGAAGCAAGTTGGGGAGGAAAGGGTTTATTCAGCTTACACTTCCATGCTGCTGTTCATCACCAAAGGAAGTCAGGACTGGAACTCAAGCAGGTCAGGAAG
>CM052703.1:51599965-51687939 GCA_028551405.1 Uromys caudimaculatus
TTAAAAGTCCCACAGTCTTTGCAAATTCTTACATATTAACATTTCAGTCCCTTTTAAACATCCAATCTCTTAAAATTCGAAGTCTTTTAAAAATTCAAAGTCTCTTAACTGTGGACTCCACTAAAATACCTTCTTCCTTCAGGAGGGAAAATATATCAGGGCACAGTCACAATCAAAAGCAAAACCAAACTCCAACCTTCCAATGTCTGGGATCCACTCACAATCTTCTGGATTCCTCCAAGGGCTTGAGTCACTTCTCCAGCTCTGCCCTTTGTAACACACACCTTGTCTTCTAGGCTCCAGATGCCTGTATTCCACTGCTGTTGCTGTTCTTGGTGGTCATCTTATGGTACTGGCATCTCCAAAACACTGCTGTCTTCCCCTGCAACTAGGCTTCACCAACAGCCTCCCATAGACTTTCATCATGATGCCAAGCCTCACCTCCTCTGCATGACCCCTTCAGTCCTGGGCCATCAATTGCAACTGAGGCTGCACCTTCACCAATGGCCTTCCACAGCCTCTCACAGTGCCCAGGCCTCAGCTGCTCTTCACTACTCCTTCATGCCTTCAAAATCAGTACCACCTGGGTGACTCTTACACATTACCAAGTCCAGCCACAGCACAAAGTACAACCCTGGCTATCTCTGGAATGCAGCTTCTGTGCTCTCAGAAAATACTTCTCAGAAGATTTCATCCCAATGATGCTGGTCTCTTCTTAATCACTGCTAATATCTTAGCTCCAGCTAATCAGCACCAATAGTCCCAGCAATGCAATGGTTTTGCTTTAGTAGTTCTGGTATCTTGTCAATCACAGATGATTTCTTCAGCCCCAGCTAACCAAAACCACAGAATCTTCAGTCAAAATAGCAACAGCCTCAATAAGATTCTTTAATCTTCCCTCTGAAATTTTACAAGCCAGGCCTCCATCTTCTGCACTGTTCTCAACATTATCTTCCAAGCTTCTACACAACATCCAAGAGAGCAGCCCAAAGTTCCAAACTCCTTCTACAGTCCTCCCCAAAACATGGTCAGGTTGTCACAGGAATACCCCACTTCTGGTACTAATTTGTCTTAGTCAGGGTTTCTATTCCTGCACAAACATCATGACCAAGATGTAAGTTGGGGAGGAAAGGGTTTATTCAGCTTACACTTCCATGCTGCTGTTCATCACGAAAGGAAGTCAGGACTGGAACTCAATCAAGCAGGTCAAGGAGCAGGAGATGATGCAGAGGCCATGGAGGAATGCTGTTTACTGGCTTGCTTGCCTCCTGGCTTGCTCAGCCTGCTTTCTTATAGAACCCAAGACTAACAGCCCACAGATGGTACCACTCACAAGGGGCCCTCCTCTCTTGATAATTGACAAAATGCCTTACAGCTGGATCTCATGGAGGCATTTTTCTCAACTGAAACTCCTTTCTCTGTGATAACTCCAGCTTGTGTCAAGTTGACACAGAAAACTAGCCAGTACACATGACATATGTATTATCAGAAATGCCTTTCTAGGGGGCTTGGCCAGAAATATCTTTGGGCTTAGTGCTTCTGTTTAATAATGGTTAGGTGTTTGTACAGACCATGATAGGCTCAGCATGAAGGTGAGGGCTATGCCTACTGAAGTTGTTCTGGATGTCAGAAACCTTAGCTCAAGTATGTCCACTATCAGCAGAAGGGAAAGACCTTATTCAAATATGTCATAGCTTTTTAAATTCATGCCTGACAGGACAAACAGCACTTCTAACTTTCATTGGTCAGAGTGATTCACATGGCCATACCTAACTTGGGTAATGTCTTTGACACACCTTTGATCTAGGAGACAGGAGCTTGAACACTGTGTGTGTGTATATATATTCATATATATGTATATTATTTTTTATATTTGGGTGTGGTGGGGAAGTAGGAGGTGTTCATAGAATTTCAAGAACACAAAGGAATCAGTTTTTTCCTTCTACCCTTTTGGTCCTGAGAAGTAAACTCAAGTCATCAGACAGGTTGCAAGCATCCATATCAACTGAGACACTCACTGGCCCTCAAAGGGTATTTAAATCAGGGTTTCTTCTTCTTCTTCTTCTTCTTCTTCTTCTTCTTCTTCTTCTTCTTCTTCTTCTTCTTCTTCTTCTTCTTTTTTCGTGAGGCTCCTTATATAAAGGTATATAAAATAAGTATTAAAATTGAATATTAATAACAAATTATAAATTTACTCAAAACAATTTGTATTAGTCAGGATTCTCTAGAGTCACAGAACTTATGAGTAGTCTCTATATAGTAAGGGGATTTGTTGATGACTTACAGTCTGTAGTCCAACTCCCCAACAATGGTCAACAGCAGCTGTGAATGAAAGTCCAAGGATCTAGCAGTTGCTCAGTCCCACAAGGCGCGTAGGGGAAGAAGAGTGAATCTTCCTTCTTCCAATGTCCGTATGTAGGTCTCCAGCAGAAAGTGTGGCCCAGATTAAAGGTGTGTGCCACCATGCCTTGCTTTGGGGCTTGCTTTGTCCCAGGCTGACCTTGAACTCAGAGATCTCCTTGCCTCAGTCTCCTGGGATTAAAGGCATGTACAACTTTGCTTGGGCCTAAGCTTTTCATGGCCACTATGTCTCAAAATCTCCATGCCAAGATCCAGGTCAGAAACTTGTGTCTCCCAGCTTCAAGATCAGGATCACAGGTGAGCCTCCTAATTCCAGATTGTAGTTCATTCCAGATATAGTCAAGTTGACAATCAGGATTAGCTACTACACAATTTTTGCTTACAATTATTAGATTTTATGTGCACGAGCAAAATCAAGTCATTAGACTGATAGTAAGCACCCTTACCAGCTGAGGCATTTTATTGGCCCTCGAAGGGTCTTTGTACACTCATGTTCTAGCAACATTATCCACAATGGCTGCAGTTTCAACACAACCCAGGTGCCCACTTTTGGAGCAATGGATGAAGAAAATGGGGTATACATGCAATAGAATATTCTGCCTTAAAACAAAAGGGAATTTTGATACACTACAATGTGAAGTTTGAAGACAAATATTTGTATAATTTATTTCTGTGAAGTACCCCAAATACTTAAATTTATGGAAAGTCAAATATTGGTTTCAAGGGACTGGAGAGAGAGGATGAAGGGGATTAGTGTTACAGGCATGGAGTTTCAGCTGACAGAGGCAAAGATACCCTGGGGATGGGTGGGGCTGGCGTTTGTACAATGTAAATGCACTGATAGCACAGACTGTGTACTTGAATATGGTCAAAATGATCCATTTTATGTTATATATTCATCTTTTTGTGGAGCTATTTCCTCTTAATTGTAAAATGCTTTCCTTGAAGGAATGGGGTGCTCACATGAACAAGAAACCCATAAGGGGAGAGATGGCTCAGCAGTTAAGAGTACAGAAACAGCCTTGATTTTTTTTTTTTTTTTTCGAGACAGGGTTTCTCTGTATAGCCCTGGCTGTCATGGCTGTCACTCTGTAGACCAGGCTGGCCTCGAACTCAGAAATCCGCCTGCCTCTGCCTCCCAAGTGCTGGGATTAAAGGCATGCGCCACCACTGCCCAGAAACAGTCTTGAGAGGATGAGTGTTTGAATTCCAGCACCCACATGGCAGCTCACAAACAGCAGGGGACCTGACACCCTCTTCTGGCTTCCACAGGCACTGCATGCACGTGGTATACAAATACATACAGGCAAACATTCATACACACCAAACATTAAAAGAAACCCGTCAAGACTCAAGAGATCCTTCCCCAAGTTTATTTATTTATTTGACATAGGGTCTCACATATCCCAGGCAAATTGGGATGACCTTCAACTTCTGATCCTTCTGCCTCTTAAAGCTGTGAATACAGCAGTGGACTGCTTCGTCCTGTTCTTTTAAAATATTTTAGTTTTTAAATTTAAAGTCATTTTATGTGTGTGGGTGTTTTGCTTGTTTTTCTATGTACCACATACGTGCAATGGCCTTGGAACTGGAATTAGCTGGTTGTAAGCCCCCATGTGGGAGCTGGGAATTGAACTCAAGTTCTCTGGAAAAGCAGCAAGCTCTCTTAACCAGTGAGCAGCCCCTCTAAATTTTTGTTGTTTTTAAAAGACAGGGTCTCTATATATCCCTGGCTATCCTGGAACTCACTATGTAGACCAGGCTGGCCTCAAACAAATTCCTCCTGTGTTTGCTTCCCTAGTGCTGGGATTAAAAGGGTGCCCACCACTCCTGGCCCCCTCGTATTTTAAGATCAACTTTTGGTTTCCTCAGGATTACTGGTCTTCTATTTTACGAAACATTATTTTGTGTTAAACTTCATGCATACAATAAATTGTCACCTCCGTAATTCTCAAAATTCCATCAGGTTGAGACGGACGCTCAGTATTCACTGTCTGCAAAATCATCCAGAGCTTAAGCAACCCTAAGTAGTGTGCTTGCAAAGAACGAATTGCTGGTTTTTGCAGAGGAGGCGCCTCTCTGGTCCCCTCCGATCGCCAAGCATATAGTCTCGGGGGCCAATCTCAGACTAAGGGGGTTTGTCTTGGTTTCTCCTGCCGGGCGTGGCCTTACTGCCGACACTCAGGCTGCTACCACAACACTTGGGGTCTGGCTGAGGCAGCTAGAACGTAGGGGCCCAGACTTCCCTAGAGAACAAAGTTTTCCTAGGGGCCCCGCCGGCACGCCACACCCCGGCCAGAGGCAGCTCTTCAGACTAGGCCTCTGCCGACTCAGCCCGAGCGCGCTCCTTCGTCCCCAGCCCTTCTTTCCCCTCCCCCCGAAGGTGGCGGTTGGTCGCGCGCCTCTATGCCTTTTCCACCCCCTCCGTTAACAAGGGGCTCCAGGCCCTCTGGGATTGGCTGTGTCAAAGGACATCTGCTCTCAGCCTCTTTGATTGGCTGCTATCCGCGCGCGATGCAGCCTCCAATTGGCTAGATTAGAGCGCCTGCGCGGCGGGGTTCTCGGTCGCCAGCCATTCCTGTGGAGGACTGCGGGTCGTTCAGACGTTTTGCCTGTCGCTGTAGGAGAGGTCCCGTCTCTCCGAGAAGGCGGTTGCGGCGGCAAAATGAAGATCTTTGTGGGCAATGTCGATGGGGCGGATACGACGCCGGAGGAGCTGGCAGCCCTCTTCGCGCCCTATGGCACGGTCATGAGCTGCGCCGTCATGAAACAGTTTGCCTTCGTGCACATGCGCGAGAACGCTGGCGCGGTGCGCGCCATCGAAGCCCTGCATGGCCACGAGCTGCGTCCAGGTCGCGCGCTCGTGGTGGAGATGTCGCGCCCGAGGCCCCTGAACACTTGGAAGATTTTCGTGGGCAATGTATCGGCTGCATGCACAAGCCAGGAATTGCGCAGCCTCTTCGAGCGCCGTGGACGCGTCATCGAGTGTGACGTGGTAAAAGGTAACGCGGGAGCGCGCTCTGGGGAGGGGACACGCGCGGAGCTCTCAGCCTATTAGCCACGCCCCTCACCCTGGGGTTGGTCCTCAGGGTTGGGAATGGTGGGGAAGTGTGCGGGAGCAGGGCCTGAGGTGCTGAGGGCGAGTTGGGTAGAGCCACCTTTCTTCTCCCTTGCGGTCTTAGCAACATTCATCAAGTGGGAGGAGTCGGCTCTGGGCGGGTGCAGTGGCCACTGCAAGCCGAAGCCACAGGGCTGGAGACGCGTCACAGATTTGCGAGTGTGCGGGGTTGAGGCGCCTTTTCCTGGTTCCATGATCCTGGCACCAAAATGAAATTGGGAAGGGAAGGGCACCAGCCATTTTATGGACCGGTGAAGATTTCGCCACTTCCCCACTTCTTCTCCAGACATTGGTCAGATCGAGGGAGGAGGGAAAAGGTTGGGTTAAAGCCCCAAGGCCTCTCTGGGGTTCCCTCCTAACGAATGCTCCCAAGCGGAAGGTAGCGGGTCCCTCGGTGGTTTTTCGGGTTCTGGCCTTTTAGTATTTTCTGGAATGAATCTGCTTGTGGGTATGGGAGGGGCCTCTTCCGAACCCCTTTGGCCTTTCAGTATTTGATGGGTTAGCCTTGGCAGTTTTGTGCTTTTTAATTCTGTCCCTCCACAACCCCCCCCACCCAACTTTGTGTTCGATTTTACAACTTACCAAGTGGAAGCCCTGGTTTTCTTCGTTTATTTTTGCATGTTAAGCCTCTCCCCAGGTAGCCTTTACTTGCTAAGCTGGTGCCTCAAGGCACATGTTTTATAAGCTTGGTGAGATTGCAAAGGGGTATGTATTACTCTGGCCTTGGGGCGGGGGGGGACGTTGAGAGGGTCGTGTGAGGTTTCTATTAAACTTGGATTTAACACCATTTATTCAGTTAGTACTTTTTATTATTGCTTGAATAATTTGTAGGACAGCTCACTAGTTTGCCTTTTTCTTTGAGGGAATGTGTCTTTTTCAGACCCTGTTGATTTTCATAGGTTGGAGTTTTATCTCTTTATCTTTTAAATACGTGTGTGTGTGTGTGTGTGTGTGTGTGTGTGTGCGCGCGCGCGCGCGCGGGACACCCAGACCAGTGTGGGTTTCACTGCTGAGACATTGTCCTGTCATTTTCAGCAATGCTCCCCGGGAGCGAGGCCCTGTTTATTCCTAGTTCTGCTGTTGTTGGACTCATATCTGCTCGTGCCTTGTAAGGAACTGTGAGGACAGGAACTAAATGTGGGTATAGGTGCTCGCTCATTCTCATCCAAGGCTTGGTTTGCAGTTCTGGAAAGTCTCATCTTTTGGGCCATTCCTTGTCTTTTCCGGGGGGGTGTGAAGGGTCATAGGGTGTGCAGTCATAGGAACAAAATTTTTGATCTGCCTTAATACTGCATTCTGTTTTCCTCAATTCAGGTTATATCTGGAATCTGACTTTACTGCAAACTTTGAGCAAGCTGTGTGATTTATGGGTTTTTGCTTCTGTTTTGTGTAAAAGAGTGGGAAAGGTCTCAGTTTGGGTACTTGGTCAGTAAAAGTATGGGATAGATGAGCTTTTATGAGAGTCTTGTGTTTAATTGACCTATCTAGTTTCTTTTGTAGTTCTTAGGTAGTCTGGCTAGTAGAGTGGGAGTAGAATTCATTACCTCAGGGGACTCCATTGGAATTTGTATGGGCCAGTAAGCTTTTTTTTCCAGATGGTAGGCCAGAAATTTGCTTCCATTTGTTTGGGACTGGCAGTAAGTGACAGGGTGGTGGTTGGGAATTAACGTCACATGTTATGTAGAACTCTACTTTAATTCCCTGTGAGAGAAGGTTATGTGCATTTCTTTCCTTTTGAAAACATATTTATAGCCAAACTACACTCTAGGCTGATATGACACAGACTTTATCCTTTGATATAAGATTTGGTGAGATTTGAGCATACTTATGATACCTTATCTCAATTGGGGTGAAAGATTTTAAAGTTGGAAGTGGAGTAGAAAAAATTGGCTCTGATTCTGTAAATAGCTTACTCATTTTTGGGCGGGGAGGCTGAGGATGGGCATTTGGTTGAGACTGTCAAGTCTTTGAAAAGTGCAGAAGCTTGATCTTAGGATGGCTAGCTCTGTTTTATTTCACAGGAAAAAAACATAGTTGCTTGGTTACTTGTACTTTGGTATGATTTGTAGAGCAAAAAAATCTCCATAGCAACAGTGATAACTATTCTCCACAGCTATATACTACTGGACATTCAAAGATGAACAGTTTCAGGAATCACAGGTTTCAAGGGAGGTCTGAAAATCAGAAAAGAAAAATACTCTTTTGCAGGGGAGTGACAGCCATTCTTTCTGTATACAGCTTTGTTGAGTTAAAAATATTTAGTTTTCATTTGGGAAAACTTTTGGTATTCTCTTAGTCTTGTTGCTAGAGCGATTATGGTGCTATAACATCATAGAAGGTACTGAAAAAAAAAAAAACCTTTTTTGTTTATGAGACAGTGTTTATTGTGTAGCTCTGGCTACCCTGGAAATTAAAGATTGCCTACCTCTGCTTCCCTAGCGCTGAGATTACAGAAGTGTGATATTGCTGGGCCCGGCTTACTATTCTTAATGTAGTAGTTTCTCTGAAGTAGTTCTCCAGGCAAGTGGGTCTTTGGAGTTCTTCGAAGTCTGATTCTTCATTGTTCCATTAGTCACCTGGCTTTTGAGTGTCTTTGACAGGTCTGAGTTTGGCTACTTACTGGGATGAGACTTAGGTCTCATCAACTAGGTAACTTAGACTCTGGGCTTCTACTGAGCTACATCTTCTGCGCGAGCATGCGCGCGCACACACACACACACACAGAGACACACACCCTTTAGGTCTATTTTATGTGTACAAATGCCTGCATTTATGTACGTGTATTACATGTATGCTTGATGCCCACAAAGGTCAGAAAAGGTTGTCTGATATCCTGGAATTGGAGGGATGGTTGTGAGCCACAGGGTTGAGTGCTGGGACCGGATTCTGTGTTCTCTACAACAGCTGCAGGTGTTCTCAAAGGCTGCATCTTTCCAGTCTCCCTTCCCATTTTGAAACAGTGTCTTATGCATCCAGGCTGTTGCTATGTAGCTGAGGATGGCCTTGAAGTCCTGATCTCAATTGCTTCTACCTCCTTTTTTTTTTTTCCATGCAAAAGTGAGAGATTTATTTTCCATCTTGTCAGAATCCCTCAATCCCTCAAGGGGAGTGACTAGAAGGCCTGCTTCTACCTCTTATGAGCTGGTATTTCAGGTGTGTACCACCATGCCCAGCTCACACTTCCTTCTAATATCAGGCTTAGAAACTTAACTTCCTGATAGAACAATTTCCTGATAGAAAATGACTATTTGAAACAGGCCTTCCATCATTAGAGCTCATTGGGGTAGTCAATTAAATTACTCATTTGAAAGTACTGTTCCTCTTTCCTTTCCCCTCTCCCTTCTTCCTCCTCTCCCCCTTGCTTGCTTGCTTATTTATTTATTTATTTATCTATTTTTTTTGTGGTGTGGTGGTGCAGTCAAACCAAGGGCCTAATACTTGTTGTATATACACTATCCAGTTCTTAAATCTTTTTTCATTGTTGCTGTGGTCCCCCACCAGACAGGGTCTCACTGTGTAGTACTGGCTGTTTTGGAATTCATTGTGTATAACAGGCTGGCCTCGAACTCACAGAGATCCACAAGTGCTGGGATTAAAGGTGTGTGCCACTATAATCAGCCAATTCTTAAATCTTAATTTTCTGATTTGCCACTTGTTTTATTTTTTCTTTTTAAAAAATTTATGTATTTTTTAAAATGTAGGAGTGCTCTGTCTGCATGTACAACTACATGTCAGAAGAGAACTCAGCCCTTTTATAGATGGATGTGAGCCACTGTGTAGTTGCTGAGAATTGAACTCAGGACCTTTGGAAGAGCAGCTAGTGTTCTTAATCATTGAGCCATCTCACCAGCTCACCACTTATTTTAAACTTTTTTTTTTCTTCTGGAGACAGGGCCTTGCTAAGTAATCTAAGGTTGGCATTCAGTCTCTGGTCCTCCTTGGCTTTCCTCCTGATTGCTACCACATGCTGGGTAGCACTTGGTCTTTTAAACTCAAAACCAGGTATAAGGTGTAAATAGGATATCTAATTTCTCTTGTAAACCCATTGAAATTTTTGTTGGGTGTTTTTCCTCATTTTTTAATAGAATGATAAACAGGTAGGTGGTCGTGGTGCTACATAGGATTTATTATTTTTTTATTTTGTGTATGTGTGGAGTCTAGAAGTAGAGCGCATTCGATCCCCTGGAATTATTACAGGGGGTTGTGAACCACCTGATGGGGTGTACAGTACATGTTCTTAACCACTAAGCCATCTCCAGCTCCCTTTGCATGCCTTGATTCCAGCATTTGGGAGTCAGGCAGGAGATCTATGTGACTTGGAGGCTAGTCTTGTCTAGGTGTATATATATTGAGTTCTAGGACAGCCAGAGCTACACAGTGAGGGAGAAAAAAAATCAAGAAAAAATAAGGTTCCTTTGTCCTTCACAGTGCTTGTCTCTTTCCACCTTAACTTCCTTCCCCATCAGTCTTTGAGCTCTAGCTAATCTTGATATTTTCTCTTCATTTTGAGTGGGTGTTTCTGTTTGTTATTACATTCTCCTGGTTGAGGGCGAAGTTCAGCCTTTTAAGAATATTTACGTATTTATGTACTTATTTTGAGGCAGTGCCTTACTTTGTAGCTCTTGCTGGTCTCTAACTCATCTTCTGTCTGCCTCACCTCCTGAGTGCTGGGGTTGTTGGTAGCAAGCTTTACCATTCCTGGAAGAAAACTTAGACCATTGCTCGTTTTAGCTGATTCAACCCAAAGTGGAGATCAGCAGTCAAAGGACAATTAAAATGTCCAGTGGCTAGATGAACACTTTACCTTTCACAACTGGGGTCATTGAAGACTATCATTTGTTGAACTAGGAGCATCAAACTTGGCACCCCCCCTCCTTTTTTTTTAAATTAAGTCAGGCATAGTGCTCCACACCTTTAATCCAGTACTTGGAAGGCAGAGGCAGGGGGAGTCTGTGATTTGGAGACCAGCCTGGTCTACATACTGAGTTATAGTACAGCCAAAGCTACATTGTGAGAGCCTGTCTCAAACTCTCCCTCTCCACAAAAAAATAGATTATTTCATGTGTATGAATATTTCTGCCTGCATGTATGTGCCTACACAGGTCAGAAGTGAGTGTGGGATTTTGGGGAACTGGAGTCATATGTAAAGTGGTTGTGAGCCTGCCTGTGGGTGCTGAGAACCAAGCCTGGATCCTGTGTAAGAGAACCAGTGCTCTTTACTACTGATGACCCAACTCTCCTGCCTCATTTTGTCCTTTTAACATGGTAAGCAGCTTTCAGGTTAAAATGTGGCATTCTGTTTTATTAGAGATTAAAAATAATATTTTTCTAGGTAAATAACCTCTGGTTAGTTTAGGTTTGAAGAACTGTCATGATTCCATTATCGTCCTACATCCATTTAGATCTCACAAGGCATTTCTGTCTTATTACTTGAACCTTTAACTTGAGGTTGGTAGGATAAATTTTTCCAGTGGGGAAATAAATGGAAAGTTCTCTAAGGTCACCTAAATAGTCAGCGCTGAATAGATCTAATAAAGCTAAAGCTGGGGCTTTTAGTTTTTAGCCTAGGATCATTTACATTATACTGCACTTGGCTTTTGTCTGGTATTTCTTTGGAGGTTGCATTGTCTTCAAATGCAGGAGATGACTTGTTCTATAGGAACAGCTTAGATAAGGCATCTCAGAATAAAAGTCCTAAAAGTAGGGTACTTGTTTGGAGGCATTTGGATGTCATTTTCAATAATCTGTTTTATAAAATTGAATCTTAGTCCATCTAGATAACTTTTTATTTCTTAAATTGATATGACAGAGGTTGGATCCTAGCTCTTGAATGCCTTAAAGTTGCCACAGGTCCAAAATGAAGTTAAGTGCAGAGCCTTATTTCTCAAAACAGGTTCCTATCATTGCTCTTCAGATCCTGCTGATGGCACTATTATAGTTTGTGGTATGGATGTTACTAAGAATTTCTTTCCCTTTGAAGTTTTCTTTTCCCCTGTTTTAAGTGATTAGTGTTCTCAGATCAATATCATGTCTTTGACTTTCTCCCAACGTAACTTACTCAGATCTTTAATGAGAGAGCCTAGGTAGGTGGCTGGTGGTGTTAGTCATGAACTAGCATGTGAGGCCCTTCCTATGTTAATTCCTGCCCCTCCCAAAAAGTGCCACTTATGGTTATCCTGAAAAAGCAGTAAACAGTCTTCTTTTTTTTTTTTTTTTCCGAGACAGGGTTTCTCTGTGTAGCCCTGGCTGTCCTGGAACTCACTCTGTAGACCGGGCTGGCCTCGAACTCAGAAATCCACCCGCCTCTGCCTCCCAAGTGCTGGGCTGGGATTAAAGGCGTGCGCCACCACTGCCCAGCTGTAAACCGTCTTCTAAGGGAAAGGTATTCTTTTGTCCCTTAAAGAGGAAATAGAGGAAGTAATGTGGGCTTATATCTATTCTCTTATCTTACTGACACACTCATAGGTTCTTGCCTCTCTCCAAGCTAACATTTTTAGTACGATTACATAGACCTGTCTGTAGACTTCTCAGGATAAAGACTGATGAAACAAAGGGGCATGGAAGAGCTAGCTGGGCTTTGGTCCTGACATTGATTTACAGCAGCTACATAAAAACATTGACCATGCTTGCCTGAAAGAGAAGACAATGGTCTTTTCCTCACAGGATTATTGAGACTTCCGTGTATGAAGTGACCGTGAAAACTGGAAAGTAATGTGAAAGGGGAAGGTTACACTGGAGGAATTTGTGAATGCTTCTTGTAGTCACTCTGCTTTTACTAAATTGCATCTAGCCTGAGAAGTGAGTGGTTTCTATCTAGTGTATTACGATCTTGGCTTTAGAGGTGAGTGGTAAGCAATGTTAGGTGTGCTTGAATTGAGAAAACTGAGGAACTGAGTCATCTAGGAATGCTTTTTGTTTGCTTGCTGGTTTATATTTATGGAAGCTGTGAAGATTTTTTATCCTGAGTTGTAGTTCATCTTTGCTTTTCTTTTTCTCACCAGAAACTTAGCTGGTTGTGGTGGCAGGGGAACAGAGAAGGCCAAAATTAAAGATGACTGCTTGAAACAGTCGAAAGTTTTGTTACACATCAGCCACACTTCATGGCATACTCACATAGAGGAGGGTTTAGAGAGACCTGGATGTAGCTGGCAACAGCTGGGTGCTGTTGTGTGTCCAGTTTGGGACCCAGTAGGTAGCATGCCCTGCCCCCCTAATTGCTAACCCTCTGTCTGCTGCTTTATCAGACTACGCGTTTGTTCACATGGAGAAGGAAGCAGATGCCAAAGCCGCCATCGCGCAGCTCAACGGCAAAGAAGTGAAGGGCAAGCGCATCAACGTGGAACTCTCAACCAAGGGGCAGAAGAAGGGGCCTGCCCTGGCTATCCAGTCTGGGGACAAGACCAAGAAACCAGGGGCTGGGGATACAGCATTCCCTGGAACTGGTGGCTTCTCTGCCACCTTCGACTACCAGCAGGCTTTTGGCAACAGCACTGGTGGCTTTGATGGGCAAGCCCGTCAGCCCACACCACCATTCTTTGGTCGCGACCGCAGCCCTCTGCGCCGTTCACCTCCTCGAGCCTCTTATGTGGCTCCTCTGACGGCCCAGCCAGCCACCTACCGGGCCCAACCCTCAGTGTCTCTGGGAGCTGCATATAGGGCCCAGCCTTCCGCCTCTTTGGGTGTCGGCTATCGGACTCAGCCCATGGCAGCCCAGGCAGCTTCTTACCGTGCTCAGCCCTCTGTCTCCCTTGGGGCCCCATACAGGGGTCAGTTGGCTAGCCCTAGTTCCCAGTCTGCTGCAGCTTCCTCGCTTGGCCCATATGGTGGAGTCCAGCCCTCAGCCTCAGCCCTTTCCACCTATGGGGGTCAGGCAGCTGCAGCTTCTTCGCTTAACTCCTATGGGGCTCAGGGATCCTCCCTTGCTTCCTATGGTAACCAGCCATCCTCTTATGGCGCCCAGGCTGCCTCTTCGTATGGGGTTCGTGCGGCTGCTTCTTCCTATAACACACAGGGAGCAGCTTCTTCCCTAGGTACCTATGGGGCTCAAGCAGCCTCCTATGGTGCCCAGTCTGCAGCCTCCTCACTAGCTTATGGAGCCCAGGCAGCCTCTTACAATGCCCAGCCCTCAGCCTCTTACAGTGCCCAGTCTGCCCCATATGCTGCACAACAGGCTGCTTCTTATTCTTCCCAGCCTGCTGCTTATGTGGCACAACCAGCCACAGCTGCTGCCTATGCTAGCCAGCCAGCTGCCTATGCTGCACAAGCCACTACCCCAATGGCCGGTTCCTATGGGGCTCAACCAGTTGTTCAGACCCAGCTGAATAGTTATGGGGCTCAAGCATCTATGGGCCTGTCAGGCTCATATGGAGCTCAGTCTGCTGCTGCGGCTACTGGCTCCTATGGTGTGGCAGCTGCTTATGGGGCTCAGCCTTCTGCCACCCTGGCAGCTCCTTACCGCACTCAGTCATCAGCCTCATTGGCTGCTTCCTATGCTGCCCAGCAGCATCCCCAGGCTGCTGCCTCCTACCGTGGCCAGCCGGGCAGTGCCTACGATGGGACAGGCCAGCCGTCAGCAGCCTACCTGTCTATGTCCCAGGGGGCGGTTGCCAACGCCAACAGCACCCCGCCGCCCTATGAGCGTACCCGCCTCTCCCCACCCCGGGCCAGCTACGACGATCCCTACAAAAAGGCTGTCGCCATGTCGAAAAGGTACTGTATGCCCCCCCGCCTCAGCCCCCAGCTGGGGCTTAGGGCAAGGGGCTGAGGTTGGCATGGGAGGGAAACAGGAGCCGTTGGCCCCTCCCTTGGTCTTAACTTCTGTGGGATGTCCAAAGGTCATGAGGGTGAGTGTCTGAACATTTCTGGCCATCGGGATTCAGGTGGAGCATAGTGCTCAGCCTGGGGTGATAACCAACAAACCTAGGGCCAAGAAACATTACCATTCTAGGATAGCCTGATGAACCATGGAGCCACTTTTTGCAGGATTGGCTCATAGATTTTTCCCAGTCTGAAGGATCCTTAAACTCATTCCTTGTTCTGGTTTTGGTGGGATGGATATGAAAGAAAGTAGTCCTTTTGGCACCCACTGGCTGAAGGCAAACTTATGAGCTGCGTCCACCCTGAGAAGTTGGGGACCCTACTTTTCGTCCGTCGTTCTGTTGATAAACCAAGGTCTTTTTGTGCAGGGCCCATGAATGGGAATAATCTGTTTGGGAATGTAGGCCAGAATTCACCTTGGCTGGTTTGGAAGGGAGAGCTTTAGCTGAGGGTTTGGTTTCCCACTTACTTGAAGAACCCAGGTTGATTTCTTGGCCTGCATAGGATGATGAGCCTTCTGACAGGGAAACCAAACTGTTTGAGACAAATCTGGTAAACCCTCCCTGTCCCCAATGGCATCTCCCCTAGGCCTACCTGGAGCCCTCCCCTCAACTGTCTCATTCACCAACTGTCTTCTTCTCTCGACTAGGTATGGTTCCGACCGGCGTTTAGCCGAGCTCTCTGATTACCGCCGTTTATCAGAGTCGCAGCTTTCGTTCCGCCGCTCGCCGACAAAGTCCTCGCTGGATTACCGTCGCCTGCCCGATGCCCATTCCGATTACGCACGCTATTCAGGCTCCTATAATGATTACCTGCGGGCAGCTCAGATGCACTCTGGCTACCAGCGCCGCATGTAGGGCCATCCTGGGGATGGGGCACCACAGGAAGGGAGAGAGAGGAAGAGGTAGGGTAGGGTGCAGACCCAGGTTATCACCACCCTCTCTCAGACCTCTCCCACTGGTGGCTTTTCATTCCCTCCCTCTGTCATGTGGGCCTTCCCCAGGACAGGACCCTTTTGTTGTTGGCAGTAACCTGCTTTGTTTCTTTGCCTCAGCAGCACATCTTGCTACTGGCTTTAGACCTGCGGTTTTCCCTCTACCCAGCCATCTCCCCAGAATGGGAATTTCTTTTATATTTTTATTTTTTTCCTGGCTCCCTTTTATTTTTGTGCGCGATACTTAGGTTGTTTGGAGGTGATACAACCTACAGCTGAGGTCAGGCGGTTCGTTTTTCTTTTTAGATGTGAGGGAGGCCAGGAAAGGGTTGCTTTAACCATTTCCTATGTGCCCAGCTATGCTAGCAGTCCAGGGGGCCCTGACTGTCCTTCTGTAGAGACTGTTGAGACTGAGATCCTGTTGGGACAGTCAGTTGGTATGTGTCCAAATCCCTGCTTACCACTGATGTTTGAGCTGATGGTGACTGGCATAGTCCCAATTCCCTATCTCCCCAAGTAGGTGGTGTTAGAAATCTTAATTTTTTTCCCCCCTCTTTTGTATGGACTACAAATAAAACTTGGGGCGATTCGTGGTTTGGAAACCTGGTTGTCATTGTCTTGATTGCACTGTCAGGTGAGCCAGTTTGACATCCAGGAAGACGTGACAGCTAGAAGAAAGGCAGCCTGAAGACCCAGAGTGGGTGTGGAGAGGTGCTTGGATGTGGGGCGTGGAACGGTTCCCTGGTAACCAGTGGAATTGAGCTCATTATCGTTTTAAATAGCATGCCATCTTTGGGACTGGAGAGTTCAGACCAAGTGGTTGGGCTTTCTCAGCAATCAATTTTAGTTGATCACATCAAAATTCAGTAAACAGTGCCCATTTCCTCTGCTTATGTTTGACCAATGTCCCTGATTTTTTTTTTTTCCCAGTTCAGGAAAAACAAAAATAAAACAAAAGCTACAGTCCAGCGGGATGATTCTGGCTGCAATCTAGCTGGGATGGATAATGGGTTGCTGCAATGTTTACAAGGCTAATGAATCCCTCAGGCAGTGGGCTTGAGGGAATGTTGAGCTTGGGAACTGGGAAAGGAGCTATAGTGGGGTGGGAGTGATACCACTATCTGGTACTGCCCTGTGGTTGGAGAAATGAGGGGTAAGGGGATTTGAAGCATTATGGGTGTTCTGGCCAATCCTGGTGCTTCGCCTGTTGAACTTCACCTCACACGGAGCATCCTTCCTGTGTCCTGCCAAGCTCAGTCATCACAGCACCTGAGACTCCTTTTCCCTGTCTGCATCTGTTATGGTTTTTAGGTGTCTTCTTGCTGGGTTTATATTTGAAGGTGTTACAATAGACATATTCTTGAAGGGGCTGGAGTGCAAACATTATCAAGTAGGGATGCCAAGGTTGGGTGAAGAATCCAGAATTCTTTTTATATACTTTTGGGGTGGAAGACCTGGGTAGTTTCAGTCAGGGATAAGATGGAGGCATGAACTTGGTGGGTAAATGAAAGAAGACTGATTAAGCGGGATGAAAACTGAAACCTGATCGTCCTTGGGGAAGGATGCTTTAGAGATGTTTTTTTGGGTCTTGCTGAAGGAAGATGCCTTAGCAAAAGGGTGTGTGTGTGTGTGTGTGTGTGTGTGTGTGTGTGTGTGTGTGTGTGAGAGAGAGAGAGAGAGAGAGAGAGAGAGAGAGAGAGACTCCTTCATTGGCTTCATGTGAACTTGGCTGTGACAGTAGCTTGCCCCAGATGTCTTCTTCCTTCTGCCCATCATGTAAAAATGCCTCAAAAATTACGAGTTCTTACTTGTGGTTAGGTGAGGTAAATCTCAGGTGGTGTAGGGTCAGAAATCTTTTATTTGCTTCTCTTTTCTGCTCATTGCCTCACCTTCAGGTGCTTTGCTGCTCATTTTCATTCTTTTGAAGGGCTGGGTAGAATGGGAGGCCAGGCTTCTTAACATTTTCTCTGTGATGATAGAATGACTTGAGGACCAAGTTACAGGCTTGATGTCACTGGGGGAATAGACGGCTGAATGTAGGCTGAGAGTGCAGTATTTCTTTGTCATTTTCCTTTCCAGTTCTTGTTCTGCCACAGTCACAATTCCATGGTTTCTGCAAAAAACCCAAATACCACCACCAAACAAACCAAATCCCTCTGCTCCCAAAACCAGCTTAATGTGTTCCAGGGTCAATGTTGTTGACCTTTATTGCAGTCCAAACTCTTCAAAGTGGTTTGGCCTATTGGATCATTCTGTCAGCCATCTGTAAATCCGTATGCCTTGTTGCCTCAGCCCTTGGGGTTCCCAATCAAGCCAGAAGAAGCTATAGAGCTAAATCATTTGTCACTTTCCTTTCTCTTGCAGATTGTTTAAAAACATCTTTTTATTTAAATTACCCACCTGTGTTAATTCTATAATCCACTCAATACTTTGCTTTTTATAGATTTCTGAGTTTCAAGTTCTTACAACCTGGGGAATTTGGGTTTGGTGACTGGGAGGACAGACATGTGATGAGTGTTTCGGGGAACCGTGCTTTCATCGTATCTTCAGGTCATTCAGCTTTTACACGGCACTTGTATACCTTGGCCATATTGGAGTAGTTGTTGTTTATTCCTGGAACAATACTGCATAGAGGCTTCTAGCCTTGTCAGTCTCTCTCTTCTGAGGGTTGGCTTTTTAAAAAATTCTTTTGGGTGGCCTGCGGCTTCATTTCTTGCAATAGAGATGAGACTATCAATGTATGTTTCTAATTCTGTCTCTATACACAACCCTCATCCCCTAGCTGTGTCAAAAGACCTTGCACATCTGCTGGTCCTTCAGGCATTTTGTCCTATCAAGCCAAGTCAGTGGACAACAGAACAGCATGAATGCATAAAGTCATAGTGAAAACATGGTCACTAGATTTATGGACTAATTTTATTTGTAGTTTTTGTTTTTATTTTTTGCTTTTTTGAGATCTGTCTGTGTAACAGTACTGGTTGTCCTGGAATTTACTATATAGGCCAGATTGGCTTCAAACTCACAGAGATCTGCCTGTCTCTGCCTTCTGAGTGCTGGGATTAAAGGTGTAAGCCTCCACTCCTGGATGGAACTAATGTTCTTTAATAGAAGTTTGGATAATAGAGAAGATAGCACATGGGAAGCTAAATATTTATCTAAATTCTATTTTAAAATGATGTTAAATGAGAGTTTTCAGAAGAAAATTTCTTAAAATTGATTTCAGGTCTAACTCTGACTCATTTGAAACTATGTGGGAAACTTGAGATGGCAGTACTTCGGGAGCTTAGTCTTGTTAACTAGCGAAAAACTTGAGAATTCTTTAGTAAGACTTTCCTTTGGTTTACTGAATTTGAATGCTGGCTCTCTGCTGCCTCTTAGCTGTATGACAATTGACAGTCAGTATTTCTGCCTCATTTTGTCAACCAGCTTTTTCCTTTTTAAATTTGAGATGGTATCATTATGTGTAGCAGTGGCTGGCCTGGGATTCAATATGTAGATCAGGCTGACCTTACACTTAGCTGTTTGCCTGACTCTGTCTCATGAGTGCTGTAATTAAAGGTATGCACACTATAATCAGCTTTTTTTATTATTATATTTTATTTTATTACGACAGGGTCTTCTGTGTCAGGTTGGTCTCCCAACTCCATATGTAGCTGAAGATGAACTTGAAATTAGATTTTTCTGTCTTCACATCCCAAGTGCTAGTATTGTTGGCAATACTGCCACGCCCAGTTTACATGGTGTTCGGGATTTGAGTGACTCTAGGGACTCCTGCACGTTAGGAAGCACTCTTCCAACCGAATTGTATCCTCAGTTCCTTATCTGACAATGATCATGGTTCTAAGTATTGCTTAAAAGTCTTTTTTTTTTTTTTTTAAATTAATGGGCTCAGAAATGTAAAGAGGTAATACTTTTATGACCAAAAAAGTTCCCCCCACACACACTCTCAGACGGAGTTTCTCTGTGTAGCCCTGTCTGTTCTGGAAACTCATTTTAGACCAGGCTGTCCTCCAACTCGGAGATCTGTCTGCCTTTGCCTCCCAAATGCTGGAATTAAAGGTATGGGCTGCCACTGCCTGGTTAAAAGTCTTTTTTATATGTTAATGTTCATCGACACCAAAATACATTACCCCTCTTGTAATTATTATTATAATAGTTGTGTTGGATGGGGTGAATGAGCACATGACAAGTGATGGGTTTATAGTCAGGTATTAAATCTCATCTCAGGGCTACAGAGATGACTCATTGGTTTAGAGTGCTTTCTGCTCCTAAGTTTGCTTCTTTGAACCTATTTGGCAGCTCAGAACAACCCTTAATTCCAGTTTTAAGAGTATCCAATGCCCTCTGTAGGCCCTGTACATGGTGCACATAAATTCACTCAGGCTCACACACATACACATGAAAAGACATTAGATCTGGAAACACCAAGATGACCTGGTGAAGTGCTTAGTTGTGCAAAGGACTTGGGATATAGGTATGAATACAGCACATACAAGTTACACTAAAATCTGAATTTTTGTTATGAGTGGTGCATAGCCGTTATTTAAGCTCCTAGATCACACCAATTTTGGTGCTCCCCCTTTAGTATGTGTTCTAGGATCGCATTCTTTGCTTACCAAAAATAAAGTTTACAGTACCAAAAGAGAAGTCTGAATGTAAGGGGATTGAGGTGGCATGGCTGGCAGTGGGATTGGAGCTGGCACACTTGGCTGGGGTTAGTCTTGATTCCTGTGACCATCCTTGAAGGATACTGGCTTTTAATTTGAACCTTTGTCGGACTTGTAACTCATTTCTGGGCCAGAAGCCAGTTAATTTTAGAAGTGTAAATTACTAGATGAACGTGTTGGTTCATGCATCACAGAGGCTAAGGTAGGAGGATCCAGAGTCTGAAGTCAGACAAGATAGATGTATCTAAGAATTTCTTGTTATGTTGCTGGGGATAAACCCATGTCCTTGCTAAGCAGTCATTCTCATTCTGTTACTGAAGTATATCCCTATCCCTGACAGACAGGATGATTTTTAAAAATATTTCAGAATAGTGAGGGGGCTCAGTCTGTAGGTGGGGTGATGGGGTAAGATAGAGAATTTGTATTAGGTGCCTTAATTTTTTTAAAAGTGAAAACACCAAGTTTGCATAGTTGCGAATAACCTATGTTTGGGTAAATAGTCATCAAGATGAAGATAAATAGTTAACCTCTCTTTTTTTTTTTTTTTTGGTTTTTTGAGACAGGGTTTCTCTGTGTAGCCCTGGCTGTCCTGGAACTCACTCTGTAGACCAGGCTGGCCTCGAACTCAGAAATCCACCTGCCTCTGCCTCCCAAGTGCTGGGATTAAAGGCGTATAGTTAACCTCTTTACCTAAGGCTTCGTTTTGCTGCATTTGTCAAAGTTATGATAAAAAGCCACTTTTGACTTGATTATCAGCTTCTTGTTTTGAAGAGATTGGAAAGTTGTTCTAGGTGATATAGGGGATAAAAGTATGTTTACAGTACCAGTAATTTTTTCCTTGGTCCTGAGATTTGAAACAAAGGACCTCACAGGTTATGCAGTGCCCTTATTGAGCATAGAACCTTTTCAGCCAGCAGCATATCTATGTTACTGAAAATTCAATCCCTTCCTTATGGTTATCAAAAAGTTATCTCCTACATTAGTTTCTTAGTTAACAAGTATTTGTGTCTTTCATGTTACCAGGTTAGTTCTAACATTGGGGTAATATAGAGAAAATAGTATTTCAAATGATAGTAATTATTTGCAAAAGTAAATAGAAGTCAGGGTCCATGCCTTTGATGGAGTGGCCAGTAAAAAAAATTGAAAGAATATTCTATTCTGAGTAGGTAGAGACAATAAAGCCGGTCTATCTGGAGGGCTGGTAGTAAACTAAGAATGTAGCAAGAACCTGGATGGGTATATTTGTTAGTCTACAAACAAGCTTGAACCCCTCTCCCCATATTTCTTTTAGACTGAGTCACACTATATAGGCTTGGCTAGCTTGGAACTTGCTATATAGACCAGTCTAGCATTTAACTCCTGCTGGTATTGTCTGGCTCAACTATGATAGATTTTTAAAACTAAGATTGTTATTTCCATTTGGGGGTTGGTCATAGGGTGAGGTCTGGTGGTCTTGATGTCTGCACACTGGCGGGAATTGTGATCCCTTGAATTGTTACCAGACTCTTCCCCTTCAAACCTGTAGAGATTCTAGTTTAGTGGAGTGAATTGGTCTTGTTTGCTATTGCAAACACCCCCCTCTCCCAGGAATTTTGACATATGAAAACTTAGATGATTAAACTGAGAGAATAATTTCTATACCCTATGCATTTCTGGGTGCATATTGAGATGTGGTTATGCATGTTAGACCCCTCAGAAAGGGCCTGTGCAGGACAGTAGAATTTTGTTTTATTACTGATCTCAGGTGGCTTTTACTCAGTCTCAGGTGCACCAGAATGAAATGAACCGTGGCCATATTTAATGTCATATTGTGACTTTTTTTTAAGAGACCTATTTCCCAGCCTTAAATTGACTAATTTTCTGCTACTGAACCCAGTAGCTTATTTTCTGTCTCCGCCTTTTGTTTGCCTTGTTTTTCTTTTGTGGCAGTTTTGGGTGGTAGTATGCTCTGTTTGTTATTTTACTTCTGATCATCCTGTTCTCATGACGTTCCCCTGCTTTCCACCTGTTAAGTTCTCCATTAAGCACCTTTCCCTTTTATCTCCATCTTCAAAAGCTGCTTTGCAGAGGGTCATGACTAAAGTTACTTGCTCAATGAGTATGGAATTATGTGAAGCAGCCAGCGGGTGAGAAAAATGTGATGAGAGGGAATTGAACGTTGTGAAGAATGTTCCTTTGTGCTTGTTTACAGCTGTTGTCACAAAGCCTTTTTTCCAAGGTCAGTTTTAGGGAGTTTAAACTTAACAGTTTTGGCTAATGGCGCCCAATAAAACCAAACAAAACCAAACTTTTGCTGTTCCCGTTTTTTGTTTTGTTTGTTTTTTTTTGTTTCTTGGCAGGGTGAAGTTGGGGTGGGGGTCAATTTTCAGTCTCCGTGTTTCACACCTTTTGGGGAGGTGAGAAGCTATTTCCTAGAGGGAACTTTTAACTCCAGTGCCTCCTAGGTCTCTGACCAGCCTATTGTTTGGGCCATTATACCGTTATCGAAGCTGGATTCATCGACTGTTTTAGAGTTTTTAAATTACCTGCAGATACTTTTAATTTCGGGGTAACTTTGGAACTCAGAAGGACTAAATTGGAAATTGCCCAAAGTGGGGGTTGATTTTAAGTAGGGGCGGGAGCTTGACTATTAATTGCGGGAGGTCTGTGTAGGTTGCACGGATGCAGCATCCATGCTGCTGGGCGTGGTAGCGCTCAGTTGGAGAGGGGTGCGGAATCATGGATAGAGGACTTGAATTCTGTCAGGATGTGCACGTGTAAGTGGCAAAATATGAAAACAAAGTTGGAGCCAAGAAGCTACAGACTGCCACACTGAGGCACCTTGCTCATTCTGCCTAATGGCTGGCCGCGCTTCGAAGAATTCCGCGTTCGTAGCTCCTCCCTCAGATGGACCTCTTGCCCAATCAAGTGGCTTCGGTTTCACTAGGCTGGGTGCTCATTGGCTTTCTTATAAAAGCTCCGGGTTACTGACGTTTCCACCTCTTCCTGGCCTCTCAGGTAATTGGCGTTCCGGGTAACCAATCAGGAAGAGGATCTCTGGGAACGCCAGCCTTTTACTTTACCGAACGGCCAATCCGGTGGGTAGGTTCACCCCTCTTTCTACCCAGAGTCACTGCTGTGGCCGCCGCCATTTTAGCATTTTGTCAGAGCCGTCCGCGCTGCAAGGAAGAGGACCTGCAATTTCCATGCGGTGAGAGACTCCACGTTCTTCCACTGTGTATTTGCTCTGTTAAAAACTTACCTGACTTCCTTGGGTATCAGGGTTGTCCTAGTGGGGTCGCGGTCTGCGCACCCGTCCCTGAGAGCCGACATCGGTCCTCGACTTAGTGCGGTAAGCCTGAAGCAACATTCCTCCAAGACCCCATCCCCTACCCTCCGGAATACCTTTCTTTTGTACAGCTTACCTTCTGATTTGCTCAATCTCCTTTGGGTTTCCTTCTAGATAACTCTTAGATTTAGACCAGAATCTCAAATGCCCCGGGGCATTGTTCCCTCCTTACCAAACTGTAGCACCCATCTGTGACCAGTTTTTCTGTAGGAGTCTGTAATGACGTGCCCCCCAAAAGGATTTCCCCTACTCGGGCACTTTCTGTATTTCCCATGCTTTTTATCTGGTTAATCCCAGAATTCACTCCTCCGAGTGAAATTCCTGTAGTAGTTACTGTGTGGCCCACTTTTCCAGAAATGGTTGCTGAGAGAGGAAGAGCTAATTTGAAGTAATTATAATTAGCAAGTCTAGTAGTTAGAATCTTGTTTTCTAATGTCACCACAGTGGGTAGCTTCTCAGTACCTGTAGCTTTTTATTCAGTGCTCAAAATTTATGCTTAGAGCGTTATTGCTTGTCTGAGACAGGGGATGTGTAACTCAGTGGCAGAATACTTGCCTGTAATGTACTGCACTATAACTTTGATCCTCAGCACCACAAAATCCCCTTTGTCTACAAAAGTCTGTCTTGTTTTAGTTTTCCTCTTTTATAGAACATCTTGTGAGGAATAGAAGCAGGTTCTTGTTGAAATCCCCGTTCGTTATTGTTTGGAGATGTGAGAGCATGCCTGTAGGAGAAAACTTGGGATTGTGTGCTAAAGTGAAAGGAGATGATGGGAGCCATTTATTTATTTATTTGAGGTTTTATTTATTTATTATTTATTTATTTATTTAAATGTTAATGGACTTGAAGTATTCCCTTTAAAATCTTGTGTTTTTACTTGCAGGCTGTGTGGAGATGGTGAAGCTGTTCATTGGAAATCTGCCCCGGGAGGCCACAGAGCAGGAGATCCGCTCACTCTTCGAGCAGTACGGGAAGGTGCTGGAATGTGACATCATTAAGAACTATGGCTTTGTGCACATAGAAGACAAGACGGCCGCTGAGGATGCCATACGCAACCTGCACCACTACAAGCTGCACGGAGTGAACATCAATGTGGAAGCCAGCAAGAATAAGAGCAAAGCTTCAACCAAGTTACATGTGGGCAACATCAGTCCCACTTGTACCAACCAAGAGCTTCGGGCCAAGTTTGAGGAGTACGGCCCAGTCATCGAATGTGACATCGTGAAAGATTATGCCTTTGTACACATGGAGCGGGCAGAGGATGCAGTGGAGGCCATCAGGGGCCTTGACAACACAGAGTTTCAAGGTGAATCACTCTTTTGGTGGAGTGCTCAGTACAAGGCTGTTAGGAACGAATTGGATGAGAAAAGGAAGGAATTGGGATGGAAGGATTTTGCTGGCTGATGAAGGATGGGTGATACACTTGAACAAAAGTTTTTGTTTATTCATTTATGTGTGTGTGTGTGTGTGTGTGTGTGTGTGTGTGTCAGTGTGTCAGTGTGTCAGTGTCAGCATGCATGTGGAAGTCAGGACAACATGGCTGAGTTTGTTCTCTCCTACCATGTGGGTCCCATGGATGGAACTCAGGTAGTTAGATGACAAGGGCTTCTTTACTCCTTAAATGAATCCACAGACCCTCAATCTCTTTTTTGTGAAGCCTTCAGAAACAATGCAAGAAGAAATGTGCGACAAATTCCATAAAATGGAGAATGATGGTCTAGAGGGGGAAAAAGCTTGGTTTTTATTTCGTGCCTTTTAAGGCTTTGAGCCTGTTCTGCAATCCTCTCTGAAGACTTGGTCTGCTGTCCCCCACCCACTCCCGCTTGTGGTATTAGAGCACATTGTAAAGTGCTTCCCTCTGATTTTATTGGCTCAACCCAGCATCACCATTGTGTTGCACTTGATAGAGGAAGATCAGGAGAAAATGACACTTTAGGGACAGAATTCTGGGTTGAGCTTATCCTCTCGTCTCAGTTCTTTTCTGTAAAAAAAAAATGAGCTTTGAAAGTTGTGGCTCTATTTAATTTTGTTGTATATTTGTGCCAAGAAGCTATATTTGAAAAACCACTTAGAATTAGAAGAGCCTTTTTTTAAAAAAAAAAAAAGAATCTAGGGAGGAAGCATTGGGACTTGGAGTAATAGTGGCATGATTTCCAGTTGGTTTCGTGTGCATGTAGGGGTTGATTGATTTAGACATCTTGGGCTAGTTTATGTGTTACCATGGAGTCCTGGTTAGCTGAATTGTTTTTATGCCTGGAGGGCAGCTTGGGTGTTGTGCATTATCATTTGATTTGGAAGGTATTTAAGTTTCTTGTCAAGAGTGGCATTTAAAAGACTGTTGAAGCTGGGTGGTGGTGGCAAATGCCTTTAATTAGTCCCAGCACTTGAGGGACAGAGGCAGGTGGATTGAGGCCAGCCTGGTGTACAGAGCTACACAAAGAAACCTGTCTCAAGAAAACTAAAACCAAACCAAATAAAACCCAAAACACTACCAACAAAAAAATTGGTTGAATTGCCTGCTGAACTTTCAACTTTCATCCTTTTAGATCCCAAGAGTCAGTAACAGTTTTTGATCTCGCAAATCACAGCATATAACTCATAGCTATGTTTCTTAAAAAAAAAAAAAAAAAAGAAGAAGAAGAAGAAGAAGAAGAAAATACACACACACTACACACACACACATACACACACACACACAGATTTTGAAATATTTATGTGTGTGACCTCTAGAGGTCAGAAGAGGGAGGGTGTCAGATCCTCTGGAACTAGAGTCTGATAGTTGTGAACCATGTAGGTGCTAGGAATTTAACCCAGGTACTTTGGAAGAGCAGGAAGTGCTCTTAACTGCTGAGCCATCCCACCAGACCTATATATAACTGTATTTCTTCTTTTAAAAATCATGTATATAACTCTGTGTGGTGTGTGTGTGCATACCATGTGTGCAGAGCCTCCTAGAACTATATTTCAAACCTGGGTTCTGGCTGTTTTGACAAAAAGTAGTGGCTAGTTTCAGTACTACTTTTGAACAGTGCTTTACTGCCATCTTTGTTCATTTTTCTTAAATGTTTCTGACTCCCCCACCCCCATGTGACAAGTGCCCTGTGTCATGGGCATTGCTGTGTATTAAAAATGTCACAGGTCTCTCAGGTCTAGTTTGCTTTCCTTTTTTAATTGGCAAGCTGAGAGTTATTTTGTCAACAACTTAATTGGAAGCAAAGACTGCTTTTGTAGAGTGTTGTGGTATGATACCTAATTTTTGGAGACTTTTCAGCACTTTAATTACAAAAGAAGTGTGTGCTGGTGGCAGTTCCATGTGTAAAGGGGGTCCAGTGTGGTGTATTTCAGGGCAAGTGTTCTTGTAACTGGGTATCCGAAACTCTGACTCTGATGTCGACCTATGTCTGTCTAATTTTACACTATTTCCCTTAATATATTTTTAGAAAGTGGTAGTAGATAGAGGTGGATGAAGCCCAGGGCATCCACATGCTAGCTAGTAAGTGTTCTACTGCTGAGCTACAGCTGGAGACAATCTCTTCTCCCCTCTTTCCTTCATTATATTACCCAGATTGGCCTTAAACTCCTGGGCTCAGCCATTTTCCTGCCTCCAGCTTAGCCTCTTCTAGGTGTGTATCCCCCAAACCCCTAGCATTACTGTTTCATTTCTTAATAAACCTTTGTGTTGAGTAATGTTTTTTACCTGACTGATCTTTTTCCCTTTCAGTTTATCATATAATCTGGTATATTTTCTTTTTTGTTTGCCTACTTGAAGAAAATTAATTTTAGATTTAAAAGATTTAGTTCCTTTTTGGACACCAGAGTCACAAATTATTAGATCAGGGCATTTATCAAATACTTTCATGTCTTAAATGTGTCTGTTGGTTTCGTGGTTGCATACCTTTTCTCTAATTTGTTAGGTACTAAAATAAAAAGTAGTCCCCTGGGCAAATGCCAGGGTAGTTGTGGTTTGTACATACTAATTGCCTATCTTCTTCTGATGATCTGCAGCCTAAATTTATTGAGATTTACTGATTTTTGTATTTTGTTCCTGTGCTCCCTCTTCTAATTTTTGTAGAATCTAATTTTGATTTTGCATGAGAGATTATTTTTTACCACTTTCTCTGTTGCTGGAGAACCCATCTTTCTAGTTACAAGTCTTTGTTGCCACCCCCCCAGACCCCCAACAGAGTTTCTTTGTATAGTCCTGGCTGCCCTGGAACTCACTCTGTAGACCAAACTGGCTTTGAACTCAGAGATATGCCTGCCTCTGCCTCCCAAGTGCTGGGATTAAAGGTGTGTGCCAGCACTACCTGGCACTTGTCACCTTTTTTGAAAATTATCTTATTTTTATTTTGTAAATCAGTGCCTGCATGTATGTATTTGCACCACATGTGTGCCCGGCACTGTGTGTGTTGTCAGAAGAGGGTGTCAGGTCCCATGGGAATGAATTACAGGTGGTTGTGATCTGCCATGTTAACATTGGTTAGAACCTGGCTTCTCTGGAAGAGCAGCCAGTAAGTGATCTTAACCACTGCATCTTCCTTCAAGCCCCTTCTCTGTTCACGTCTTTTAAGATGGGTGTTTGGTGCATTGTATATCATTACATTGTGAAGATTTTGCTGGATTTAGAGGTTGACATGATTAGTAGAAATTTCTTAGGTGAAAGATTGAGAATTTTAACTTTTATCCTAAAAGTTACTGCTTTTCTTTTATTATGGCTTTTAGAAGTATTTTTCATTTTTGGAGCATGTTCTTAGAATTTCACATTCTTACTTGGTTTTTGAGACAGGTTATATGTAACTCAAATTGGGTTCAAGCTTAACCATTCTCTAGCCTCAGCCTTCAGAGTGCTAGGAATAAGGCATGTGCCACCATGCTCAGCTTTTTTCATCTTCTCTCTTAATACTAAAAGCACTTTGAGCAGTTTATTTCACTTAATATTGTTGGTTATTCTTTGTACCTTTCTTGTCCTTTTATTAAAATGCACTTCCTGTGTGTGTGTGTTGACAGCCTGCCGGGTATTCTTTTGGCTCTCTTAACTGGGAGAGTCACATTTTGGAGAAATCCTCTTAGGATGGTATTTCGATGAGAGAGAACAATTTAAAACAAGTACTTCTACCTTATCTTGTGTCCACAGATTTCCTTTTTTCATGGCTACTCTAAAGATCTAGCTTGAAACTTGCTCCCAGGCTCAGCTTTGGAACAAATCTCGATCATTCTTACTGGTGATAACTTTGATTTTGGGGTATCAATGCATAATAACATTGGTTCAGAATTTTTTCCTGTTTAGTGGAATCAGTCTTGATATAGAAGTTGAGAGATTGGAGCACTCTAGTTTGAGTTTCTTTTGTATTGGGCCACTGGGATAGGTATTTGTCCAGTCGTCAGTGTATTAAATCTCTCCTTTTCTGTGCAGGAGTAGAATTCTTAGCTTGTGTCAGTGGTTATAATATTTCTTCTTCATCTGCCTGACCTTTGCTTGAAATTGGGTCATTTATACCAAGTCCATATTTTGGACTTCTCCCCTCCCCCAAAGAAAGTCTTTTTGTCATTTTGCCACACATCAAGAGTTGTTTAAGGTGACCAGTGGCTGGGGTAGGGGTCTGGGCTATTACTTTGTGATAGCAACCCTTCTTGCGTCTGTTTCTTCAAGGCAAACGAATGCACGTGCAGTTGTCCACCAGCCGGCTTAGGACCGCGCCCGGGATGGGAGACCAGAGCGGCTGCTATCGGTGCGGGAAAGAGGGGCACTGGTCGAAAGAGTGTCCAATAGATCGTTTGGGCCGCGTGGCAGACTTGACCGAGCAATATAATGAGCAATATGGAGCAGTGCGTACGCCTTACACCATGAGTTATGGGGATTCATTGTATTACAACAACGCGTACGGAACGCTCGATGCCTACTACAAGCGCTGCCGTGCTGCCCGGTCCTATGAGGCAGTGGCAGCTGCAGCTGTCTCTGCATATAATAACTATGCAGAACAGACTTTGTCTCAGCTGCCACAAGTCCAGAACACAGCCATGGCCAGTCACCTCAGCTCCACCTCTCTTGATCCCTACAATAGACATCTGTTGCCGCCTTCAGGAGCTGCTGCAGCAGCAGCAGCAGCTGCTGCTGCTTGTACTGCAGCTTCTACTTCATATTACGGGCGGGATCGGAGCCCCCTGCGTCGCGCTACAGGCCCAGTCCCTACTGTTGGAGAGGGCTACGGTTACGGGCATGACAGTGAGTTATCCCAAGCTTCAGCAGCTGCTCGGAATTCCCTGTACGACATGGCCCGGTATGAGCGGGAGCAGTATGCGGATCGGGCGCGGTACTCAGCCTTTTAAAATTTGAGGTGAGAGTGGGGGGGTGTCACCTGTTGGTTTTGCCATCCCTCCTGTGGCCTAAGGCTCCAATTAGACTGCTTTTGCTTGCTTGCCACTGCAGGGCTAGGGCGAGGTTACTAGCATGGTTCAGTTTACAGACAAATCTTTAAATGCTAAAGTTTAAGGTAAACATCCTTTGCTCTTGTGCCAGTATTTTCCAGGGCTTTTAATAGTGGGGGTCATTCTCATTGTAATTGTGTCTGGAAGAACAAACAGTGGTATACTGGTGAATCTTGGATCAAACCTGCATGTGGTAATTTAATCTGGGATCCAGACATTCACACTTAGGTGCACTGTTTCTCAGAGTCTGTTGAATTTCTTAGCTCTGTGGCATTAGTTTTTTCAAGTTGCTGTGATCCATTATGCTCTGAAAGGGTCTGGCCACTAATATAAAGTTTGTAATTAACCGATTATTGCTCAAGTCCCATAAAGATCTACAAAATGGCATCATCTTAATCTTGAATATATTTCTCATGTTCTCAAAAGTCTCTCAGTCTTAGGCATTTAAAGAACTTAATTAGTGGTAAATTTGAGGCAGAAAATAGAAAACACACTTCTCATAAAGTAAGGAGTCTGGCATGAACTTCAAAGTCCAATTAGCTGCTCAGTTCAGCTTCATTTCCTTAAAGGTCTGCTTTTGTTATCTTTTATTCTCTTGTGTTGTAGCTTCTTATTCAGATTTTTAATTTTTTGACCCTGGGTTTGGCATCTTCCATTTAAGGTAATATGGCGTGCATAACTCTGTTTATTCTTTGGTAGTGTTGAAATCTAGGATTAGGAACTTTACCATGAGCAAGCACATTACTCCCTCATCTTCTTAGTTAAGGACATTACTCAACAACTTCACCTGTGTCCATTTGACCATGACCATGACAGGGTCTAAGTTTGTAGCATAACCTGGCCTTGAGCAATTTTGGCAGTCTATTTTCAATCTTGAGTGCTGAAATTATAGATGTTTACCACTGTGGTGGTGCTTCTGTTTTGACTATATTCTCTTTTGATGCTTCTTGTCAACTTTGGTCTTTAGAGTTTTTTGTTTGTTTGTTTTTGTTTTTTTGAGATTGCTGTTGTACTTGGAGTAATTTTCTTTCAGTTTTGAGGTGCCCTACTGTGTTCCTGATATTGCTACAGATCGTTAATCTTGTGTGATACAGATACTTTGTCATCTTTCATATTAAGGCAGAAGGTATGTGGCTCGCCCAGGTCCATTAGATAGGAAATGACTGATTGGGTTCATTGACTAGGATTGTGCTGGAAGAGAAACTTAAGTGACTTGATGTAGCTTACACCTTCTTTTAAAACAAACATGTCCAGTGTCCTTGGCAGTAATACTTACATTGAAACATACTGTTTGCTGACTTTACTCCAGAGGCTAATTGGAACTTTCTGGTTTTTTTTCTGTTCTCTGAGTTTTTGGGAATGCTAATAATGTTAATATTGAAAGTAATAGAATGTCTTCCTGCTATCATGAAAGATTTGCTGTTTAATTTGGAGAAAGGCCTTTGTTGGGGACTGTTTAGCCTTCCCAGTGATTCTCTGACCTTCAAGCTGTTCTCATTTTTAGGAATTGTTGGTACTAGGGAAGGGTACAAGTTACTTAAAAATGAGTATCAAGGCATGGCTTTGTAAGATATCCTTAGAAGTTCTAAGTGGGAAAGCCCTTTTGAGCTTTGCTGTAAAGCCCCTGTACTGTGCTCTCTTTCAGGTGGGATGTGTGTGGGCTGAAATTCCGAGCTGCGGTTGTGCATGAGAATGCACCCTTCGTGGTACCCCATCTCCGGGACGTTCTCGGCTCTGTGCATTCGGTCCCTCAGGAACCATGGACCTTAATTTACCTTGTTAAGTTCTTTCTCTTTCCTACTCTCTATCCTGCTCAATTTCTTGTTCTCCTGTTTATTCTTCTGTAGCTTCCCATTCAAGTTCTGTTCTCCCAGCATGCCTCTATGCAGAAACTGGTGGGGCTGTGCTGTCTCCTCCCTGCCTCCTGACTGCAGTGGATGTTGGATTTGGGAGTGACCTTGATGAGAATCACTACTCCTAGTTTTCTTTTTTGGCCCAAAGACTAGACTTAGAAATTTGGAGCACTTTCCGGTGAAATAAATGGTTTTTCAGATTAGGGTATGTGTGCTTTGAGAAAGTTCTTGTTTGGACTTGTTTCTGGGTTCTTTGTTTGTTTGTACCCTGAATAGAACATGGGGGAGTGTTTAAAGTTTAAGCTACTTAGCTTTGGCTAACACTGCAGAGGTTTTTAAATTTTGCTTTTTAAAATAGTAGATGACTTTAGGTACTAAATAAAAAGGTTATACAGAACTCAAGTAGGCATCTTTGTTTCAATGAAGACATTTCCTACTGGTCTACTTTTGTTAAAGCCAGTTAACTAGTGGTTTAGAGCTGGAGAAATAATCATTGTGTATACTTGCATCTGCTGTTAACACTCAGTAAACATATCTCCCTTGACTTATTTTCAGGAAAAAGGTGAAGGTTTGGGGAAGAAGAGGTAGCTTTCATCTTTGGGAAAAATGAAGGTATGGCTCCCACCAGAGTATATTTAGCTACTCTATAGGCCAGAACTACCTCATGCTGCATTCCGCTATTTGTATAGTTCTGCCAAAATCTAGAGACTACATGAGTAGTCCCACAAGCATCTCATAGCTTGTACTTAATGCCTTTAGATGAAGTATAAAGGGCACAGCAGTTCCTTTATAAGTCCTTGATAAACTTACTGAGTCTTCAACAGTGAGGACAAGTATTTGAATGCAGTGAGGAGCCATTGTCTAGTGTCATGTTTTTATTAAAACAATTTATCTTCCATGTTTTAACATATATAGGGCCATGTCTCAGAATCATTTACTTGGCCACTACTGGATACCTATGTTATGCCAGGCATGCTTTTAGTGAAGGGCTCACAAATGATAAAAGGAAGTAGAGATAGAGATAGAAGAGCTGCTTTTGTCTTGGGCGACTTTGCTAACTGCTTCTGTCTATCTCGTTGATTCATTCTAATTTATAGACAGCTGGGACTGTGGCAGCTCTCTGTGGACCCTGTGCTAGGTGATGTATGTGTTCTTCAGTCTTTTCAGGAAATGTTTTTCTAAGCAAATTTTTCCTTCCTGGCTTAGTTGGTTTTCTTTGCCACTGTCTTGGAAAGGTTCATACCTATGTTGGTTCCTCTTTCTTTAATGGGTAGATGTAACTACTGTTGTGCACTTAACAGTTACAGCACAATTTCTTGATGTGATGGTTGGGAATGGCACAGTCTCAGAAGATACTTATTATTTGTTGATTCAACAGGCTTGAGGATACTTTCATAGATGGTGACCCAGGTGCTGGGAATTTTAGAGCTTTTTGGGGGGATAGGGTGAGAAACAGAAATAAAAGATACACCAAGCCAGGCTTTTTGGCATATTCCTTTGTCTTAGTTCTTAGCACTTAGATCTGGGTGTGGTGCTATATGCCTTTTTTCTAGCATTTGCAAAGCAGAGTCAGGCAGATCTCTTGAGAGTTCAAGGCCAGTCTGGTCTACAGATTTAAGTTCTAGGAGAGTCAGAGCTGCATAGTGAAACCCAACCTTAAACATAAGATAAAAATCCCGTCTGAATGGATTGTTTTTATTGACTTGTTAGAATAGACCTTGGTGATTTCTCACCATGTTGCTCAGGTGGTCCTCCTGCCTCACCTTCTGAGTGATTGGGGCTAAAAGTGTACACACTACATTGTGCTATACTTTTTTACATTATTAAAACATTCAGAAAGATGAAACCTGAATCATCTTGCTTTTTGTTTTAAGAGACTGGTTCCTTTAACAGCTTAGCAATGGTTTCATCACTCGGGTGTGGGCTGGCTCAGAGTGTTTTTTAAATAAAAGATATGCTTTTGCCGTGTATGTTTCCATACTGGTTTTGAACTCTTACTCCGTCTGCTTCAGATAGGTGCTTGTTGGCAAGCCTGATGTCTTGGAACCCACTTGGTGGAGAAACAACTCCACACTGTGTCCTCTGACATCCACATGTTCACTCTGGCACACATACATGTGCACATAGAAGGGGAAAAGCTATTGGCTGAATGCGATGGCATACTTTTGTAACCACATCAGCACTTGAAAGTGAAGTGATTCAGAGTTCAAGGACTAACCATGTTAGATAATGTGGTTCAGCAAACAAAATTCTTCTACTCATTGACTTGCTGGAAAACTCTATAAAGTGCAGTGGGAAAACAGTGAATTGAAAATTGAGTTGGGGCTGCTGATGTAGCTCTGTTGATAACATATTCAGCATGCTTGACGCCCTGGGCCTGATCTCTGAGCACTTACTTGCAGAACTGATAATGGTAGTATACTTAGGTAGTCCAGCACTGGGGAGGTGGAAGCAGGAGTTTCAGGTTATATTTGTAGCTGTTTAAATCAGAGAGAGCAGTTAGAGCAGTGTGGTTCTCAACCTTCTTAATGCTGAAACCTTTTAATGCAGCTTCTTCCCATGTTGTAGTGACCCCCAACCATAACTTTTTTTTTTGGTTCCAGCTTCATAACTAATTTTGCTAGTGTTATGAATTGCAATGTAAATATCTGATATGAGACCCATATGAAATGGAAGGTTCTTCTAACACAAAGGAGTCGTGATCTACAGGCTCAGAACCAGAGTTAGAGGCTAACCTATACTATATGAGACCCTGTCTTCAACAATTTGTAGAAACTGAATACAACTGATTTCCAGCACTAAAGTGGTTTGAAATTATTTTAGTGTAAGTTTCCAGTTAAGTGAGTGAGCATTCCATGAGGCTACACCGATGTGTAAGTAGACAAGGGTAGTACTGGCAGACTGACCTCAGGAGCCTGTTTCAAGAAAAATACTTTAATGGTAAACACATTTTCCTTAGCACTCTTCTGCTATTCATTTGTTCACTAACATAATGAGCATCTGTGAGCTGGCTTTGGACTTTCCTGTTTACCATGTGTGGAGTGTGTAGAGAATGCATATCAATAAGAGCTAAAGCCTAATCTCATTTTGCCTCCATTAGCTGCCTCGCCCCTCCCCACATGTCCTCCAGTCTTGGGTATACAGAGATTTGGTCTGTCCTTGGAAGGAGGCTCGGTGACTGGAATGGTCACACTATTTTGTATTGAAGGTATGGTCCATTCTGGTTCTAAGTGGATCAAAGATGCTATGAGGGTAGTCAGGGAGTTCTCAAGTAGTGGTAGACATTTTGTTTTTTGGCACTAAGGTTCTTTCATAGGGCCTCATGAAGACTCAAGAATATGCTCTTCCTCTGAGCTATACCTTGTATACTAGACAAAGATTGACTTTTAAGCTTTTTAGGACTCTTCAGAAGCAGGGTTGACTTTGGGTAATGCCAAATTCAGCCCTCCTTACCCTAATGCATTAATGCTAATGTAGACTTGAGGAGGAGGGAATAGTGAGAGGTGTAATTCCCACGTGTGTTGTGGGAATTAAATACTATTTTCAATTGTTGGAATTAGTTTTCTCAGTCATCCCCCCCCCCTTCTCTCTCTCTCTCTCTCTCTCTCTTTTTGTTTTTTTGAGACAGGGTTTCTCTGTGTAGCCCTGGCTGTCCTGGAACTCACTCTGTAGACCAGGCTGGCCTCGAACTCAGAATTCCACCTGCCTCTGCCTCCCAAGTGCTGGGATTAAAGGCGCGTGCCACCATTGCCCGGCCTTCTCAGCTCTCTTAATGTGTAAGATCATACTGAGATAAAGATTGACTTCCCAGAATGATGGTAGTGCAGTCCAAGAACATTTTGTTGGAATAAGGATACCACCCATTTGGATTCTTCTGTATAGGACTTGGTAAGCTGAGCATTTTATTCCCACATGTTGCCAAGTCAAATAAGAAGTGCTAAGAGTGTGCCTTAATTTCCTTTAGTTCTTCTATATCTAACATGCTTAATTGGCTTCAGGTATGCAACAAGGTGGGACCAATTTTACAGTGTAAGGACTATTAATACCAAACTTATAAAAAATCAATAGTACAGAATTTAGTATAGAGCATTACAGTCTGATCTGTTCCATCCATGGTGTGGAAAAAGGAAAATGGCTTTTAGTTGCTGACTTCAACTAAACTAGAACATTATGATGTATTTAAAGACAGATGACAAGAAATTTTTGTTGGCGGGTAGAGAGGTAGGGTGATGGCTACAAGTTTGAAACCAGCCTAGTTCTCCATAGCAGGTTTCAGGGCTACATATCAAGATCCTGTATGGGGAAAAAGAAACATCAAAGATTTTTACTTTAAAGCCAGAGAGGCAGTGTGAGAACGAAAATGGCGTGAAAAGGTCCCAACAGAATTCTAGCATGGCACATCTGTGGAGTATGGGTGACCCAGAGGGAAAAGGGAAAGAAAAAACATCTGGGCATAGTATATGACCATAATCCTGGCTAGTCATGAGGAAGAGGCAGGAGAATCACACATTTGATAACAGACTGTGCAACTTTTTAAAGACACTTTTTCAGAGTTTGGGATTGTAATGCAGTTGTGAAGGTCTCTCACAGTATACAAGCCCAAAACTGCCAAAATTAAACTCTGACATTTGCCTTGAGTCTGTCAATTCAAGGCTAGCCTGAGTAACATAATGAGAGCTTGTCTCAGAAAAGAAGATTTATGGGATGAAGTGACTTAACTGTATTATTTTCAGTCCTTAGAATGTGATTTTTCACAATGTATCTGAATTTGATTATACATATGTATCATTTTATATTCTAGTAACATGAAATGGTGTCCCTTAAAATTATTATTATTTTTTGCCATGTATAGTGGATATATGCCTATAATCTATCATTGGGGCATGGAGGCTGGAGGATCAAGTTTTCAAGGTTATCTTTAGTGAATAATGAGTTCTAGGCCCATGATCCTGTCTAGGGATAAAAAAAAAAAAAAAGGAGTGCTGTTTTGTATTTAAGAAGGCTGATTTACAGTAGTCTGTCTTTTTTTACAATAACTACTACTAGAGCTAGGATTGCAGGTCAGGGTTTCACTTGAAGTCAATCCATTCTCATCTGCTGGGTTAGTAAGTGTTACCTTATGAACATACACCTCCACATTTAAATATTTTTTTTCAACTTGATAGATTATAAATGGTCTTTGGGCTGGGTTATAGCTCAATAGTAGAGTATGGAGGAGGCCCTTGATTCAATCCCATCACGAGAGCTGGATGTTGGGTACACTTGTGACTCTTGCACATGGGATGAGATGTTTGGATCAATGACCTCAGACTCTCTATAGTGCTGCTCTTTAAAAAAAAAAAAAAACAAACCATTCTGAAGGCCATATGTCTATAGAAAAAAATGATAGTGGTTCTATTAAGAGCCTTTTGTGGCTGATTATTACTTCCTGTTGTGTGAACTAGGTGAACTCTAGTTCAAAAGCTTTATCCTCATCATGTATGATACAAATTATTATTTTTGCAACTTTTTTAGCTACATCATGGCAGGTCATTTCTTGCATTTTAAGCTTTTCTATTTCTGTCGTTGAAGCTTTGCCGATGGGTCAGTCATACAGAGCTCTATCTTGTCATTTGCACTATCAGACCCCAACATTAAACAGTCCAAAGGTCTGTTAGCATCAAAATGTGTATAAGCATATACAGATATGACCACTCTTATCTGCAGTTCTAGGCTTTAGAGATGTTTAGAATCTAGAGAAATGTGGCCAAAGTTACATATAAAGTTGAACGTTGCTTCTTCTGCTCTATCTGCTAAGGAAAGAGCATGTGCCAATAAACATGGTCCTGTCATTCTAACATGCCAATCAACATTAAAAAATGTTTGGAGCCATCATAAAGTTTTCAAAGAACTAATTTTCTGCTCCAAATACACTACCATCTTTATATCTTTTCCTAATTGCTTTTTACTGTTTCCACAACCTTTATGGCATATTCAATTTGAAAAAACTCTTCCAACAGGAGAGAAAGTAAAGGCTGACAAGGCCATACCTGGTGCAAATGGGAGTTCAGGGTGCTGACCCACCAGGCTTTGAAGGACTTGCAGGCCTGAAGTAGCATCTTTCGGGGGTTGGTATGTGATTTGAGACAGGATTCTTCTATGTAGACCTGGCTGTCTTGGAACTTGCCAAGTGGACGAGGCTGGCCTCAAACTTCCTAAGATCTACCTGCCTCTGCATCTGTTTTTACAGCATTTTTATATGCTATATAAAACATATATTTTTTTCAAGAACCTATTGATAAGTGTTAGGTCTTTTTGGTCATTTGACATGAGTTTTGCTTCTTACTTACTATGTAATCTAGTCCAGCTTAAAACTGAAATCCTGGTTCTGCTTGTGAAGTACTGGGATTGTAGGAATATGCCACCCACTTTTTCCCCCTTTTAGTTTTTTGAGAGAGGTTCTCTCTCTGTAGCCCTGGCTGATCCTGAACTTGCTATGTAAACAAGGCTAATCTTCTTGTAACCCTCCTGCTTCAGTCTCTGAAGTGCTAGGAGTCACAGGCCTGTGTGGTCATGCTTAGCCTTTTTTATCTTTTCATGTCTAAACTTCCATCTTGTTTATAAATTGTATGTATGATTTGGGTATAGATGACAGCTTTTTTTTGATACTTCATAATTTTTCAGGTAAGAAAGTTTTAACAACATACCATCACCTGGGGTTTGAGCCTTTTTAGATAACCAGTGTTTTGGATCGGAAGTTTTTTGCACTTGAATATAAGAATATTCTTCTTTTTTGTTTATGCATATGAGTGAATGCTTTGCCTGCATGTATGTCTATGTACCATGTTCGTGCCTAATGCACTCAGGTCAGAATAAAGTCATCAGATTCCCTGGAATTGGAGTTACAGATGGTTGTGAGCTACTGTGGAGAGTGCTGGGTCCGCTGCCAAGAGCACCAAGTGCTAACCGCTTGAGTCACCTCTCCAGTTCACTTTCTGCATTTTTGTACAATTTACACTTTTGTGTATGTATATCTAATGTGCACCATGTGCGTGCTGTTACCCTTAAGCCTTGAAAAGATGGTATCAAATCCCCTGAAACTAGTTACCAATCATTTGTAAGCTAGCACAGGGATGCTGGGAATGAATCCCCAGGTCCTCTGCAAGAACAGTAATTGTTTAATTCTTGAGTCTTTTTTTTTTTTTTTTTTAAGATTTATTTATTTTATGTATATGAGTACAGTGTAGCTGTCTTCAGACACACCAGAAGAGGGCATCAGATCCCATTAGAGATGACTGTGAGCCATCATGCAGTTGCTGGGAATTGAACTCAGGAAGAGCAGTCAGTGCCCTTATCCGCTGAGCCATCTCTCCAGCCCCTGAGTCTTCTTTCTATTCCTACATTTTAAATTTACTTGATATGCAGTGTGAGGAGAGTAGCTGAGTTCTAAATGACTACTTAGTTGAAAGATTTTAAATCTGTTTTAAAAGCCAGTGAGCTGTTTCAGTGGATTAAAGCTGACAACTTGAGCTCAATACCCAGAACCTTTGGTGGAAGGAGACAATTGGGTGCTGAAAGTTGTCCTCTGACCTTCATGTATGTACACTTTGATATTCATACACAATACACACATAGTAAATAGGACCTCAGCTACAATTATAGCTAGGGAATTGCGTGGTCTTTTCCTTTTCTTTCTCTCTCTCTTTTTTTTTTTTTTTTTTTTAAATTTTCTGGTGTTATTGAGGTGGGTCTCTACCATGTCCTGTCCTAAAGCTTGCTATGTAGATCAGACTGTCCTTGTATTTTCATAGATTCTCCTGCCTCTTCTCCCAAGCGCTGGCACTAAAGGGGTGTACTACTGTGACTTTTTTTTTTAAACTGAAGGCCTGACATAAAGGCAGGATGTCTCCTACCTACAATACCCTAGACCAGTTTAACTTAGCCCCTGGGGACAGAATTAAGCATGAAATAAATTGGGCTGAAGTGCTTTTGAGTGTTAATAGATTTGCTGTAATTTGAGATGTTTTATCTCTTAGAGGAACCTTTGGTGCTTCTTTGTCCACTTGTCACATAATACTCAACAACAACATCTGCTTTTCGGAATTGAACCCCTAGGGGGGGTCTAATTAGTCGTACCAGGTAATAATCTGTCTCCTCACCTGTTTCTTCTCAGTCTAGTAACAGTTTACATTTTTTTTTTTTTTTTTTTTTTTTTTTTTTTTTTGTGGGCAACTTGGAAACTTTGTAGCAAGAATATAGTTACTTTTGTACTGAGGACTAAACCTAGTGCTTCATGAATGCTAATAAATCCTATGAATTCCAGTTGTGTGTGTTGAAGGGGAAGGAGTTTATGCATAAATTTGTATGTGTGTGAGACCTGAGTTTGAAATAGATGTTCTCCACTTTTTTTTTCTCTGTAGCCTTGGCTGCCCACTTGCTATGTAGACCATACTGGCCTCTTAACTCAGAGAGATTCACTCGTCTTTACCCCTTGAATACTGGGTGTGCACCACCATGTCAAGCCTCTACATCATTTTAAAAAATGTTCTTAAATTTTGTGTTTATTTATGGAGGTTTGCCAGCATGCTAACTACTGAGCAGTCTCAGTCCCATTGCTTTTTTTTTTCCCCAAGCATATGGCCAGGTAGAGTCTCTGTTATGTAGATTTGGTTGTTCTGAAACTATGTAGATTAGGCTGGCCTCAAATTCATAGAGATCCATTTGCTGGGATTAAAAAGTATATGCCACTGTGCCCAGCCCTACTGCAATTTTTGATACAGGATATTTTAGTGAACCTGAATGTTTCCCCTTTAGGTTAGACAACACCCCTGGGATCCTATTTGTTTCCGTTCCTGTTCCTGGGGTATCTTTTTATTTGGTGATGGGAAATCATACATATCTCTTAAGTTGTGCTTGTACAGCTAGCATTTTACGCACAGAGACATCCCTCCAGCTCTCTTCCCAATTTAGTTTTTGTATATTCTTTGTTGGTTTGGTATTTTGACTGCATATATTTTAGTGTATGCAACACATACATGCCTGGTACCCTTGGAGGCCAGAAGAAGGCATCAAATCATTTGGAACATAGAGTTACAGATAGTTGTGACCTGCTACATAGGTGCTAGGAATTGAACCTAGGTCCTCTGGAAAAGCAGCCAGAGCTCTTAACTGATGAGCCATCTCCATTCTATTTTTCTTTATTTAAAGATTTATTTATTTTTTATTTATATGAGTACACTGCAGCTATCTTCAGACACACCAGAAGAGGGCATCAGATCCCATTACAAATGGTTGTGAGCCACCATGTGGTTGCTGGGAATTGAACTCAGGACCTTTGGAAGAGTTGTCAGTGCTCTTAACCGCTGAGCCATCTCTCCAGCCCTCCATTTTGTTTTTAATTATTGCTGTCTAGCTTCTTGAGCAGTAGGTCTGAGTTTTCTTTTTTCCAATACTGGAGATTGAGCATAGGTCATTGCACATGCTTGCGCAGCCTTTGAAATGAAATGACCTACCTTGGACATGAATTTGAACTCCTCCTAAGGCTTCTGGAGTAACTTGGATTGCAGAGCTGCACAACCAGGCCTAACTCATTTTGAAGATGAAGAGAAAGATAAGTTTTTAGGCAGTGAAACTGCTATGGTTTTGTCTTTTTTTTTTTTTCCTTTTCCTCTGTTGTATCTTTGAAATTATTTCACACATACACAAAGAAAAGTGAATTCATCTAGATCAGGGATAAACATTTCCCTTGTTTTTGGTGACAAATTTCTTACCATATGGATATGTAAAGATAAGTAAAAGTCTGTTTACTATAGATGAGCAAATTTGCATGGTAATGAGATAGATGTGCTTATTTTATAGTTCTTCATTTGTGTGCAAGTATGTCTGTCCATGTGTCTGAATGTAGGTGTGCTCATGGCACTAGCTTGCTCTGAAGCTCCCTCAAATTCAAGCCAATTCTGTGTTCACCTCTATTCTATAGTAGGAATGCTGGAATTATATAATGTTTTTATCTAGAGCCATCTCCCTGGTCTGTGCTTATTTAACATAAACGTTTAAATGTTAATCAACAGTATTAAGTACTTTGCAGAGTTGCTATTGTGCCATTTTGTTTTTTGTATTTATACAAAATAGTTAATATGCTCAGCATTGACAGTTACGAAATCAAAATAGTCTGGACTCTGCACTGACGTGTTTCAGTGTTTGTTGACACTGGATGGGTGTGATGGCATGTCCAGATGTTGTTTGTTTAGAGCCATGATTGTTGATGACTCATGCACTTGGTTTTTGAACATCCTATATCTATTTACATATGTGAGAGAGGAGAGAAAAGAGGAGAGGGGAAGTGTATAAATGGTACAGGTGTGGAGGTCTGAAGACAGGTCCTGGGAGTCTGGTTTTGTCCTGCCTTGTGTATTCTGAAGATTGAACTCAGATCATGAGGCTTGTGTGACAGGCACTTTTACCTGCTGGTTCATCTCACTGACCTCATACACATTCTAAGTTTTTATCATTGCAGATTCACCTTTTACTGTTATGCCATTCCCTAAGTTACAACCCTGCAGTTCAAGAGACTGATCTCTATTCTCAACTGTGTATTTCCTGGGGTTGGTGGGCCCCAGGAATATAGGTTGGAGAGTTTACCCTTGGCTTTTTTACAGTCTTTATCTAGGTCAGTGTTTTTCTGTATAGCTTGATCCCTGTTGTGACATTTGACAGTGTTTAAAGGCTACTAGTGTTCTTAGTCTGTGTAGTTTGTGGTACTTACCCAATTGTTTTGCTTAATCATTGACCATTCTTACAAAAATCAGAAAATTCTCTGCTATCCCAATATATACCTCATATATACTCAAGTTTCTACTGCTGAGCTTCAACCCTTACAACTCCACTTTATTTCCTGGAACACATAAAATAAATAGCAGTAAATGTTTTATGTAAACTATCCCTTGAATGATGAGCTTCCCTTGAGTACACATACACTTTTGTCTTCTCTATACTAATCGGTTCATATCTTTTTAAAACTTGTGTTTTATCTGCATGTATTTGTGCCATGTGTGTGAAATGCCTATAGTGGCCTGAAGAGTGTGTCAGATTCCCTGCAATCGGAGTTACTGTCTTCTGTAAAAGCAGCCAGTGCTTTTTAAATTTAACTTTTTGTTGGTGGTGGTGATCACAGGGTTTTAATACAGTCCTGATTGTCATAAAGCTCACTATGTAGATCAGGCTGGCCTCAAACCCATACAGATTCTCCTACCTCTTTGTCTCCTGAGTGTGGGGTTAAAGGCGAGTACCATTTCTCCTGGCTAAAAAAGCAGCCAGTGTTTTTAACTGCCTTAGCAGCTGTTTGTTGTGTAAAAAAAATCTGAGTATCAGTCAGTCCAGAGCTAGATTCTGAATTCTGGAGTGGTACTACAGGACTTAAGAATGGTCACTTTGGGGCCAGAATTATCCCAGCCAATGAATTTTAAGAGTTCAGCAACCAGAGCTAGAGAGAGATGGCTCAATGGTTAAGAGCATTAGCTGCTCTTGCAGAGGACCTGGTTCATTTCCCAGCAGCCACATAGCAGCTCATAACTGTAACTCCAGTTCCAGGGGATCTGACCAGCACTCCCACACAGGCATACATGCAGACAAAACATCAATGCACATAAAATAAAAATAAACTAAGGAGTTCAGCAGTTTTAAAGCTCCATGTAGTAGCTTACCCCTTGATCTAGCACTTGGGAAACTGGAGGGCTGCCACAAATTTGATCCCAGTCTAGTAGTCTACATAGTAAGTTGCTGGGATGTATGGCCACCCTGGCACAGATTCTTTTAACATTGGTAATTCTTCCCTGGGATGTGTGTATATTTTTTTCTTTCCCTCTCCCAAATTTCCAAGAATGGGAAACTCCCTGAGGTTCCTATATGAGTCAAAAACTGAAGCCAGGAACCAAACTTAGGCAGACTGCTTCCCTTTTGGGGGAGCCATTTTGCAGACAACCAACCTCTTTCTGTCCTTGGGAAAAACTCCGTGCAGTGCATTGCATACTTTTCTGTGCCTGTCTTCACTTTGTGGCTGGAAATCAGAGGGAAGGAGTAGGTCAAAGGCTGTCACAGGCAGACCTAAAAGATGAAGCAAGGCTTTGTTACAGGAGCTTTTTTTTTTTTTTTGCCAAGCAGAGCTGAGCCTTAGTTCCCAACCCTACAAAGGCATTGCACTAGCACCAGGAAGTTTTCAGGGAATCTGGCTGCCATTCTCCCAAGTAGTGATGATATTTAATTTTACTTTCCTTTTTATTTACAGTATTTCACAGAATGCTGCTGCCAGGGCTGTTCCTTGCTGAGGGCTCTGCCCAGTCCCTAGAGCTTTGCCTCACACAGGCTCACAGCACAGGAAGAAAATCATTGAGGCAAAAGGACAGGGATTATTTTTCCCACTCCCCCCAAACTGGGCCAACAACTTACCTCAATTCTCACCATTCCTCACATTCTCTATTTCTGTAGATAACTGTTAAGTGTAGGTTTGTTTGTTTGTTTTGAGAATCTCTGTATCCTGGCTGGCCTGGAACTCATCATGTAGACCAAGCTGGCTAGCTTTGAACACACAGGGGTTCACCGTCCACCACTGAGATTAAAGAAAGGCATGTTGCCACCACACCTGACTAGTGTAGTTCTGCTTTAAAAAAAAAAAAAAAAAAAGATTTTTTTATTGCATTAATGTTTTACCTGCAAGTGTGTATGTGGACCACATTTGTGCCTGGTACCCATGGAGGTCAGAAGGTGGCATTGGATCCCTTTGGATGGGAATTATAGTTGTGAGTCACCATGTGCATGCTGGGAATGGAACCTGGGCCCTCACTTCTTTGAGATAGGTACTCGTGTAACCTAGACTATGTAGTGGAAGATAACTTTAAATTTTTTTGTGTATGAGTGCTCTATCTGCAGGTGTACCTGCATGCCAGAAGAGGGCATCAGATCTCATTATAAATGGTTGTGAGCTTCACCACTGAGCCTTTTCTGCAGCCTAACTTTAAATTCTTGATCCTTTTGCCTTTATACCTCCCGAGTGCTAGGATTACAAGTGTGTTTACTTCATTAGGCTTTATAGTCTTTAAGTGCAAGTAAAAAAATACAACTTTGATTTAAGACCTACGTTCCTAACCCACCTGTCATACTCAGTTCTCCAAGGGACTCTGTTCTGTACTATTCAATTCAGGACACGGCCTGGCCCACAGCAGGTACTCAGCTACTGTTGAACAGAAGAGCCAGCTTGATCAGTTTCAGAGATTTAAGCCCTCCATCCAGATTGCCACTTGAATGTATCTATACCTGTGGATCATTTTATATCTACAGTGTACTTTTCTTTTAATCTTCATTTTACTGACTTTAGAACAGTAAGCACACTAACCTAATGTACGGTACTGTTTATACTTTTCCATCAGTGATGTTTAAGAATGAGCTTATGATAAGCCTGTATCTTCCAAGGTGAAAGTGAAGTCCTTCAGTTTACTATAAGGTTCAGCATGAGTGGCTCCCATTTCTTAGCTCTTCTGGTTTTCTCCAGCTTTGCTCAAGTCCTAGGCTGGCTTTTTGGCTAATGGGTGTCTCTCTCCCCCTTCATTTGGGACAGCCACCCTCTGTAGTCCTCTGATGTTTACACATTTTATAGTGCTTAGCACAGCTAGGTTATACTGGTGCATACCAGGAGTTCAAACAGCAGCTAAAGGAGTTCAGGAACATTTAGAGAAGTCTCATAGGACTCTGAAATAGTCTTATGTAGAAGAACTTTATCTTGGTAAATGAAAGGAATTTTATACCTACAACATGTAGCTTCTCATGTAAGAACTGAGGTTTAGAAACAAATACATTTTACTCTTTGGCAGTTCTAACTAGCTGAATGAACATTTAGTATTTCCCAGTATTTATTTATTATGGGCAAGTGAAAGAAAAAGAAATTCTTCATATAATTTTACCATCAAAGTTGTAGTCACTAGCCACTTAAGATTATATAAAAATTCATGCACCTGGAGAGATGGCTTAGCATGTTGCTCTTGCAGAGGATGTGAGTTTAGTTCCCACCACCCCTATGGTGGCTAACAACTTTAACTCCAGCTCCAGGGTATCAACGCTGTCTTTTGGCTTCCTTGGGCACCCGTCTACACATGGCATATAGCAGTTGCATAGATAACACACACAAAACTATGAAATACCACTAGAGATTCTGAGGACATCAATATCTGCACATTTTATTGTTCTGTTTTTTTGAGCCAAGGTCTCTCTGTGTAGTACTGGCTATCCTGTAGAGATACTCCTGCCTCTGCTTCTCGAGTCCTGTGACTTAAGGCATGCACTACTATGACCGGCTCAACCCCTACACATCTTAGTTTTGTCTGGCGCTGTGTATGCGAATCACAAGAAATCTCAGTGGCTTTGTCTGAATTTCTTTTGTGTGACAACAGGACCATCCCACTTTCCTGTGGAATGTTGGAATTAACATGGGCCTTTTGTACTAAATTTGCTAGTAGGAGTGTAGGCATGGACCTCTCTTGATTGTCGCTCTGGCCTCTTCAGAGTCAGAAAATTGTAAGGTATAAAATATGTGGAGTCAGAAGTGGTGGCACACTCTTGTAACCAAAGCATGAGAGAGGATGATGCAGGATGACAGAGTTTGAGGACAGCCTGAATAACAAAGTAAGCAAGATCCTATATCAAAAGAAAGTGAAAGGGAATAGAGAGATGGCTGAGCAGTTAAGAGCACTGGCTTTTCTTACGGAAGACTTAAGGTTTGGTTTTCCAGCACCCATGTAGTAAAAGTGTCTGTAATATCTGCGCAATGTCCTCTTCTGGTCTCCATAGACACTAGGCTTATACATGCAGGCAAAATAACCATTCACATAAAATAAAGTCTTGTAAAATGTGTTGGATGGGGTTATATAGCTTAGGGTAATTTGGCATATATAAGGTTTTATGCTTGGTCTCCAGCATCCTCATCCAGATGAAGAAAATTTCATATGTAATCAAAATGTTCATGTCACTATTTCCATACAGGGGACAGTAAACCTTAAGCAGGATTTTAGTTCATAATTCAATTTTAATAAAGAAGCTCAAGATTTATCAAATATTGATTAAAATAATTTCTCAGATTTTTTGTTGAGGCTTATGCCTGCCTATTAATTTTAATACTTTGGGGGTAGAAGCTGGAGAATCAGGAGTTCAAGGCCAGCCTCAGATATATAGCAAATCAGAAGCCAGCATGTGATAATGAAATGTCTCAAAACAAAAAACTGAAAAATAAAAAAAGTTTTGGGTTGGGGATATATGTAGCTCAGTTGGTAAGGTGCTTGCATGAAGCCCTGGGTTTGATCCACAGGCTACATAGAACTAGATAGTTGCATGCATATAATAATCCCAGCACTTAGGAAGCAAGATGATCAGAAGATGAAGGACTCTTCAGCTATAAAATAAGCCTGAGACCAGGTTAGGCTATATGTGACCCTGTCTCAAGAACTAAAATGGTTATGTTTAAACTAAGCATAAGACCAGAGGCCAGATTCTAGGACTCTAGGAGAAGCTGGGTTCTTAGGTGAACACCAGAGATGGGTAAAGTAGGATGGGGACTGGAGAGGACACTAGGACTGGTTGGCCAGCTAGTTCAGGTGGATACCACATATTGACATCTTATTTCAGTTTTCATGTATGTGCACGTGTGCACACTCACACACACACACACACACACGATATTTTTAGAAGAGCTGGTGAGATAAATATTTGCTGTAGAAACCTGATAACCTGAGTTTGATAACCTATGGTGGAGGGAGCAAACAACCTGAAAGTTTTCTTCTGACCTCCACCTGTGCTTCTGCACTGGCACTCTGGCACACAAACTTAAAAAACTAAAGAGGGGCTGTAGAGATGGTTCAGTTTTTCTGAGATTGGGTCTCATAGCCCAGGCTGGCCTCCAGCTCTTGATAATCCTAACTCTATCTTGAGTGTTTAACAAGCGTATGCTGTGGACCCAGCATATTTGTTTCTCTGTACAAAGTACTTTTTTCTGATCCAGCATTACTGCGTTAATGGCTCAGGTGTGGCGATCCATACCTGGATTCCTAGCACATGAGGCATTAAAGGGGAAGGATCAGTAGGAGTTCAAGGAAAGCTTCAGCTACATAATGATTTCAGGACCAACTCGAGCTATAAATATTATCTTAAAAACTAGCTCCCCCTTAAAACAAACAAACAGACCCATCCTACTCATTTTAGCCAAAGCCTAATCCTAGCAGAAATATTAACACTTTGAGAAGAAATCACTTTTAAGAATTCATAAGGGAATTTACATGCACTTGGGAAAAGTCTAGGAAATTGATCCCAGGCTTTGTGCTCTATACACTAGCCTCGTATTTTTTATTTTTGAGAGTTTAAATTTATGTATATGGATGTTTTGCCACATGCATGTTGCACCTACCCTTGGAGGTCAGAAAAGGACATCGACTCCCCTGGAACTGAAATTAGAAGACAGTTGTGAGCCACCAGTATGGATACTGGGAGTTGAGCCTGTCCCCTCTGGAAGAGCAGTCCCTGCTCTTTGGTGCTCAGCCATCTCTTAAGTGTTCTGCACCCCCACCCCCAATTAACAAAGAATAGACATCTAGGAATGATGGCTTATGTCTACCCCCAAGATTTGGGAGGCAGGAGTATCAACACAAGTATGAGACTGGTCTGTTCTACATGGCATGTTCTAGGTCCACCAGGGCTACATGGGGACAATTGTTTCAAAATACACAGAGGAAAAGGAAGAGTGAACGAGATAGTGTCTGTCAAGTCTATCAGGGAGGATGTTAACAAACCCTAAAATGTTTGTTCTTTAAGAATTTTTTTACTAAGTGTATGAGTACCTACATGTGTATGTGTGTGTACACTAATGTGCCTGCCTAGTGCCTGATTCAGTCAGAAGAAGGCATCAGATCTCTTGGAACTGGAGTTATATAGATGTTGTAAGCTATCATGTGATGCAGGGAACTGAACTGGGTCCTCTGCTTGCTCTTAATCACTGAGCCCACCTCTCCAGCCCCTAAAAAGTTCATTCTTACCCTGGTCCAGAACAACCTGGCAGGATTTAGGAGCTACTCTAATATAGCCCTTTTTATGATGCAGGATTTTTCTATGGGGGGTTCTATCACTAGTACCTTGGCTGTCTGGGTGGGTTAATCTTTTAACTGTAGAATAGCTCTGGTTATTTCGGAGAAACAAGCTTGACCAGGTATATACCTAAGTGTCCAGTGTTTCAAGATTCTAGCTAACCTCTGAAACCATATTGCTGTGCTCAATTTCCCCCTGTACATTTTAGGCATTCACATATTTGAATTTTGTAGCTCAAACACAACTTAAGAATCAGAAGGCACTAGTGGTAAATAATGGTCACTCAGTTAAGAAAAGATTAAGTGTTACAAACATTTATTTTTTTCAAAAAAAAAAAAAAATGGGAGGAGTGGAATAAAACAAGGGCTAAATTTCAGCAAATGCTGTACCACGATCACAGGTCAGACAAAACCAAAAAACAAAACAAAATCAAACCAAAACAACAACAAAACCCCAATGGTCCTAGCAACTTCAGAAGACGAGCTTCAATGTTAAGAGTCCAGAACTAACAGAAGAGTTAAAGGCTGCTTGCCACTACATGGTCATTTTAAAGGGAAAGGAGATGCTGCAGGAAAGCAGGGAGAAGGGCTCAACTAAGGAAAGCAAGATTAGGAGGGGTTTCCACTGTACACTAAAAGGGGGGAATGCCAGCATAATCCTTACCTAGGGCTGTTCAGAGGCTGAGAATATAAGGAACAGAGTGAAAAGCTACAGACAACTAGCATTGAGGAAAGAAAAGTCAACTTAGAAGAATTAAATTAAGAAAGAAAACATAGTTGGTCACAAATTCCTTTGTTTACTGAAACATGAAGCAATGGAAACATCCTGGCAAAGGGGACCGCGAGGACCAAGTTCTCATATATGACCGCAGCCCGAGGGTTCAGTCCGCAATTATCCTACCTGAAAGAAAGCAGAACACAAGAGGCTTACACAATGCCTGGAGTGCAGTCTGATTCCGAGTACAAGGGCCCTGGTCCCGTCCTGTATTCCAATGGGGGGAGGGGGTGACACAAAGAACAAAACAAAGTCAGGTTTTGGGTTGAATGTATATCCCACAAAATCACCCCAAAGTCTAACGGGTACAGCTAGGAACCTACTTAAGCTATATGCTGCACAAGATATAAAAGTGCTGGTAGTATAAACCCGGCATTCTATCTTTTAACTCAGGTAGCCCCTATAGTAGAAGGCTTCAATGAAGGTATAAATTTTCAATAGCTACACATTAACTTTGGGGTCCAGAAAAAAAGCAAAAGATGCTGAGATATCAGATAACGGTCAATTTCTTTTTTTTTTTTTTTTTTTTTTTTAAAGAGATGGAATCTAAGTATGTTGCCCAATATGAGCATAAACTTCTGTTCTGAAGCAAACCTGAGTAGCTGGGACTACAGGCATCCACCACCCATGCATGCCCAGCCCAATTTTACTATTATAGATGTTCCAAAGAAAACAATGAAAAAACATAGCCACAAAGAATACTGTTAAAGAACAGTTGGTCATTCACCCTTTAAGGTATCTGTATGTCACACTGTCAGTTCAGAGCCATAGTTGCAGTAGTTTCCTAATTGACCAGATAACCCTTGACAAATCAAAAGAAGAAACTACTGCTAGGACTGTCTAATTCCTCCATTGATGGTGGGAACTCCAGACACCAATGGCAGGGGGAAAAAAAAAATTAACTCACACCAAGCTCCTCTACTTAATACAGACACAGGGCCAAATCTTGGTCTTGATCTGTGCCAATCGACTTCAAAAGCTGTGATGTTCTTGGATCAGTTCTGTTAGGGTGAGACCCGAATTTGGATCCCCAACAGTTGTGGAGTATTTCATCCTGGCAGCCTCATTAACATCAGGCTCCTGGGACTGCAACCAACTCAGGGTTATTCAGTCCATTTGAGGTTCACACCTGGAAGGTAAGTTTCTTTAAAAGTCATCACTAAAAAGAGGTTAGTTGAGCACCTACCGATTGAAGTTAAAATTCACTTTTAAAATGTCCTAAAAACACTCTTAAAGGCTATAATATACTAACTTAATGTTTAATTTGAAACATACTTGAGAGAAAAAGTTATCTAACAGATTTATGCTAACTTTATCAGAGGTATCTCACAAAGTAGACCCAGGTGTAAAATTCGCAAACTCTATTCACATGCTGAACACATGGCTGGCTGAATGATGGTTCTAAGAAATCCCAAGTCTCAATGACACAACTGTATATAGCATATAAACTTAACAAAACATGCATGCCATTCTTAATACATATGTGAAAGCGGGGGATAAGCTGAGAACCTTGAAGTGTCAGTGGTAACCTCACTTGTTGAGGCTTTAACTCAAGTGATGCTCAATTTCAATGTACAAGGAAAACCATGAGAACTGTAAATTATAAATGCCATTCCCATTCTAGTGACATTTACTTGTTTCTGGATATCCCCAATTCTTGCCATTCCAATACTGTACCCACTTCTTGAAATAGGGAAACATTAAATTTCCTGTGTCACCACCTATAAGATTTTGGCACATCAGAAATTATTTTATCTAACTTCTTGAGTGTTCCCTCAAAACACAAAACTATCTCAGACAAACAGGAATTTTATCACAGGCTACAAAGAATTAGGGTGTAAGTGCCTATATCAAACAGATGGATGCTTTGGGCTAAAATAAGGACTACATAGAATACAAACATGAAAACATACAATACTGAAGTGTCTTAGAATATTAGGGCTTTATCTGAGGTATAAAGTAGCATACTTAGGAGCTTCCTTTGATAAAGGCTAATAATAAATAGTTGGGTTTTGTTTTCTGTAACATGGTGGTAGTGCTGTATTTCCTAGAACTTGCTGTGTAGCCTAGGCTTTCCTCTTACGCATCATAATCCTTCTCCGCCTCATTCCCTGGTACTGAGATTAAAGGTATGCACTACCATGCACTACTCTATGAAGCATTTTATTAGCAAACTGGAAACCCTTGAAGTTAAGTTAAAACTCTCACTGTGCTGTCCATTACTAGCTCCCAAATGGTACCCCTCACCTTAACCATCACAGCAGTTTAGTACTGGAGAGTTATGATTTTATTTTGGTTTCTAAAGACAGAAATTCTCTGTGCAGCCCTGGCTGTCATGGAACTTTGTTATATCAGGCTGACCTCAAATTTAGAGCTCTACCTGCCTCTGTGTCCCAAGTGCTAGGATTGGGTGTGTGCCACCACCGACTGGCCAGAATTTAAGAGTTAGCCCTGAGTCTGAATTTTGGCTCTATCATGAGATACCAGATGATCATAGGCAAAGTACTGATGCTCTCTGAGCCTTAGTTCTTTCCTGGATGACTATTTAATCTGACTATTTACACAACAAAGGGCCAACATGTTAGCTTTCCACTCCTTTTTTCTTCATACAAGTTATCTTTTTACAGCTGGTTAAATAATATTCTCACTGAGCATGTTCATGTTTCAGAAGTAACACATTGGAATCACACTAACTCTACAACCTGTGGTCTAAACTACAGAAAATACTCAAAACATGTAATTTTTGCTTTTTGGTATGGTCCTGTTTGATGGTTTGGCTCCTCGGTGAAGGAAAGGTAATTCTTGTAGGGAACTAAGTGCAAATTTCAATCACATCCACCCCACTCTCACCTCCAGTTTTTAAAAGGCTGAGTACCGTGCTCGGTCCACATACTGCTCCCGCTCATACCGGGCCATGTCGTACAGGGAATTCCGTGTTGCTGCTGAAGCCTGAGACATCTCACTCTCTGGCCCATAACCGTAGCCCTCTCCAACTGCGGGGAGCACAGCCGCATTCCGACGTAGTGGGCTCCTGTCCCTTCCATAATAGGAAGAGGAAGCGGCAGCAGCCATCACAGCTGAGGTGGCAGCAGAGCCAGAGTTCTGCAATAGATGTCTGTCGTAAGGATCAACAGAAGTGGAGTTGAGATGACTGGGTGCAGCTGAGCTCTGGACTTGAGGAAGATGAGACATGGTCTGCTCTGCATAATTGTATGCGGAAGCTGCAGCTGCTGCTGCCACAGCTTCATAAGATCGGACGCGGTAGCGCTTATAGTAGTCGAGTGCTCCATAGGCATCGTTGTAATACATGGACTCCCCATAACCCATAGTATAAGGCGTGCGCACTGCTCCATACTGTTCATTGTACTGCTCAGTAAAGTCTGCCACACGCCCTGTACGGTCTACTGGGCACTCTTTGGACCAGTGTCCTTCTTTACCACACCGATAGCAACCACTCTGGTCTCCCATCCCAGGGGCAGTCCGAAGCCGGCTAGTTGACAACTGTACATGCATTCGTTTGCCTTGAGGAAACAGATTAAAATTATTACTCATTAACACTCTCATCACTCAAAGTAAACATAAAATACATAAGACATACACACTCCTGGGCCCCCTCATTCAGCAATCCTTTTCAAAAGCTTAATGTTTCAACAGAAGTGAGACCCAGAAAATTGAAGTCCTTAGAGATTGGTCAGATCCTGTTTATACCAGTAACATAGGAGACTCTCCCATACTTGTATCTCCTCCACAGCTTGTTTCCCTTCCCCAATGCAAAGAGTACAAAGATTGCTACCTTTTACTATGGCTGTGATTACCTCCAAGTCAAACTAGACCTCACTAATAGAAGTTTTAGAAGACATCTTATCTGTACCTGTGGAATTAAAAGACCCTCTATAGATTTCAACTCCTTTCCTCACAAGCAGAACTATTTGAACAAAGCCCCTTAGATACTAAAAACTAACGGGTTCTAGAGTTGGGCATGCATCTCTCAATGGTTTAACGTTTAGCAACTGTATGAAAGGCCAAGTTTGATCCCCAGCACCGAACAAAAATAAAATGAAAACAGCACTAGCTTTGTAGAAACTGTTCTCATGTAAAAGAACGATCAGCATTTTATCCTACCATGCAGAACATAATTCTTTACAGGTATTCTCTACAGTTGCCTAAAGAACTATGAGCACCCATTCAAGCAATGCACAGATACATACTTCTAGAAAACTACCACTGAGAAACAGCTAAGAAAAGAACTCTTTTGCCCTAGAGTTTATGTACCACCTTTGTTGTCTCCAACATGAAACCATCTTTGGTGGTGCATACCTTTAATCCTAGCACTCAGGGATCAAAGCAGAGTCAGGTGGATCTCTTGAGTTAAGGTCAGCCTGGTCTACAGAGTGAGTTCCAGGACAGCCAGAACTCTATGGAGAAACCCAGTCTCAAAACAGTGTTCAAGCTTATTATGACCCCAGCTGCTAGTAGACAGTCTTTAGCATAACCACTGATGCTGTCAATAGATAGATGGTGTTAATTCTCTGAGAGTAGCACGTGCTACATGTACTTATCAGTAACATTTCTGTCCTCATTTATACCTCATATGTAAAGTTCTCTATAATCTAGAGGATTATAAGCCACTTTCAAACAGAAATACATAGTGACATTGAGCTGTGTAATTGACACATTATTCCAATTCAATAGTCACAATTACCAGGCCAGTCTATCTAGAAAGAAAACTCTCTGGGTTGGCCCAGAGATCTAGAAGTCTACTTTTAAGGGGAAAAATACAATTGAATTTGTTGATTTTCATGGATTCTGAGTCTATTTTCCATTGAAATACAGTGATTTTACTTGATGTCTCTGCCCTATTCTAGTCATGCTTTCAGTGTAGAGGATGAGAATGCTTTAATGTGGACAAATCTATTTCTACAGTTGTGAAAAGGATGACAGTTTTTTGTTTTGTTTTTGTTTTTTTTGACTTAGAGCTAGAAACACCTGTAAAATAAATGATAGGTGGCTTCCTTGTTTTGCATTCTTTCCAAAGGTTACATGGGCTTTCATTTAAAATCTCTAAAATTCTGTGCTTTAGAGGCAGGTAAAAATGTTACCTAGGTACTCTACTAGGTACAGTCAGACCAAACTCTTAGATCTTGTGAAACCTCCAAGTTATTGAAATTTTCCAGTATTTACCAGAAAATCAGCGTAGAAAAAGCATTTACTCTTGAAAACTGGAACAAAAGAGACTATTAAAATGCTAACAGGTGGGAAGCTAAATCCTAATTCTGAAGTTCTATCCTAGGTCAGGGTTCACAGAAGACTGCAGATGTAGGTGACATAATAATGATCCATTGATTTGTCACTGAAACGACACCCCTAAGTTCTTGAATATCCTTTCCAATTCAGCTGCCCGGATGGTTACTTGGGAACAGCTTCTTTATGGTTTCCAATTCAAACTGCATTCACTGCTGCCTGTGGAGAGGAAACATCTTAAAAGACCCAGGTAAATTTAGTCTATGTTTAGAAGTTATACAATGCAGAAACTTAAATATATTAGACAACCATTAATACACAGAAGTAAAGATTTAAAAGATGCTCAAAGTGGCACTTTTTAGATCACAAAGGCATTAAGTTGAACAGAATGCCAAGTTGGCATATAGATTGTAATTTCAAGAAGGTACGTGACAAGCTTATATGTACAACTCCAGCACAGAGAAGTCTGAAGCAGGATTGTGATTTTGAGGTCTGTCTCAGCAAAGAAACAAACAAACAAACCAAAAAAACCCATAGTTACCCAATACTTATGTTACATGCTAGAAAAAAAATTAGCTGATTACAAAAATATCTGAATATGTAAGCAAGAGTAAATTACTCTTCAGAGGAGCCAGAAAAAGAATGTGATGCCAATAAATGATTCTTCTTTTTCAACTCAGTTTATTGTCTGTACTTTCTATGGAAGTGATTATATATATATATATATAAAATAAAAGTACATCCATTGCATTATTCAGTCCCCTGTCTCTTACATGTAATTATATCTGTTATTAAGTAAATACAAGGGATAAGAAGCATTACTCAGTGGTACTGTGTACACAGCATGCTCAAGTCCGTGGGTACAATATTCAACACCAAAAAAGGAAACAAAAAAAATCCCATGTACTCATCCTTTTAACTCCCATTTCCTTTAAAAAGTAAAAGGGGATATAATATTATACATTGAGAATTTATCTGCAAACTTAGTACTTTCTTTTTTCCATTTTGTTTCCTTCTTCAGGGATGGGAATACAGACTCATGATAGAGCTCTTGCCTAGTATTTGTGGGGCCCTTGGATGACCCCAGAACAGAGGGAGGTGGAGCAGGAACTCCTTCCTTACTCTCCTCTGTCCATTCATAACCTACTTCCACATCAAGTGAAAATAATTAGGAATGTTTTGAAAGCTGAAGTGTGCTAGTGTTGTTCCAAAGTAAAAATATAAATTAAAAAAAAAAAAAAAAGTTTAACTGTCATAGTACTTTTCTAACCAGAGTAGAAGCAATCATGGTTGCAAATCACAGTCAACTTTCATTATATATTGCTTTTATTGTCAAAATGCACTTATTACCTCACTGCCATACTTTCACAGAGGCACATGAGAGATCATTATTTTATAATGGGGAAAAGCATAGGGAATACACTTGTCAACTTGCAGGTTAAGGGCTGGAATTAGCTGCAACTTTTACCCCAGGCTTTCAATAACTAAAGGCCAGGGTATTAGTGATGAAGCTAGAACACATGATAGTGACCCTCCAGTAAGCTTCGCTATTTGCATATTTACACTGACTAAGTTTCCCTTTCCCCCACCATTGCACTGTTTTGTAGATTTAGCATAAGACCTTTGTATATTTAACTTTTAAGCCACAAAAAGATACTGACTTAGGAACTAGAAAAGTAGACTTGAATTTGTGGTCCCACATGACAGTGTCAATAAAAGACTCGTAGAACTGTGCTAACCAATGAACTTCCTGCAATGTGGGTCTGATCTGTTTCCTAATACAGTAGCCATTCCCTCAAGACTCTTGCCCACACTGGGAAATTCTAATTTGAAAATTTACTTCTATTACTTCAATTAATATAAATTTAGTAGCCACCATGTAACTAGTGGTTACTATAGAAAACACGATTCAAGGGTTTTCAGACAAGCTCCTATTATTGTATTTGTGATAATACATACACACTTATGATCAATATAAGCAATACAGTAAAATCTATAATGTCCTCACTGGAATTTCTCCAGAAGCAAGACCATCATTCCTATCCAATTTCTAAAGAAAAAAAATTATTTTTCTTAACCAGTTAGAGTTAAGTAATAGTTAAATGGAGCAGAAGAACCTATGACATATTTCCTGGCTTTGCTTGTAGTCCACAGACTGAACAAATTTGAACACCCCAAAGATAACCATCCACCCAACTAGACTCACCACAGATTCTCATACGGCGCTTCCTCTAGATGCCTCTTCCTCTTTACTACCACCATCCATCATCAAAAGCAGCAGAGGTAAAAACTCTCAAAGGCTTCTAGGTCACAACAAAACAGCAACGAAGTCGTAACCTCTAGCCCTTCTCACACTAGCTACTTATCTGTCTAGGCAACTTAGACTTCTCACAGCACTCAAGCGAATGAAGACCAAAGGAACCCACACAGTTGTGGAGAAATATCTTGGCAAACAATGAAAAATGTTTACTTCCCTAAGAGTAAATTATGCTTAAGAGTAGTAAACATAATCTATTCTTTTCATTTAAAAGGATAGAAGCCACTCTCACAGCCCCATGGTCTTGTGATCTTGCCTCTGCCTTGTGCTAGACTCCCATTATCTGCCACCCAAGCCCCAAAACAGTTCACCTTGAAACTCTGTGTTGTCAAGGCCCCTGATGGCCTCCACTGCATCCTCTGCCCGCTCCATGTGTACAAAGGCATAATCTTTCACGATGTCACATTCGATGACTGGGCCGTACTCCTCAAACTTGGCCCGAAGCTCTTGGTTGGTACAAGTGGGACTGATGTTGCCCACATGTAACTTGGTTGAAGCTTTGCTCTTATTCTTGCTGGCTTCCACATTGATGTTCACTCCGTGCAGCTTGTAGTGGTGCAGGTTGCGTATGGCATCCTCAGCGGCCGTCTTGTCCTCTATGTGCACAAAGCCATAATTCTTAATGATGTCACATTCCAGCACCTTCCCGTACTGCTCGAAGAGTGAGCGGATCTCCTGCTCTGTGGCCTCCCGGGGCAGATTTCCAATGAACAGCTTCACCATCCTGACAAGAGCCTGGCAGAGAAGAAACAAGATTTCAAAAGTAAGGTGTGAAGTGAGAAACTGACTAACACTGCAGCATTTCCCGACCCTCACAGTTAATTCTTTTTGAGAGAGGAACTACTGTGTGACAATACCAACAGAAGGTTGGGGGTTAGAATGCACAACAAGGTCCAAGATATATATCCGTGAGGTCAGGCACATTTAATCTACAAGGTTAGCTGCTTCACGGTTTAGCACGGGGATGGAAAAGACAAGCGGAAGGCATGAAGTATCTGAATGTCCCTAGTTACAAGATTTTGGAGGGAAATCTGTGTATCTCTCCACAGCGCGGTATCACCTCCCACCATACTCCAAGAACGAAAGCCCTCTTTCACCCAACACCTGGACCCCTTTCCTTAGCGGCCCAACCTCCGCTCCTCATCCCAACAAAGACTCGGCCCGACCCCTGCCCCGCCCCCTCCGGGGACCCGGCCCCGCCTCCTTTCGTTGTCTTCCCGGGACCTTCCTCAGAAGATGAGTGGCCCCAAACCGGAGCCTTCGCGGCCCTCCCGAGGTCCGGCCCAGCCCGCTCCTGGGCTTCCCACACACCCACAGCACCCTCTCCTACCTCCGGGTGGTGCCGGCGGTGGCGGCGGGTCCCGCGTCAGAGAGAACCCTACAAAATGGCGACGGCCGCTCGAGCCTCGGCGCGACCGGGCGCTTTCTCGCGCGCCAGCTCACGCACGCGCGAGTGCGCGCTGCCTGCCTCCCCTCCCCCTCGCAGGAGCGGGGCGACCAATCCTGCGGCCGCACACAACTGCCCGCCCCCCGCGCGGGGGCGGGGTCATGTGGTGACGGCACTGCGGAGCGAAGGTCAGCCCGCCCCCAGCCCCGGCTAGCCAATCACCGCCTTGGGAGGGGGTCGCGGCTTGCGCGTCAAAAGGGCTCAGGAAGCAACCATTGCCTTGGCAAAACCGTAAGGCCCGGGGAAGTCTCTAAGCATCACAATGGATCGTGGTATTAGGCTCACTGTGGAGGGGGCTGATGACAAAGGGTTGTCTCACTGGGCCCGCTAGATAGGGGTTTTCTCAACCTCTGGCGGCTGAGAGCGATACTTCAGAAATCCAGGCATTACCACATCTTAACCTAATCTCTCCCTTGTTTGGGTGGGAAGGGGTAAGAATTCCCTTAAAACAATTTAATTTTCACCGCAATAGTGTTGTTCATTGGCGAAGAAGCTGAGACTGAGAGTCTAGGAGTAGAAAGATAATCGTGTTAGAACTGGGTTAGGTCTGAGGGAGGCATTTCTCTATCCAAACTATACTTTGTCATGTTTATTCATGAATATGCGTGGGCTAGGCTTTTCCTCTCTCGTAGTGTCTGTCTGTCGAAGTTCCTGAAATGTGGTGAGCATTACCAAGGAATACGTTGTCCAGAGGTCTAGAGAGAATCCAGGTTTGGGGAATGTGAATGACAACGGTTCCACATCCATTCCAAGCTGCCTGAGGTACAGGCGATTGTCAGGCTCTCGAATCTCAGCTGCGGTCCAAGGGCACCTCCTGGTGGCAAGCAGGGTACCAGCTTGATGAAGATTACTTACTATCCCATTCAACAAAGCAGAGCCGGTTTACAGACATCGATGGATTGAATTTATCTCCCAGTAGAGGCACCAGGATGGTTGTCAGACCCTCCCCATTGTTGTCAAAACAGGTCCCCCATTGTGGTAGTTCCAACACCAGCTCCTCAAATAATATAGAGATCAGTTCCTAAAGTTGACTTCCTCCATCCAAACTACTTGGAAACATTTCTTTACCAAATCCATGTTTCCCACTCATTTCAGAAGCCATTATCTAATTGTAATAATAGACACATTTTTAAAATTAGATTTTTTTGTTTGTTTTCTGAGATGGGTTTTTTTCTGGTAGTCTTGGCTGTCCTGGTACCTCCTCAGGATCTGCTATCACCTAACCTTGTACATTGTATTTTGGGATCTGTCCTCTTCCCAAACTCCCTGAGGTCTCCACAACTAATGCCCCACTAACAGTCCCCATCTTTCTACACAATTTCATTTTATTCCCTTTCACTCCTCCCCCTCTTTTAGACATGGCCTTTCTATGTAGTTCAAGAACTGGCTGTGTAACCCAAACTAGCCTTGAACTCACAATCCTCCTACCTCAGCCTCCCAAGTGCTGGTAATTACAGATTTGTGATACCATTTCTAGTCTCCAGTTTTCCTTTTTTTTTTTTTGGTTTTTCGAGACAGGGTTTCTCTGTGTAGCCCTGGCTGTCCTGGAATTCACTCTGTAGACCAGGCTGGCCTTGAACTCAGAGATCCACCTGCCTCTGCCTCCCAAGTGCTGGGATTAAAGGCGTGCGCCACCACTGCCCGGCCAGTTTTCCTTTTTAATATTGAAAAAAATATGTGAGCTGTATGGTGGTGGACACATTCCCTTAATCCCTGCACTTGGGAGGCAGAGGCAGGTGGTTGTTAGTTCCAGGCCAGCTTGGTCTATAGAACAAGTTCCAGGACAGCCAGGCTACACAGAGAAACCCTGTCTCAAACAAACAAAACAAAAACCCGCCCCCCAAAACAACCAAACCAAACCAAACCCTAACATGTGTAAGAGTACCAAGTTCCCAGAACAACTCTACTGTACAGTATCCTCCTACTTGAAGCACATAGGGGACTATGCTTGCTTGTTTTGTTTTTTCCTGTTGTTATCAAGTTTGGCATTAACTTTTCTAATTTTGTCAATTAAAGCAATGTAAAGTTTTATTCACAACTTGCTTTGGCTTGTTTTTGTCTTTAATGAATTTGAAAATATTTTGTTCTTATCATTTGTGCTCATATAAATTTCTTGCTTCTGTCTTCTGCCTGGATTTTAGGTTACAGGCTTTGTGTTGAGCTGTAGAGTTTTCCTGCATATTGTAGCTATTTCTAATTGGCTTCAGATATCTTGTCATTCCACTAATAACTTTGTTTTCTGAGGGAAATATTTTTAATGTACAAATTAAGTATTGTTTCCTAAAGCTTTCTCTTTTATGTTCTCTTTAAGATATGCTCTCCTACCACAACTCACGCAGCCTCTTCTCTTCCCTCCCTATTACCTTCCACTTTTAGATCTGTGGTCCATTTTGAACAGTGTGATACACTGGAGATACAATGAGCCATATAAGTAATTCGTGATAAACTGGGAAAATGGGCTGTGGGTTCAACTCAATAGTTAAGCATTAACCTAACATCCACAAGGCTCTGGGCTTCATATGTAGCACCACAGTGAATAAATTAAATACAATTTTCCAGGAAACATCAAATTCTAAAAATTTGCAATCTATTTTAATATTTTTTGACATTTTAATGAGATCAATATAAAATTTGAGATATTAGAATTTGCCTTGAAGTCCTGAAAATCTGTTATTTCACACCTTCAGCACATTGAAGTTTACACTTGCCACACGTTGGGTACTCAGTAGTTCATTGTGGCCAGTGGCTACCATGTGGGCCAACACAACCAAAGCCCACCCTCGTCCGTGGTGGACGGTAAAAGTGCAAAGTATAAGCCCATTTATTTTGCTGATTCCTGTTTCCCACCAGTTTGCACTGGTGTTATTTTTGTCCTAACCTTTTTTGTAGCCTTCAGAGCCCCATTCTATCATCTTTCTTTTTCTCTCTTCCACCAATATTCAAGTTTCTTTCCTGAAGACTTGCTTCCCAGCCCTACACTTATCCTCTTCCCTGTCCTCTATGGAACCCTATCCTGAGGTGGCATTAGCTGCCACAGATGTGTAGACTCTTACCGAATGCCTGTCCTTCCTTTTCACTCACAGTGAATTTTCTGCAGGAGCTAGTAAGTCCATGGCAAGGTAGTAACTTCTCCACGAACCCCTCTCACACATCGCACACCTGCTTCTAAACTTCAGTTACTGCTTTTTCCCCAAGCCCCGTAATCTGAGCTCTCCACAATAACGCTCCCATGTGTAACAGGTCAGGCTTCACAGCTGTACTTGACTTATGAGAAAAATGTCTGTGTCCTACTGATGATTGTTTTGTCTTAGAATGGGCTGTTACTGTTGCACTGCTGCATGTGGGGTAACTGAAACCACTTAGGAGAAAGGACATTCTCAAGAGAAAGAATACTTAGCCTGTGAGTAATCCGCTGTGCCAGATCTGATTTGTGGAGCCCATTCTGGGGCTGTGTGGTACTAGTTCCTAGTCTGCATATACCTGACTCTGCTCGTCTTTGTTTTGACCGATGGTAGTCTGGGCCGCTTGGGGTCCCTGGCCCAGTTATGCTGATGACAGTAGTTTTGCTGAGTCAAACAGACCCAAGACTTGCAATTTTAATACCTTCTTTTTAAACAGTGCAAAGTTTAAGAACAAATGCTTCTCTCTGTCTCTGGAATACATTGTGTGTGTTTATTTACACACTCAGGATATACCTTATGACTTTCTAGGGTGACCTTCTTCTAGAGTTCAGGTGGGAACTGCCACTCTTCTGATTCTGTGCAAGCTCCCTTGATTCTGTGGGAAAGACAGAAAGTAGGTGCTCACCTTTCCACTGCTGGCTGAGCCATAGTTAAGACTAGGTTGTGGTAATACTCCTCACTACTCCTTATTGAAAACAGTCGAGAGACTTGAGAGTGAGGAATCTTATGGGGGGCTAGGAGTGTAGTTTAGTGGTAGAGTGCTTGCCTAGCATGTACAAGGCCCAAGGCATCACCAGCACTGCAAGAAATTTAACAAAAAAGAAAAGTGTGCACCAGGGGGAGTGACGTGCTTCCTTTTAACATGAATACTGTTAATTATCATCAGCCCAACCCACAATGGATGTCTTTGGTTTAAACAGAGGCTTAGCATAGGTCAACCCAATGAAACAGATCACTATCATGGAGAGATTGGATAGGGAGTCTCTCAGGATCACACGGATTTTGTGGGCTCAGAAGCTTGGCGTACAGTGGGTATCTGACATGCAGGAGACCAAAACCAGAGAGGCTATGGTCAGGAAAGCAACAACACCAAGAGGCAGTGAGAGAAGCCGAGCTGTTTAATCACCTCCTTGGATAGACTCAAGGATGTGGCTACTCCTGAACAACTCACACTTGGGAGCCACCTAGAGTGGTTGGAGACAAGCAGTCCCTTGAGTCAGAGGGTGAGGCAGGATAGGCAGGGAGGGCTTCAGCACCTCCGACTTCATCATCTGGCGCTCCTGCCCTCAGGTTCTGTCTGCTTCAGCTCTGAGGGTCCTGGCTGATCCCAGAGGCAAAGAATTGAATGGTGGATGGCACACCCTAGCTGTGGTGGCACAATGACCCTGAGGCAGGGACAATGGTTCCCACATAGCCCACATTGAGGGTAACACTATCTGCACCATGGTGGGGGGGGGGGGTGGAGGTATAAGGCTTGGGAAGAGATGACAAGGTGGTAAAGAGTGGTATTAGGGGTTGCCTGGGTCCCACCACCAGTTGAATTAAATAGCAGAAGAGAAGGTTGTGGGAACACTCGTCTGTCCCCAGTGACAGTCCCTGGTGATGGGTTGACCTTAGCAGCAGGCAGTTGTCCTGCCAAGAGGGTGGTCTCTGTCAACAGTCCCTGGCAGTTTTCTGAACAGAGGGAGGGAGCTGGCCTGGGAGTCTTGCCCCAACTACTTGTTCTTCTTAAAGAAGCTGAACCGTTTTTCTCGCTCTCTCTCTCTGCCATCCTTGCTGCGAAGCACGATGGAGCCCTCAGGCTGTGACACTGGGGGCATGGTCATGGCCCGGGTCAGACCCCGGCTGGCACTGGGCACCACTGGTTCTTCTGGCTCTCCAGAGGCAGAGGATGCAGTGGCAATGGCTGCATTCACCACTCTCAGCCATGAGCTCATCTCAGCCTGCAGGGGACAGGGAGACATCAGCTCAGACACAAGGACTTTGACTTGGGGCAGCCTGTAGCAGACAGAGGGGAAATATGGTAGGAGGAGGTAGAAAAAGCAGGTGAGGTTTTCATTTTAGAAAGAGAAAAAGGACCCCATTAGGATGGGGAGCATCAGTTGGTCATAGTGGCATATACCTGTGAGCCCAGGCTCAGGAGGCTGAGGTAGGAGGATTAGTATGAGTTCGAGACCATTCTGGAGTAGGAACCAAGTCTACAGAGTGAGACCCTGTCTCATAAAACCCAGTGCTGGCAGGGAGAGAGAACACAGCAGAGCAGGGGAAGGCTCACCTCATCCTTGGCCTGGAATAGGTATTCTTTCCCATCCTGTAAGCTGTTGGGAGAGAAGGCACAGGGATAGCTAAGAACCTGTATTTGGTATGTCAGTGGTGCTGTGAGCTCAGAATTCCAAGGACTGGATTGACTAGGAGGACTCAGCCATCAAGGCCAGATTATATTTTATACATTCTTCATAGTTTCAGAATTCTGCAGAAGTGCAAAAGCAAATTCTTTCTAATAGACCACAGAGGGCCATGGGAAGCTCATTTCCAGCTGAGGAGATGCAGGCTTTTGCTGGCAGTGGGCAGGCCCCTGGAAGCTAGAGTGAGCCAGCATCCTGCCCTCACATTTCCCATGCAAAGTAACTTCTCAGCCTTTGTTTTAGTTCCTCCATTCTTACTATGATTCAGGATCCAGAATCTCCGCTGTCTTCCACCTACAAATGCACCCAAGCACCTAGCATGGCAGCTCTGTTCACATGTTCTCTCCAAGTAACTTCCTTCCCTCTGGACCTTGCTTATGATCCATCCACCTTGCTTATTTCTGATTCCTTCCATCCCAACCCGAGAGGAGCCCTGGTTCCTACCCCAGCTTGAAGACATGCTTGCGTTTCCGATAATCAAAGGCCACACTGCCCTGGGCCCTGGCCAGACTGACAGGCACTTCTCCATGGTATGGCACTCCTGCACTAGCTGCCCTGGCATCCTTGTAAAAGCCGAGGCTCCCACGCCGAAGTACACAGTACACATTCTGCCAGGACCTGGGGGAGATTATGTCAAGAGTCAAAATCTGGTAGGCAAGCCTTTATGTGACCTGTAACATGGGCATTGTGGAACTTACAGCTCCATTCCTGTCTTTGGGTCACTTGTGGCCATCCTTGGAGTCACTTTCTCCAAGGACAAACTCCTATAAAGTGCCCCCCTCTCTGTCTAGGAAGTTTCCAGGAAACCCTCTTCAGAAGCAGACCCGAGAGGCCGCAGGCCCTGCGCAGCCGGCCGGTACCTGTTGGCGGCTTTCTTGTTGAAGGCCTCCATCTCGTGTTTGCGGCACAGCGTCCCTTCCATCTGGTCCTGAGCAGAGGGCTCAGGGCCTCGTGTGGGCAGGGTGGCCACATGAGCTGAGTCAGACGATCTGCTCTGGGGCATTGGAGAAGGAGCAGGGCCCCGGGGCAGGGTCTGCCTCTCTCCCCGGGGCCCACTGGACTGGTCTCCTGTGCCAGATCCCTGTGGGGGAAAACAATGTCATTGCTAAAAGATGACATGGATGATATCTTTCCTTGGAGTTCGGAGGTTCTATGGCCAGGAGCTGGTCTCCCAGCCTAAGCTTCTGGTTGAACTTCATACCCTGGACCCCTACCCACTTCTTTTGTCCCTTCTCTCAGACACCCACCCCCACCCCTCTAGAGAGACTCACAGGCCCTTCTGGGACATTGCTCTGTTCAAGTCTTTGCTGTTCCAACAGGGGCTGCAAAGACAAGAAAAGCTGTGAGGATTTGGGGGCTGGCCGGGTTGAAAGAGATATTCAGGGACATGAAATTACCTGTGAGGACTCAGTGTCTGTGCAGACCCCATTAACACTGGGTGCTTGTGTGGATGGTGGCAATTTTGACTGGGTCCTAGAATAATCAAATGTGACACAGAATAATTAACTGGTAGCTTGCTTGGACTTAGCTTTAGTCCCCTGGCCCAGGTATCTAGTTCTTACCCATCCCAGGCGGTGTCAGCCCTCTGGCCGTCTACCAGACTCCCTTCAGGCTGACTAGCCATGGGCTCTGAAGTAGGGGGCTGGTTCCTCCATTCCTCCTCCTCCCTCTTCCTTTTCCGCTCATTCTCCCGCTCTTCCAGCTGTTAAGAAATGCTGAGGTCAGCAAGCATCAGGGTGAAGTGGAAAGCTGAAATGTCTCAGCTCTAGCCCAGTAAAGCAGGGAAGATACTTAACTTAAAAAGAGTTAGAGCAGGAAGAGGAGGGACCTCAGTGGCACCCAGGCTAACAGACATCTGTGGTCATGTAACAGACAAGCACTCTAAGCTCACATGCAGAGAAGCAGTGCAGTGGGAAGGGAAGAAATATCTTCCCAACAAGAACAAGAACAGGTCTGGGGCAGCAGTGGGGTGGGGCACCTCTGAGGTCCCACAGTCCTCACCGCAGTGAGCTTCTCCAGCGCACTGAAACGCTCTTCCCAGGCCACTGCTGACTTCTGGAAGGCTTCGTGCCGTTTGATGAGGCTCTCTACTTCATCCACAGTGCAACCCAGTTCTGCACTTCGCACCAATGGCTCCTGGCTGCATAGCCAGGCCTCTGCCATCCCTGCATCTCTCCCAAACACAAGCACCTCCAAAACTGCAACGATTGGGGTAGGGGTCACAGAGAGACTGAAGGTTAGAGTGCAGAGTAGCGGGGCATGGCGGCAGTGGCAACCTCAAACACAGGGACAGAGCACTGCCAGGCGTACCAAGTATAGGATCCTGGGATCACACACTGTGGCAACCACATATAGGCAATGCCCAGGCTTTCCCTCACAAGGCCCCTCCCTCCTGTCAGCATTCTCACAGTGGCTCACCAAGCTGTAGCCAGTCCATCTTCTCCTGCCACTTGTCAGCTGTCTCCTGACGCCGGGATTGTAGCTGAGACAGCTTCTCTGAGATCTGGGGATAGGGAAAGGAAGCATGACTTAGGATCTATGGGGGTCTCCCAAGGTTCTTGGGAGCCACCAAAATACAGCAATGATTTTTAACATCAAGAGGAGAGGAAAACAGTCCTGGGAGGAGAAGTGAGATTTTAGAAATCTATGGACAGCACTGAGAGGAGAGAGTGAAAGAATTCTTGCTAAGAATGACAAAAAGTAGACGAGGGGCAATATCAAAGCTGGGCATGGTGGCGCACACCTATAGCCCAGCCCTTGGCAGGACAGAGCTAGAGAATTGTGACCAGCCTGAGCTACATGGTGAGACCCTGTCTTAAACAAAAATACAAAATCCACAAAGAAACAAAATGAACAGAAAGAAATTACAGGAATGATCCCTGCTTGGTGTAGCTAGCCAGATTCTCTCCAGGTCTCACCTACCTCCTCAGCAGCATAGTGGCTCCGGGCCAGCAGCTCCTGCCCCATGTCAATGCAGGAGGAGAACCTATCTGCTCTGGCCTCTATCTCTGCTTTGATGCCTTGTTGGTTTTTGATGACTAAATCTGCAGAAGACACATCCCTGGGCCAAGACAAAGGTGGTATTACTGGCTGTCCCAGCCCCACCACAGCCACAGTTGCATCATGCAACCTGTGAAGGTCCCCAGGCACTATGGGTCTCACCGGGGCCGCTCCTGGGCATCCATCTGCAAGTTAATCCCATCCATCCACAGCATCAACTCCCGGACAGCCTTGAAGAATCGGAATTTGTCTGTGGTATCCAGTAACAGCTGACGCCGGGCCACAGAACTTCCCTGGAGCTGGGCCCAGGCCTCAGCCACTGCCTGCATATGACGGCCAATTTCCTCGGCCTTGTCTCCAGCATAGGCCTTTTGTAGCCTGTGGCCATCGTCCTGAACCTGCTGGACCTGAAGGTGGGAACCCAGGTCTGAGTCAGGCAGAGCTGGGAGACAGCAGAGCTGAAGCCTCTCTCATCCCCACATCGCTTTCTACTTCCTATCTGTTCCACCATCCAAAGTGGTGGTAGGAGGAGCCAAGGTTCAGAGCCCTACCATCATTTGTCCTTCCGAACCTCATCTGGGGTTCTAAAACAAGTTGAGCTAGTCTACCCAGGGTCTAAGGGACATCAAACATCCCTAGAATGAGACGTGCAGCTGCTGAGTAAATTTGGGCTGGGGTCTGATTGGTCATATGGGGCTGAAAGAGTGATCTATGTTAAACTTATGAATCAAGAATTCTGGCCTGAATGGCATCAAAACAGGTAAGTTCTGGCGTAGCATGAAGGACCTTGCAGCCATTGGAACCGTTTGAGAAAGTTGTGGGTCCTCATTAAAAGCGTGAATTTAACCAGGGAGATGCCTCAGTATGTAAAGCACTCACTCAAACCTGATTATCAGAACTTAAAGTGCAAGGATAGCATCAACACTGCCCTCTGACCTCCATATACATTGTGACACGTGTGCTCTGACGCATGTGCGTGCACACATGCTATAAAAGAATCCTGAATGTGATAGCTGATATCCATTGGCTGGAGATATCTTTCTGGAGTGATTTTTAACCTTATCTCCAAATGCCCCTTCAGGGATGCCATTCCCCGCCCTCCCCCCTAGGTTCTCAGAGACCTTCCTTAGCACACAAGACTGCCCTCCAACTTCCCACTAAATAGTTTCCTCTCAGCCTTTCCTTCCCGACTTGTTCAGCTAGGGTCAGACCTGAGTGCTGAGGGCTTGGATGTCGTGCTCGTAGGCACAGTGCCGGCGCTGCAGGGCCTCAGCAGCATTGAGGTCGCGGCCGGTCCCATCTGGAAGCTGCTGCTGCTTGTGCTGTACCCGTGCCAGGGCTTGGCGGGCTCCATGCAGGAAGCGCTGCAACTCATAAGCAGCAGCCAGCACCTGACCTCTTGTGTCCAGCAGCTCCAGCAGGTCAGCCCAGGCCTCATTGAGACTGTCCTTCCATTCGGCCACAGTGGCCCGTGCAGCATGGCCCCCAGCAATGAGCCCATTGGCCAGTGCATTGGCACTGTCTACACGCTCCTGGCCAATGGTACTGGTGTCCCTGGAGAACTCTCGGAATTTGTCCCGAAGCATCTGATGGAGGAAGCATTTGTAAAGACAGAGATGAGGCCTTCTGTGTGAGGTCCCTGCCTCAAGAAGCAGTCACTTCTCTCTGAGAACCCACTGGTCAGGCATGGCAGCTTTAAATTTACACTGTGAGTTGCTTAACAGTAAGGACACAACCTGAGAAATGCATCACTGGGGAATTGCACCGGGTTGCAAGTGTGAACTAAAATGGCTAGGGTGACATAATACCACAGTCCTATATGGCACCTGACATCCTACAAAAGGTATCTAGAGACACTCCAAACCTATAGCCCTCAGCAAGGACACCCTAACTATGGGCTAGATTTCTGCACCAGAGGACCCAGACCTCCAACCACAGCAGAGAATCTGAAACTTTCCCTGTTTTGTTGAGGTCTGTTGGGAAAGAGTAGCAATTTCATTTTTATCCTCACCTATGGTCATCCCTGTGCCCCTCTTTCTGCACAACTGCATAAGTTAGATAACTAAAAACCCACTTACTCTAGCTCTGTGTCCCCACCCTCCTCACTCTGCCTGGGCCCTGATCCTTCCTGGTGCTGATCTGCATGGCACTCACAGTCACATGCTCATAGTCCTGGCCCAGTTCATGGGAGGCTGCCACGACTTCACGCTCCTGTATCCACTGTTCCAGGTCATCCAGCTCTCTGCGGAGCTGGCACAGCCGGAGGTGCTCCTGCAGGCGCTCACGCCGCTCTCCTGCCAGCTCCTTTAGGCTGGCGTACAGCTTGTCCACCTGGGCTTGGCGTATTGTTAACCTTGTGCTGCAGAGGTAGAGAGAACGGCTTGCTCTGTGGAGCTTTGTCACCTAACTGCTCTATCTGCTAAATGCTTACCAGTCCCTGCTTCTCCCAACTGTCTATTCCATACACATGTAGTTCAAAAGATGCCACAGTCCCTGTACTTTCCCAGAACCAGCCCTCCTCTCTTCCAGGGTCTAGGCTCCTTGATACTCACACACTCACCTCTCTGGGTGTTCATGGTCAATCATATCTTGACTGCTGGCTGCTAGTTGTTTGATGGTCTGGGCATAGTCAGCAAGGGCTTGTTCCAATACCTGATGCTTCTTCACCTCTGCCTGGGCACTCAGCTCATCCTGGGAGAGGGAAAATTGAATATGAGGCAACGGGCCAGAGGCAGAAGAACTGGCCACACAAACCAGCTATTGTTCTGACTCTCACCTTGGCCTTTTCCTGGCCCATCATGTGTAACTCCTGCTCACCCATCCAAGCCTCGGCCTCTGCAGCGTCACGATAGAATTGCTGGGCTCGAAGGGCTCCCTCCAGTCGCTTACCCCGAAGCTCCAGCTCATGGCTCAGGCGTTTCCACATTTCCTGGAGCTCAGCCAGCTCTGGACCTGCTGCTGCTGTTCCCAGAGTACGCTGCCTCTCTTTGAGGTCTGCAATCCGGGGCTCATGGCCCTGGATCTCCTTCTGCAGGGTCTGTCCGGTGCAACAGAAGATATACTGAAAGGCTTGCAAAAGGAACCGCAAGCTTATATCCCCTTAGATCTGCTCCACCTTAAGCCCTCCCTACATTCTTCTCTTTCCTGAATCCTCTTGAAAACTCTTTATCAAGACTCAGGGATACAGTGTGATGCCCCTTCAACCCTCATGCTTTCCTACCAACAAAGGCCACTCTCCTGAGCTTGGGAAAGGTAAATCGCCAAGGGCTACAAGCAACAAGATAATGCCACAGACACCCTCTCATGGGGAAAACCCAAGGAGCTGGACATGGCAGCATATATACACCATTAATCTCAGCAGATAAAAGTGGATCTCTTTGAGTTCAAGGCCAGCCAAAGATACACAGTAAAACCTTGTCTCAACAACAGCAATCATCCTCTACCTCCCATCACCACAAAAAAGGGGAAAAACCAAGGTCTGAGTGTGAGGATGCTCTTGGGAACTTTGTTTTCACCCGTGCCCTCTGCCTCACCTGGTTTTTCTTCATGAGAAGCTGGACGCTGGGCAAGTCCTTGCCATGTTCCAGAGAGCTGGCCATGGGAAGCCGCTCAGTCACCCACAACTGGAGAGAAAGAAAAGGTTAAAGGAGGTGCAAAGAGGAACTACCTATGGCTACAACTGTGTATGTGAGGAATGGCCTTGCAGAACACCCATGGACATCCCTAGAGGGGATGGGCAGCTTCCTGCAGCACTTCCCCAGAGCCCAGGAAGTAGGCCAGAGAGCCACATGGCTGGGAGAGCTTGCCATTCCATGCCGGTGACTCACTATCTCATCCTCCACATCCCGGTGGAACTGGTGCTGCTCTCGGGAGGCTTGCAAGCGCCGGCAGCGCTCCTTCATGGGTTGACACAAGGCCCGGAACTTCTCCTCCACAGCCCTTGAGGTCCGCTCTACCTCCCCTGCACTCTGGTCTTCCTGGGCCAGGGCCTTTGCCTGAGCCTGGATTGCCTCTACCTCCTTCTCTCTCACAGCCATCTCTCGTTCTAGCATCTACAAACACAGAGGAGACAAGAGACATCAGTGCCATATTTTACCTTCAAACTCATAAGGCATAAGCCTGTATCAAACCAGCCATGATTTCTGATTCCTGGGGCCTCCACCCAGGAAGAACAACCTCTTATGGTCTGGACAGATCACAAACACATACACACACACACACACACACACACACACACACACACACACAAACACATATACACACACACTCTCTCTCTCTCACACACACACACTTTTTTTTTTTTTTTTTTTTTTACAAAAATCCAGGCTTGTGTGTGACAACTGTGTATATTATGAACTCATTGTCGCTCAGATGCTGAACTAGACCCCATAAGCATTATTTTTTCCAAGCTGGTACAATGCCAGCCTCGTCAGAAGAGGGCGCTAAAGGAAAAGCACAAAACACTGGAGCGGGTATGTTTTGCTTTTTGCTTGGGCTTCAAAACTGCCATCAGAGTACAAGGGATCTAGTGGCTCTTTCCCCTCCAGGGAAAGGATTCTTAGGGTCGGGGAATCAGCAAATACAGCCTATTTACTAAATTAAGTATATTGGTGCACAGCTCCATTCCTCGTAGTATTGTGCGTGGCATTTATTTATTTATTTATTTATAATGAAGGCAAAGTTGAATTGCTGTGATAGATCATATAACCTACAAAATGCAAAGTATTTATCATTTAGCTCTGTTGAAATTTTTTTATATATTAATATATAATTAATTTGTGAGTGTATATGGGTTTCTCTCCTACCACAAAGGTTCTAGGGATTGAACTCAAATAGTCAGGCTTGGTGATAAGCATTTTTACACACAGAGCTGTCTCTTTACAGAGAAAAGGTTTTCTGACACCAACTGTAAAATTCTTTTTAGACTTGCTCTGGCTTAAGTTGTAATTTGTTTCCTCCAAAACTTATGCTGAAATCTGGTCCTCAAAATAAAGTGTTGACAGACAGTAGAGAGGCCTTTACAAGATGAGTAGACCATTAAAGGGATTTATGTAGTTCCCATGGGACTGGATTAGTTACAAAAACAGGTTGTAAAGGGAGGCTGCCTCTTGTATTTTGTCTCTTTCACACGAGCTAATTTTCATTCTGTTCTTCTGTCATCTCACGACACAGTACAAGACTCACTGGAAACCGAGCAGATACTGGTACAACGCCCTTGTACCTCTAAAACTGCAAGCCAAAATAAACTTTTAAAAAAAATAAATCACCCAGTCTCTCGTATTTTATTGTAGCAACAGAAAACAGACTGAGATAACACCTTTAGTAATAACACCTTTTACTAATGAATATCTTTTTTTAAACTAAAGTTTTCCTGTCCAAGTTATCAGTGTGGCCTGTCTGACTTCCCTGACTGACACACAGCCCTGTACACTGTGATGGAGTCTTTAATTACAATCACTGTCAGAAATGCTACAAGACATCACCTACCAGGCCTCCTGAATTTCAAAAGCTAGGCGCCCTCTGCCATTGTCGGGCTGCTCACTCTCCCCAAAGGTCTCTTGCATACCTGTTGTTTCTTTAGCAGAATGTTGACACTGGTGAGGTCCTTGCCATAGTCATCTGAGTGCAGCTGAGCCTGCAGGCTCTCCAGCCAGCTCTCTAGGGCAGAGCAGCTTTGGGCAAATAGCTCTGCCCGATTGGCATCAAAAAGACTTCGGGCCTTGGCTTGGGTAGTGGTCTCCAGCTCATCCCAGCGCCTATGCAGGTCTTCCAGCTTCTCTGACACTAGGACTTTGAGTTCTGGCTTTTCAAGAGTCAGCTCCCGCCCTTCCTAGGTGACAAGACAAAGGAGGTGTAAGTGCCAAAGTCAGACTCCACTGAATGTTGCAGGCTAATCACAGGCCAGGGATCTGAGCAGTAGAGAGCTAAAATGTCCCAGGTAGTTCTAATGTCCTGTTTGAGGTAGGCTCATTCATAGACTCTCCCCAGAGGTTTTGAAAGCCTTCCATACTGCTCTTCACTGTTGACCACACTCCATTTCAAGATCAATGCAACTCGACCCTCCCTTAGGGAGCCATTGAAAGCTGGGCCTGGTGGCTCATGCCTGAAATCTCGCACTTGGGAAGCTGAGACAGGAAGGTTGCTATGAGTTTAATGGTAGCCTGGTCTACACAGCAAGATCCTGTCTAAATAAAAAATTTTAAAGCCATTTGGAATCTTCTAGTATTACGTTGCACATGGACTTCAATTATCTACTGTCATTTTATGTTTCTTAACTCATGTCTTCTCACTCGCACTAAAGCAAATCTCACATGGTCTGCCCATCTTTAGCCTCTCAACTTGAAGACTTGTTTCTATGGGAGTATGGGAAGCAGGAGTGGTGAGTCAAAAGTACCCTCAACCAATGGCAGACAGGGATGATGAATGAATACTCAGCAACTCTGTGCTTTAGGTGGGGTAGTACTGCTTCAGGTTCTGTAGTCTCGGGTGCCCCAGTAGCTCTGTGCTCCACCAGCCTGCAGCAGAGCCTGGCATGGTGGTACTCTTACCTCCTTCTCTCCCCTGGTACTGGGGATCGAACCTTGGCTTCACACATGCCAAGCACATGTTCTATTACTGAGCTACATCTCTACCCTAACAAATCCTGTCTGGACTATTTTCTGTCTCATCTTCTCCCTCCCCTCCCTGGCATTTTGTGGGATCACCTCTCCTGAAGTTGGGCTGCTCCAAAATTCTGGTTTCAGTCTGCTATCATGAACTCAGACACTTTCAGGCCCTTTATATGGCTGTTGGATGAAGAGGATCAAAGGCTAGCTTGTCTTGTGTGCTTTGCTCGCTCCTTGCATAGTGATTCACGCTTTTCCTGATCTTGCCCAAGACACGTTTCCTACCGTTGCTTCCAGGAACCTTGTCATACCTTCTGTGCTCCCAGCAGGCTGCCTTCCTCCTTGCTCCCAGTCCTCCTCATACTTCTGATTTCTTGCTTATCATCACTCTTTACCTAGAACCTACTATTTCTGCTTGCTCACATTCCCTTTACCTTCCACAGATGGCTCCAATGCATTCCTTTATCTCTGCTTAGTGTTCAGACTTTGGGAACTCTTATCTTTTGGCACCCAGTGTATTCTACTCTGAATCTTTCCACTTATTTTTTGTAATCCTGGGGATTGAACAAAGAACCTTATATATGCTAGGCAAATCTACAACCCCTTTTAAACTTTCATTTTGAGACAGAGTCTCACTCAATTGTCCAGGATGGCATTGAACTTGGGATCCTCCCACGTCAACTTCCCAAGTAGCTAGTAGTACAGGCCTCTGCCACCAGACTAGCCTTCTGCTCTGGATATGACTTAGCTGTCTGTGTAGATCATCTCACTTCCTGGCTACAGAGCTTTTCCTTTTAATCTGATCCAGTGGTAGCATCACCTCCTTTCCCTCTCAGTGATTTGCATATGGGACTACTACATATGACTCTCCTGAGCAGTTGCAAACATTTCGAACTGCTCTCCTCTCCCCAGGTACCATGCTCTTGAGGGATAGAAAACATCTTCTGATATGCCAGGAACCACCCAGTAACACACTAGCTCACATCACTATCTCTAGGAATATTTGCTGAGTAGAAGTAATATTTACTTGACCCCAGCAATTGAGACAGAGCCGTGTGGGAGACAAAGTCCTAGGATGACAAGATTTAAAAATGAGGGTTGTCAAACCATGGCAGATGGACAAAATCTGGCCCCCCTGCCTGTTTTTATAAATAAAGTTTTATTGGAGGACAGTCATGTTCACTGGTCTCTATCAGCACAAAAGGGCTGTGACAGCAGAGATGAGGAGCTGGAACACAAGGTGTACGGCCTACAGAGCCTGGAGCATTTCCTATCAACCCTTTACAAAGGTTTGCAGACCCCAGGTGAAGAGGGTTATGGTGTTGCAGATCCAGAAACAGTTAGAACATTGAACCCAAGCCATAACCAGCTCTCTAGTCTACTGTATTTTCTTGAAATTCTGTCTGACAGAACTTCATTCTCAGGCCATAACTTCCCACTGTGGCAATGTGAGCCTCTGGAAAGAACATGTCCTGGAGTTAGGTTCCTCAGCCTATAGTTTGTCCAGGGTCTGCCCAGAAGCACCCCCAAAGGCTCAAACATTACACTAGTTACCTTGTCCACTTTGTCCAGCCAGTCCTTGTTGGCTGCCAGCTCAGCCATGAATGCCTGGTGTTTTTGCCACTTGGTGTGCAGGTTGCGTGCCTCGTCGTAGGACACATCCTGAGCTGTCAGCATCTTCTCGTCAATCCAGAGTTTCAGCTGTTCCAAGCATAAAACAAGAATAAAGGAGGAGATTTTTTAGAAGGAAGGAGTGGTGGGGCAGATGGTCCAGGAGATGCAGAAGACTCCAGAAGAAGCCATGAAAGGCTTCTGTGTGTGTAAGGGATGAATGGCAAGGAAATGCCACAGGGTACCAGGGAAATGAGCCTCACCTCCTGACAGTCTTGCAAGAAGTGCTGCTGCTCTCGGTTGTCCCGAAGGCGGCCTAAAAGCTGCTGCACTGCCTCCTGATTCTTTCTGTGCCTGTAATGACAGCCCAGGATGAAACCATACCCTTAATTTACCTAGAAGGTCCAGTCTTCCTCCTATGTGAATACTGTCTCTCAGGGGTCCCAAAAGACACCCAAGGAATCTGATTTCTAGGCCTGCCATCCTAGTAGGCTCCAATTTGCCTTGATGTAGCAAGACTCTTGTGGATCCTGGCCTAGCCTCTATAACTGCTCTGATCTTCTGTTTTGTCTTCTGCCTTCAACTCTCTGCCATCTATCAGTTCACCCATACACAGATAAACTATATCCACCATCTTCCTCTAAGCTTGCTCACCGACCCGCCATCCCCACCACACCTCTTCTCTATGGAGTCTGCCTTCTCTTGGATCTTCTCAGCATGGACATTGCCCTTCGACACCAGCTGACGTCCAGCCTCCAGGAGTCCACGGATGCGCTCTCCATTGGCGTCCATGGTGCTCATGAAGTCTTCCAGCTTCTTAATGGCTGCATCCGCCGCCTGGAGTGTTCCTGGCATCTCCGTGTGAGACAAAACATATTCCTGGGTGGAAGAGAGTATAGCAGCTCACTTCTCATAGCATCTGCTTCTACCCCTCTGAGAGCATCCCCTTATGTGTAATTATTGATTTATTTAATATTTACAGTGCTAGCCAGGATTTTCATTTCTTTCAAAGTCAGTTTATGTTTACATTTAGATTTTGTAAGTATTATAATATTCTACTAACAGCAGTTTTCAACAGTAGGTCACAACCCCTTTGTGGGTCACATATCAGATATCTTGCATATCAGATATTTACAACTCATAACAGTAGCAAAATTACAGTTATAAGAAGTGACAAAATAATTTTATGGTCGGGGGTCACCACAACATGAGAAACTGTACTAAAAAGTTGTAGTAGTAGGGAGGTTGAGAACCACTCTATTTTAATAACATGTAAAATATAAAATCTGATATTAGAACGTATTTCTAATATATTCTTCCTGCCTATTTTGCTTGCTCAACTACTCCACTCCTACTCCACTCACTAGTACTGCCCACCCCTTCTGCCACTTTGTTTTGTCCTTCCCTTGATCCCCACTTTCCTCTTCTTCCTAGTTGAGACTGTTTTCTGGGCTCTTACCTGGCTGCTAAGAACACCCTCAGCCTGGCGAGCATCTCTCAAAAACCCCTGGAAGCCATGGGCCTGGGCCAAGCGGCCTTGCCGGCTCTCCCACATGCGACCCAGCTCTTCCCAGCCGGTTCCAAGGGCTTCCAGCCTCTGTCTGAGGAAGAGGCATTGGGGATCAGCCTGGTCTCTGGTCACCTCCTCGCCCAAGGTCCTGAGGCGGCTGTACTCGCTCTGGGCTCTCTCCACCTCTCCCCGAAGAGCTGCATGCTGGGCTAAGAGGGCTTCTGCCTCAGGAAGGGTGGCTGGCCCTTCTTCAGAGGCTACAGCAGTCTGTGTGCGGCCTAGCCAGGCCTGGAAGTCATCCAGGCTGCGCAGGAAATCCTGCAGCCGCCGAGCCTCACCCAGGGACTCTTCTCTCCGCCTCATGGTTGCCCGAAGATCCTCCCATCCAGCTTGTACCTCCCCAAGCCGGGTGTTGATGGCAGGGGCTTGGGCTGGGTGCCCAGCAGTCAAGGCATTTGCTTCTTGGGTCAGCTCACCAACCCGGGCAGAGATGGCTTCCAGATCTCTTTCAGTGCCCGCTAGCTTCCGCTGCAGGGCCAGCACACCAGCTAGATCATTGCCCAGGCCCTGGGTAGACTCAATGACCTTGGTCTTTTCTCTCATCCAGGCCTGGGTCTCTGTGCACTCCAAGTGGTAATTCTGGATGCTCAGGGCTGATGTCAGAGCTGCCTTTTTGCCATCTGCCAGGGACCGAAACTGCTGCCACCTGTAAGTAGGGAAAAGGTCTACATGTGGAAGGGCTCAGCTTCCTTGACCTGGCCAGGTACTTAGAAACCTCTTCCTACTGCTCTTTGCATACAGCTCCTGCTTCTGCTTTCACAGGGGTTACTCAGCCCTGCTCTTTGCTTCCTTCTTCTGATAGTTCCCAGCTTCTGCAGACTGCCCTGATCTCTTTGATTCCTTTACAACTTCTTTTCTCCTAATGTATTCCAGTCAGGTTTCTTTCCTCATCTTCAGTCCCCTTCCAGGCCCTGCCACATTCTTCCTCTAAGTGCCATCTGCACTGCCTAGTAAGTAAATGCCTTTTGTATTTTTAATCAGTCCCTGGGCTGCCTCCCACCTCAAGCCCACCTTTGGTTGAGCTGCTCCTGGGTGCCAGTGATGCGGTCCTTGCCTGGTGGACTGGCCTTCAGCAGCTGAGCAGCTATGTCATTGACAGCAGTGACCCGTGCAGCCAGGGCGTTCATTTCAGGCTCCAAGGTCTCAAACCTGAGGCAAGGGAAGAGTAGGCCCTGAATGATGTGACATTCAGGTGCCCACAGAAACACTGTCCCTTAAACATGAAGCCTCCGTTCCAGCACTGCTGTGCCTCTCGGCCTATAAGGTGCACAGTACCTGTGAGTCAGCCCCCAACTCTCTCAGAACGAGGAGAAAAACTACCCACTGTATGGTTGCTCAAATATAGTGAAGGTCCAAAGTCAGGACCTACACAGTCAAATTCAGCTGTGGCATTGGGGGGAGGTCCCCACCTTCACCAAAACCTCAGTGTTCCTTCTGGAGCTCTTACCTAACTACCTACCCACACCCCATCCTGCTACTATGAGCAAAAAGACAACAACAACAACAACAACAACAACAACAACAACCCCACAAATGTCTAAGCATGAAGATGTGAAACACAATTTCTTTGGGAGGGGACACCTGACATTTCTGTAAAGGGCCAGGTGAGTCAACACCTTGGCTCTATGAGTCACAGTCTGAGCCACAAGTCCTCAACTCTGCTAGGTGGGATGAACACAGCTACAGTGACCCCATGAGGTAGGTAGCTCTGCTTCAATAAAACTTTACTTACAAAACAAAACAAAACAAAACAAAACAAAACAAAACAAAACAAAACAAAACGCCACCCCAGGCAGCAGGCTGGATTTAGCCCAAGGGTTATAGATTGTCAAGCCCACATTGTAATAGATCTTAAAAACTAAAAAACAAAACAAACAAAAAACCCTTATATTTAAAAAACTGCCAAGAAATTTGATCATAGATTGACAGTAAGTGATATCTAGGGGTTACTAATTTCGTTTTATGTGATAATGGTATTGAAGTTCAATAAAAATGTCCTCTCAGCCCGACGTGGTAGCACACGCCTTTAACCCAACATTGGAGAGGTGGAGGAAGGTGAATCTCTGTAAGTTCAAGAGCAGCCTGGCTTCCATTGCAAGTTTTAGGACAGCTAGGGCTACACAGTGAGAACCTTTCTCAAAGAAAAAAGAAAGAAAAGAAAAAGGATGCCCTTTCTAAATGACTGTAAGGTTTACTGGCCTTTGGATACAGTTCTGTTTTATTTTTGTTTGTGTGTGGGGCAGTCTGCCCCCCCCCGTGTGTGTATGTGTGAGTGTGTGTGTGTACACCAGCAGAAACAGGATGAGATGGTGTCAGATCCCCTAGAACTGATTTCGAGACCTGACGTGGGTGTTGGGCACCATGCTCTCTTAACTGCCGAGCCATCCCTCTAGCCCAGACATCTATTTTTAAATTTGTTTTTTTAAGCCAGGGTCTCACTGTATATCCACAGATGCGTTGGCACTTGCTACACAGCCCAGAACTGTCTAAGACTTGTAGAGGCCGCCATGGCCTCTTGGATGCTGGCAACATAGGCATACTCCATATCCAGCTTCCAAATCACGTAGCTATTTCAAGTCCACACATAACTAAAAAGTATTATTAGTCTATATAAGGATGCTTCCTCATCTTTCTTAAAGGGGTCATCTTGAGGAATCATATTAGAGTAGAGACTTGCTTTTTTAAAAAGGGGAATCAATCAAAAAGAGCTACATATTGATAATAATGGAGTCTGAGGGATGGACACACGGATATGTTGTGACATGTTCTCTACTTTTGAATATGCTTAACATTTTCATTAAAACTTCAAATAGTTGGGCATGGTGGCACATGTCTGTAACCACAGTACTCAGGAAGCTAAGACAAGACGATTGTTATACGCTCACCAAGCCTAGGCTAGAGAGTAAGACCTTGTCTCAATATTGTAAAAACAAGAGCAAGAGAGATAACCCACTGGTTAAGAGCACTGGTGCTCTTGTAGAGGACATAGGTTTGGTTCCCAGTACCCATGGAATGGCTCATGTAACTGTCTGTAACTCTGGTTTCAGAGGCTCTAATGCCTTCTTCTGACTTCTGCAGGCACCAGGCACAGGTAGTGCACAAACATACATTTAGGCAAAACACTCACACATATAAAATATATCATACACACACACACACACACACACACACACACACACACACACACACACACACAAACTAAAAGAGAAACAACAGGACCTCATAAAGAGATAATACTTATGACTCAAAGCAGTAAGGCTCAGAGAAATGTAGCAGGCAGTTGATAGTGGTAATTGCATCTCTGTACCAGGCCCCCAGCTTACACATGATACACCTCAGAGAAAACAATGGATCTTACCTTTGTTGGACCACCTCCAGGTCCTCCAGGCGCTCAGGTAGGGCCAGCCCATTGAGCCACTGCTCCTTCTCCTCTACCCAGAGCCCACAGGCCCCAGCCTCACTGAGCATGGTATAGAGCGCTAGGGCTGCCTCCAGGGCTCGTGCACGCTCACCAGCTCTGGCCTGCAGCTCCTCATAGTGCTGCTCCAGAGTGGGCACCCTGCCCTGTATCTCAGGTGTGAGGCTCAGTGCAGGTGGCAGAGCTGCAGCCTGCTCCCTCAAGGCATCTAGTGTAGGCCGGTGGGCTCGGATCTCCTCCTCAAGGGCCCTGTGCTGCCTGGCCAGGGCCTGTGTGGAGAACTCATCGTGCCCTACCTCAGGGCTAGATACCAGGCGTAGTGCATCCACCAACCAGGCCTCCATGTCATTTGCATCTGCCTGGAACTGGTAGAGGCTGGCAGCCTGTGCTAGCCGTTGGGCTCGCTCCTCGGCCAGGGCTTCTAGTCGCTCCCACTGGGCCTGGAGCTCTGCTGCACGGGTTGAAGCTTGGTTGGCTCCCGGGTGGCCCTCAGCAACTAACTGCTGACCTTGTTCCAGGGTGAGCTTCAGGGGCCCGAGGCGGCCACTCATCTCATCCCGGAGGGCTGTGTGCTTGTTGAGTAGGCGGAGGACACCAGTCAGGTCCCGGCCTGTCTCAGATGAGGCCAGGAGGTGCTGCTGCTCCCGAACCCAGGCCTCAGTCTCACCCACTTCCCAGAGGAACCTCCAAAGACGACGTGACTCTTCTAGTCGGGCCCTTCTAGTTGCTGCCAACTCACACAGGGCCTCATAGCTCTGCTCCAGAGTGGCTACCCTTTCTGACACCAGCTGTGGGTCACATGGTCTATACTCTGAAAAGAGAAAAGCCAGAGGTCCAGGGTTTTAGTTGCTACCCAACCACCCAGGCCATGAATCACCCCAGCTCAGCGTGGTAGGTCTCCCTTCAGGATCTAGCTATCACCATTATCTACCATCAGTGACCCTGCCCTCCCTCCCAAGTTTTCCCAATAGTCCTTCCAGAGCCAACCTCCCTCCCCCCAGTTTTCACCTTTCCCTGGGTCGCAGAAGCGCAGAGCAGAGGCGCTGACTGCTCGCACCCTCTCAGCCTGAACTGCAATGTCCGCCTCCACCAGTTCGTGTAGCTGCAGTAGGTCCTCCACTCCAGCCAGGTGCTTGCCCAGGTCCTGAGACTGCAGTCGGCCCTGCCAGACACACATCGCGTGCCAGTGCCCACCTGAGAACTGCCTAGTGCCCTCCCAGCATGCCAACCTCACTGTACCGTCCTTCCCGCTCTGGATCGTTCCATGCTACACTCTGAGAATTCTTGTGAACATGCACACACGTGCACACACACGCGTACACACGCATCCCCGTTCTGTTCTCACACTTTAGTCTTTATCCTCGATTGCCCTCCCACGAAGTTTTCTTATTAAAGCCTGCTCTGGAATCTATTGTGACTCAGCTCGGCTCCAGAATCATAGATACCCACTGCTGTCACTTTTCCGTTCCAGCACCCTTCAGTGTTTTCTCCCAGACCCACCCTCAAGCCCACCTCTCCCCTAGAAGATGGCAGTCTGTTTCTCTACTCCCACTGCTGCTGCCCACAGACCTTCTGCACACGGTAGCCCAAGGGGCCTTTTTTAAACAGGAGGTGGGGTAACACCTCTTCCTTTCTTTGAAACCCTTTAAACACTTTAAATGCTCTGTTTGAGTAAAATCCAAATTCCTTGACCAGGCCTGTGGGATTCTAATGGAGTCAGCCATTCCTCCCCTTTATAGCTACTGCAATACCTTTGCAATCCCCACGTGCCCCACTTGCACAACCCAGGGCCTTAACCTCACTATTCCTTCTGACCAGACCTGCTCTCGTCAGAGCTCTCTGGCCTGGCTCCCGGCCTCAGTTCAAAAGGCCTTGCCCAGCCACCCGCTCCAGTGCCTCCAGGCCTTAGAAGCACCTGCTATGGTGTCTATGGTGGTTTTTATCATACTCCGTCCCCCTTAGGCTGGGAGTCCCATTCGGACAGTCTGTCACCTGTGCTCATCAGAACTTGGAGGGATTGGCTCTGCATTAGTACACTCTATAAAGAGATGGGCTGAGTGGGTGAGCGAGGTAGACAGCCACACCCCAGGACTCCTGCCCAGCTGAGTCACGCCACAAGCCACTACTACCTTCATCTCTGCCATCCAATCCATGAGGTAGAGCAGGTCCTGAAACACTTTCTGCAGCTCCAGGTTGAGAAGAAGTCGCTCACGACGGGCAGCCACCATCTCCCGTAAGAAGTCCCAGAGCCGGGCCACGTTGTTCTGCCGCGCTGCAATGCGCTTAATGTCATGGTAGTGCTCAGCGGCCAGTTCTGCAGCTACAGCATCCACCGCCTGCACCCGGCCACTGTAGGCCACAATGTCTGTCTCAATGGCTTCATGCTTTCTCACTGCAGCCTCCACTGCTGCCAGCTCCAGCCCAAAGTTGTCCTGTGACAGAGGTGGGAGGGGAAGGTTGAGAACCAAGGGACAGGACCTCTGCTTGCTCTGTCTATTCCCTGGAGCGCACAGTCTGCCAGATGCAAACTTTAGGTAGTGGCTGTCTGTCCCTTTTGTATCTCCTCATCCTGCCTCACCATCTTTTCTCCTGGACAAGCCTTGGGCCCCCAGATCCTGAGCTTCCTGCATGACAGATACTGTGTTTTATCCTCTTGTCACTCTGCAGGAACCCTTTCCTGGTGCTGTCTCTCTCCCATTTCTCCCCACCAGCCTGGATGTGTCTGAACCGTGAGTCCTACCTGGGACACGAGGCGCTGGTTCTCACTGAGCCAGGTCTCCCGCATGGCAGCCTTGCGGTCGAAGCGAGCAGCCAGTTGCTCCAGCTTCTCCTGGCGGATCAGCTCTGTGCGCAGGGCCAGCTCTCGCTCATGTTCGGCTTTCTCTAGCCGCTCCCAGGCCTGTGAGGTAGAAATTGGATTAGTTCAATGGGACCAGGGGAGAGGTCAGAAGGCTGTGCCACAGAAACACAGATCTGCTAGACCCAGGTTAGTGTCATAGAAGCTGGGTCAAGCGGATCCATGGAATGGTCTCAGTGAGGCACCTGTGCCTGAAAAGGGAGAGGTTCCAGGCACACTGTGAAGCCACATAATAACTGTTTGCTTCTGGACAAGATATGAGGTCATCTATGGAAAATGTCTGATTTGTCTACAGAGGTTGAACTCTGTGGGCAAACCTTATTTCTCTGCATTAGTCTTATACTTTTTGTGAAAAACAGAAGTAGAGACAGTGAAACAGCACATGTTGAACAAAAGCCTTGCGGTCTGATTTATTTCTTGGCTCTGTATGGAGAGTGAGGGGAAAGAGACCACAGTCATGAGAGGATACCAGAGTCATGTCTGGGCAGTGGGCAGTGGGCGGCAAGGCTTGGTGGAGGTCAAGAAGGTCCTGGGTCACAAGAGGCATAAGAAGTACATAAGCCGAGGGTGGCCATCTGTGGATGTTAAATTAAGGGAGGCCATGGACCTTGTTGATGTCCGAGATGAGCCGGCCTTCACGTGGCGTGTAGACTTTCTGGTTGTTGGCCCGCAGCTTGCTCTGGATGGTGAAGAGCAACACCTCCAAGTTTCCTTTCTCTGTGAACCTGAAGCAGAAGCCAAGTCGAGATCAGAGGCAAAGACCACAAGGGACCCTGAACCTCAACTCTCTGACACAGAATATCCATGCTGCTTTTCTTATGTTTTTTGTGTGAAAACAACAACAACGACAACAACAACAACAAAACAAAACAAAAAACACTAGCAGGTAAGCCAAAAGGACACACTTTGGTTTTCTTTTTTGTTTCTTCTTGGAATTCACTATGTAGACCAGGCTGTTCCTGATCTCATAGATCTGCTTGCCTCTGAGAGCTGGGATTAAAGTTGTGTGCTTTTCTTTCTTTGGGGGGGGGGGGCAGTGGTCTTGTTATGTAGCCCAGGCTAGCCTCCTACCTCAGCCTTTAGAGACCTGGGGTAACAGGTTAGCATCACTATGCTTGGCTTAAGAACATTATTTATCTTTCTATTTATTTATTTACTTATTTATTTACTTACTTACTTATAGCTCAGGGCCTCATGCATGCTAAGCAAATGCTCCACCACTGAGCTACATCTGCACCTCTTTAAGAAAACTTTCAGTTTCATCAAAGGTCTCACTAAGTTACCCAGGTTGGCTTTGAACTTGAGTTTGTGATTATCCTGTCTCAGCTTCCTGCATAGCCTGGATTATAAGCCTGCAACTCCAGCCTCAGAAGGAACATCGTTTTAACGTAATCAAAAGCTCTACGGAAATGGTGACTGCTGCTACTATGTAAGCACTAGTTTCTGCCTCCTACAACGGGGGACTACAGTAACCAGAGCTCAGAGACCAACTGAGTAGCTGTGGCCAGGGCCTCGGCTCTCGCCCCTTCTCAGCACATAGTAACTTCCTATCACTGTCTACATTCTCTCCTCTGTTTTCCAGATGAGAAAACTAAACACAAACATGCTAAACAAGTTCTCCAACACTCACAACTGCAGGGTGGCAGAGCCAGGATTTGAACTCAGGCATTTTAAAATTGGATGCTTATAACTTTGTTTGCTGTGGCTTATGAAGATCTAACTACAGCAATCTTTTCATGTCACTTGGGGGGTTACTATTTTCAGTTGGTTGCTTCATGAACATGATTTATTATTACTATGTTACAAAGGTTATGTTGGAGAGTGTCCTTGAGATTTCATCTTTGCTGAATGCCCAGAAGAGTATTTTCCAGGCAAAGGACACACACACACACACATACACACACACCCTTGTCTGTGCTATGTAGCATTGCTAACAGTCATCTTACACATGAAAAAACAAATAATTATCTTTGTGATGTGTGTGTGTGTGCGTGCGCGCTCAAGTACACGCACACACGCACACGCTTAGAACTCACAGCAAACTCTTCCTGTCTCAGACTCCTAAGTGCTGGAATTTGCAGGTACGAGCCACAGCAGCTGGCTTACAACCAGTAATCTTTATCTGATGGATTTCATTGACTCGACATGCCATGGCAACCATTCTTCCATGGCATGCTTTTTAAAGATGGTTAGTCGTTAGAAAATGTGCTTTGGAACAGCTGTGCTGTTTGGATGCTTCCAGCACTAAGCGAGGAGGGAAACAAGCCTTGGCTGCATTTCTGTACTGCCAAGTGTCCCTCCCAAAAGGCTGCCCTCGCTTAGGCTTTCTCTTAAGTGAGCACAGCTCTGAGCAGGCATGCTTGGGCAGGGTGGGGCCCAGGGGACACCTACTTGGGTGGCTTCTCCACGGTGCGATAGGAGTTGAAAGACTGCAGCTGGTTCTGGACTCCACTCAGGGAGTTGGCCAGCTGTCGGTCATTGAGAGTCACAATTGTTTGCTCAATCCACTGCAGCAGTTCAGAGGCCAGGGACTCATATTTCTCTACCAGGTGTTCTGCCTCCATGGCATGGTCCAGGACCTGTGGGACAGAAGACAGGTATCTCACCAGTGAGAGGCTCTACCTGGTTCTGTTTTAGGAGTAAGATCTCCACCAAGCCTCCTCTGGCCCTTATGCCCACACAGTGAAGGTACCTTGCCAATTCTTTTGCCTTCCACAGCCAGGGCCTTCATCTTAGAGAAGTAGTGGTAGTAAGTGGCCACATACGTGATGATGGACTTCTCATCGGGTTGGTCTACATTCACATCTGAGGAAAAGAACCACCTGGTGAGGCAGACATCACAAACCTGCCTCCCTTTCAGAAGTAGCCCAAAACCTCACTTACCCCCATGCCAGGGGCCCCCAGGCCTCCAAGGCTGACACATCATCCTTTCAGATACCTTTAAAGCAGTGGTTCTCAACCTTCCTAATACTCTTTAATATAGTACCTCAAACTGGGCAGTGGTAGCATACACCTTTAATCTCAGCACTCAGGAGGCAGAGGCAGGTAGATATCTTGAGTTCGGGGCCAGCAAGATCTACAGAATGAGTTCCAGGACAGCCAGAGCTACACAGAGAAACTTGTCTCGAAAAGTGAAAACAAACAAATAAAATATAATTCCTCAGGTTACAGTGATTCTCCAACCAAAAATTAATTTCATTGCTGCTATGAATTATAATGTACATATCTGATATGCAGAATATCTGATATGTGACCCCTGTGAAAGGGTCAGACCCACAGGCTGAAAACCTGTGCTTTAGAGCCAAGTAACAACTCGATTATTCCAGCTTTCTCTTGGATATGGGAAGGGCCTGCTAAGCAGAAGGAGGAAAAACAAAAGACCAGGTGACATTTTACTCAGAACTCTTGATATACACTAAAGCTGGCTCTTTATGGGAAGAAATGCAAGCAAAGAAATACCATTCCCGGGTGGTGGATCATGGACCCCTAGGCTAGAGAAACGTCTAAAAAGTCAACAGGTTGCCGGACAGTGGAACAGAGACTGTAAGCTAAGCCTCCTGAGTCTGGGTGCAGTACAGGGGGGACAGATGCCAGAGCTTAGCACCATCTTGGGGCATGATCACTGCTGTTGTTTTCAGTCTGGCTCCCAAAGTTCAGTCTTGGGTCTAGCCAAGGGTGTAAGTATCCTTCAGGCCTAGCATTCCCTCCACTCAACCACAGCTGACAGGGACTTGGGCCACAGATCCCTCAAGGCCAGACTATGGCCCCTCACAGCCTTCAGAAAACACCCAAGCAAGCTGGAGCTCCTGAAGTCATCTCTGTCAAGTCACAGGCCCCTCCACTATGCTCCTGAGTTCTGCAGAACGGCCATGCTTTGCAAATGTTCTCCAAGGAGCTTAGCCCTTAGCCTCACTGTGTCTAAGTAGCCAAGACACTCTGAGTGACAGCTGGGTGTCATACTGGTCACTCTGAACTAAGGGCACAGGAGGCAGGGCTACAGGGGTAGGGGGATAAAAATCAGGGAGAAAGAATCAAACCAGCCAGACAAGCTAAGAAGGAACTCTTCCAACAGGGGCTTGTGGGCTGGCTCTCTGCCCTTTTCTGGTTGCACCCAGATTGCTCTGCCCTGTAGAGGCAGCAGGGGAAATAGGCTCTAGAGCTGGGCTGAACCTGAATCTCAGCTATAACAGGTCTATGACCTTCAGCAGGTCACATGACCTATAAAAGGCCCCATCTCTTCCGTAAACTGAGGATGATAATGGCAAAAGGTGTTGTTGGGACAAGTGTACGTCAAGTGGAGTGCAGCACCAGGTACAAAAGTAAGAGTCCTTTAGCCTAGCATCACGGGAGGCAGCCAGCAGGGGCATCTGACCACAGGCTAGTTCTTAGAACCAAAGGTCCTGTAACTTAACTAAAATCCTAGAATTTTAGAGTAAATCGTGAGAGATCATGTGAGCCAAAGGCCTCTCATTTTACTTTTTAAATTTTTATTTAATTTATTTTTGTGGTGCTAGAGCATGCATGGTGACTGCTTTACCTCTGAGTTTCGTTCCCAGCCCTAGTCACTAGGCTAAGTGACTAAGTCATGCAGGTGCTGAGATAGAACCTACAACCAGAACTCTTTCTGAGGCAGGGCTCCCTTTGTTTTGAAGTAGAGTCTCAGTTAGCCCAGGCTAGCCCCAAACTGACTCTATAGCAAGGCTGGGCTTAAATTCCTAATCCTCCTACCTTGGCCTGCTGAGTGCTGGGATTATAGGCATAAGGTACCACACAGGCACTTTCTTTTTTCGAGACACAACTTTTTTACCATAAAAGTTATCCTTTCAAAGTATACAGTTCAAGCAGCTTGGAGTATATTCACAAGGCTATGGAAACCATTGCTACTACCTAATTCCCGAACATTTGCAGCCCTCCACTGCTGCTGCTTCCCCCCCCCCCCCCCCCCCCCC
>CM052703.1:51688039-51730365 GCA_028551405.1 Uromys caudimaculatus
TGGGGGTGGGGGGAGGGAACACAGAAAACATCAAAAGCATGTCAGAGCCTAAAGAAAAAAAAGTAAATTTATTCCTGGTTGGAAACACCCCAGGCCCACCTCTGGCACAGCATATATTCCTGGCTCCTCTCCCACACACTTTTTTCCTTCATTCTTTTTGAGACAGGGTCCCTCTTACGTGGCCTAGAACTTACTATGAGACCAGACTGGCCTTGAATTTACTATTCTTCTACTTCTGCTTCCCAAGGACTGGGATGTTCCTTAAGTTTTTTTCCCTCTATGGTTCAACCACTCTCCTAGCCTAGCTGTGTGCCCCTGGGTCATCAACCCACGTGTTCACTAACCCCGCCTTCTTACCGGTGTTTGTGCACAATGGCATTAAAAGCCAGCCCATCTCTCCAACTGGTGGTAAAGTTGTGCACATTGACATTGGGATATCTATAAAGAAAGACCAGGAAAAGCACTGAATGCTCTGTGAAACAAGGACTGGGGTCAGGCTGTAAACCACAGCCCATCCTTCCTATACTGTCCAGTCTGGGTGTGGTCATCCCCTATGCCCACGCTCCTGGACCTCTCACCCTGCAGTCTTCATCTGGCACCACAGCAGCAGGGCATCCTTGGCTGACTTCTTCTCCTTGTTGTCTTCTGTCTCCACACTGATGTCTTGGATCTAAGAAAGTAGTGAGCAGGGCCTTCATTCCCAGTGGTGCCCTGGTGTTATTCTCAGAGAGAATCACAGAGAATTGATCTTTAGGAATGCTGTGTGATGGGACAGAGCTGGGCCCTCATAGCCTGGGCTATTGACGTGCATTATCAGGTCCAGATTTGAAGTGGGATATGAATGTAATGGAAGTGCCTACAAGTGAAGGGAGCTGGTTCTGCGGAGAATACTGGCACGTGAACACGTGGCCTGAGAGCTGGCTTTCAGAGGTGGAGCCGAAAGACCTCTGTTAGAGGTCAACTGGGAAAGGAGAGGTTCCATTCGAGGAGCTGACATGGCACTGAGTATAACAGGGAAAGTGACAAGACCCTGGGTCAGATGCATGGATACTGCTTCTAAGGCAAACTGATATAGAAAGTTCTAGGTGCCTGATTTATTTTCCTTTTGTTTTTGAAACAGGGTTTCTCTATATAGCCCTGGCTGTCCTGGAACTCCATCTGTAGGCCAGGATAGCCTCAAACTCACAGAGATCCACCTGCCTCTGCCTCCCAAGTGCTGGGATTAAAGACATGCACCACCACTTCCTGGTTTTGCTGTACCATTTTTAAAGTTTATTATTATTTTATTTTTATATGTATGGGTATTTTGCCTGAATGTTTGTTTGTGCACATGCATGTGCCTAGAGTTCACAGAGGCCACAAGTTTGGCATGAGGCCCTCTAGAACTGGAGTTATATATAAGTGGTTGTGAGCTGCCATATGGATGCTGGGAATCGAACCCGGGTCCTCTAGAAGAGGAGCCATTACAGTGCTCTTAGCTGCTGAGTCATCTCTCCAGCACCTCAGTTTTTGTTTTTATTTTGCCATGGACCATCAGTAACAGTGTGGGGATATAACACTGGTTTATGCAAAGTTCACACTCAGATACCAGTTGGAGGATACCTGAAATCGGAGGATGATGGTCCACACCAGCCCAAGGGTCAGACGGTGGTTTCCATCCACAATGTCATGGGAGCCCATGTTCTCCAAGTGCACCTTCTGCTCCTTCAGGAACTGCAGCGCTTTATCTACATTCTCCAGGCAGTGAATCCGCATTCGGCCCTTGGTGGGTTTTGGCTGTCAGGGGACAGAGGGTACAGAGGCATGAGACCATGACTTTTTTTCAGCAACCTGCTCCACACCTCCCATTATCTCCTTCAGGGAACACAGGGCCAGCCCAGAGGTCAAGGAGCCCAAGCAAGGTTACAGATGAGGCTTGGGCAGATTAAGATTCCCAAGGGAATTAATTGCACTCAAAGTGGGTGGGAGAAGAAATGTTTTCAATAGGACCACTGTTCCTGTTTCTGCATAGCACGGCTCCTGTGTAATCCATGTAGCAGGGCCCCTTGGAATGAGACCATCCTCTTCTGGGCAGAGGGGCCATGGTGTTTTGCTCTGCTTTCTATGGCCCCTCCTATGGTTTGTTCCCTTGGCCCATCTCTGAGGCTCCCACTTCCATCCACTGCCCCGGCTCACCAGGGTCTCTCCCGAGAGCACCTCCAGGAGCCTCAGGAGGTTGCGCCCGTCCCGCAGGTCGCTGTACAGGTCTCCCACCCGGCATGTCACCCGGGCCAGGTGGGAGTTCACCCACTTGGTGAAGGTTTTCTTCTGCACGGCTTCTCGCTCATCTGCAGTGGCAACAAAGAGTCATTTCTGTCCTTCTAGGACAGGGTGCCTGCTCTGAGACACCAACGGGCAGGTGTAGGATGGGGAACTTGGGACGCCTGAGGGAGCAGAAATGACAGCTGGGGTCAGGCAGGGGGGATGGGCAAGAAAAAAAAAAAAACACAGTAATCTATCAAATTAAGAAATGAAAAGGCTGGGATGAGCTCCTGAGCAAAGGAGAAGTAAAGCAAGACAAACAAAAGACAGGACGGAGCCGGGCAATGGTGGGCCATGCTTTTAATGGGTCAGCACTCCAGCGGCTAAGGCAGGTGGATCTCTTAGTTCAAGGCAAGCCTGGGATACAGAGTAAGTTTAAGGACAGATGGGGCTAAACAGAGAATCCCTGTCTTGAAAAAAACAAAAAAAAGTAGAAGGAGGAGAAAAAGGAGGAAGAGAAGAAGAGGAGGGAGAAGAGGAAGATAAGGAGGAGGAAGATGAAGGAGAGGAGGAGCAGAAGAAGAAGGAGAAGGAGAAGAAGAAGATAAAGATGAAAGAAACTGCCCAGGGGGAAGGGGGGGTCTGAGATTAGGCTTTACTGAAATACTGGGCAGTTTACTCAGTGCCTCGGTTTCTCCACTTGTAGGATAAGCATATTACTTCCTACTTTATTGGGTCACTGTGACAATTAAATGAGATACATCTAGCGGGTGCCCAGTGTTACATGGCTCCCTACTGGAGGAGCTTAGATAAAGGCACATCTTCTCTTTCAGATGTGGACAGGGAGAAGGTGTAGCCTGTAAATATGGCAGATCTCACAGACAGGCTGTGTGGGTCTTTAAGGCCCTGGGTCATGTACGGGAAAGGTAAGCTACTCCTACCCTAAGGCAGAGTTGCACATTTGACTGTAGAGGATCTAAGTCTAGAACACCAATACCCCAAGATTAAGAAATAATTTAAAAGAATTTAGACTGCACACGGTGGCACATGCCTTTAGTCTTGGGAGACCTTTACAGGAAGATCTCTGAATTCCAGACCAGCTAGGGTGGATCTCACCAAACAAACATCTCAAACAAAAACAAAAAAAAGAACAAAAAGAAATAAGAACTTGCAAGTTCAAGGGAGCAGTTCAGGTAGAGTTGAGTGGCAACCTTTAAGAGAGGCAGACAAGGTGGGGTAGCCTCATCCCCAGGGGAACTCCTGACAGGGGATGCTGTCAGGTTGCACAGGAAACGGATGATTACAGACTTTGTAAATGTAGAGGGAAGATGTAAGTAAGCTCTGTACTGTAAACTACTTTGGAGGCCAGGATTCTTGCCAGTTGCCCTTTGAGAGCCCCAGGTAAGGACCCAGCCCAAGTGGGAAGTGTGTAGCGTTCCATTTGTCTCCACCTCAGCCCCAGCACCTCAGAACTTTAGACTCATCCCTTAATTTCACATTCCTGTGTACCTCCCCCACGAACAACCTCACGCCCAAGTCTATTCCTGACTTTCTCATCTCCATTCCCTGTGCCGCTGCCTAACCTGGGGTCCTAATCACCCATGGTGGCTCTGGGCCTCTTGGGGTCTCCAGGCACTATTTGAGTTGAAGACAGCTTAAGCCCTCTAGCCATTACTGAACCAAGGGAGACCCAGTCCACAGGTGTGAAGCACACAAGTAGACTAAAAATGGAAATTGTACCTAGAAGTACCTGGTAAATCCAAGCACCAAGGTGTTGCACCACAAGACACCCACAACATCCCCAAACACACATACCATGAAATAAACTTATTTGGGCCAAGATGAACATTGCTGTTCAGGCATCTATGGGACCTGTGAGTTCAAACCCTCTCCTCTGACACATTCTCTCCCATTCTCCACACATCCTCCCTTCACACCCATTCAGAAGCCCAGGAAAACATAAAAGCTCTAGGTCCTAGGCTTCCGGGAGAAGTTCCTTAACAAGGCCAGCATGGCCAAACCATGAGGGTGAGCTGCCAGGAGAGAGTGCTGCGGCCTCTCTCTACCTGAAGACATTAACCCTCCATCCACACCACCTTTGCACCCTGCAGGGCACCTCAAGGTCACACCCCTTAGGGCAGGCAGCCCGACTCCTACTCCAGTCTCATTCGGTGGGATTCCAGTTGTTCACATGCCTGGATTCTCTGGCTACTTTTAACGATCCCCTCTAAGCTTCACCACACTGTCTCTCAACATAAACATCACAGAAAGCGTTAGGCACGGGTTCTGGGTCTGCTAGCTCTTCCTGCCCCAGGTTGGGCCCCCTTGGCACAACAGGCTCCCCTCTGCCCAGGGAAACTCACCTTGAAGCTGTTTGAAGCGTCCTTCCAGCACACTGGCATACTGAGCAGGATTGATGAAGGCAGCTGGTGAGAGCACTACGCCCCCGGGGTTCTGAGACCCTTCCACAGCCTCATAGTAAAACTCACCAGCCCCGTTCAGGCCATTTCCATGGACCCTGCCCACTCCGTTTGTACTCATGCTGCCCACTGCCTCCTACTCAGCCTGTAGCCCAGAGTCCATGCTCCCCTGCCGGGGCAGGGCCTTGAGTGTGTATCCCCTGAGCCTGTGCTGGGGGCGTCCAGAAAAAGGCTTCCTCGGTACCTGGTTGGGTGGAGTGGTTTCAAGGATGCTGGGAGTTTCAAGGAGTGGGGGAAAAGTTATGGGATGCCTCAGCTTCTGAGACAGTGAGTGGGGCACACCTGGTTGTAGGGAGAGGAGACAGAGGCAGCTCCAGACAAACAGGTCGGACAGTGGCGGGGGAGGGGCGGGCTGTTTAGGAGGCGGAGCCAGTTGGGGCATGGCCAGGCCCTGCAGGGGCGGAGGAGGGAGTTGCCAGCACCCAGAGACCTGTTCGTCAGGCTACTAGTTGCCCAAGACTAGGGAAAACCTGCCAGAGGGGGCCCCAAAGCAAACTCCTGCTTTCAGAAGGTCTGCAGGTGGGCCAGCCTCTCTGGGCATCTCTAGGTGGGCTTGTTCCAGGACGCCTGAGCTTTGATCTCAGCCCTGAGAGCAGAGAAACGCGGAAGCAAAGAGATCCTGGAAGAGAAGCCAGGTGTTGACTTCTATGACCTCCTCTGGGGAGTAAGTACTGTGACTGTTTTCCAGTACCCGCTGCCCACCAGGCTCCTCAGTCAACATCCCAGCCCCTGTACACCCTAATACTGGGTACCTCTATCAGGTGCCCCCCAGTACTGGGCACATTGTCAGATGCCCTTCCTACCTTTTCTTGGGCCTCTGCTTCTGCCACTCTTAAGCCTACACTTGTTCCTCCTCATCTTTAATTATTTAGGGTTTATTTGGTACCTACTGAGTGAGTGGTACTGTACAAAGCAATGCCCATTCACAGATGCCTCTTCAGGCATCAATGAGAGCACTGAGTGTGTGCGCGCACGTGTGTGTGTGTGTGTGTGTGTGTGTGTGTGTGTGTGTGTGTGTCTCGCACGCTGTGACAGTTCTGATTGGCAGGGGTCTTAAGTGCAGAGTTTGACAAGATTGGGAAGTATGTGTCAAATGCTCGGGCATGGTGCAGTACTGGGTGGTATGTGGCATGCTCACAGATGTGGTGAGTTTTGGGTAGCACATGTCATATGAACTAGACCTGGCAAATTTATTGGGTGTCATGTAGCATGTGCACATAGATATCATGATCACATTGGTTGGTATGTGACCTGTACAGACACAGGGACAGTTCTGGATGGTATATGCCATTACAGATACCATGGAAGTTTTGGGTAGCATGTGCACCATAACATCAATGACAGTTGATAGAGGGTACATGAATCTAAATCCAGGGTACCAGGCACACTTCTCCAACAGAGGTGACACTTTCCATGCCTCATGTTTTCTGTCTTCCCTGAGCTACAAGTACTAATATCAGCTGGCCTTCAGTCCCAGCTAGGAAGATGCCAGGAGAAAGTGACCCATGAACCTCACAAGCTGGAACCATTGTCTGATGCTGGGCTGGCTGAGTATAGGTTCCTGGGGAAGCCATTAAGAATTATGAGTTTCTGGACTACAAGTCTAAAGATTCTGAAACTCATCTTTCTTGAGAACTCGTATTTGTAAAAATCATCTAGGCCTCCAAATCTCTTCTGCTGGGAGCTGCCCCACTGGGAAATCATTCCTTAAGTGGAAGTAATGAGCAATGAGCTCCCATATTGGAACTGGCTGGGCCATGGGCAGGTCAGTGGGAGGGTGGGATGAATGTGGAAGGCAGCCTGGGTGGGTGGCCTTAGGGCGTGTAGGTGACTCAATCCCAAAACAGCCACTGGCTGCTGGTGGTGTCAGGTGGCAGCTGCACTCCTGTTGCTATGACCACCCCCCCCACCCCCCACCCCCACCCCCCGCCATGCAGGAGGCCAGTCAGACTGGTTTGTTTGTCCTGGCTCAGCCAAGGGGAGAGCCCTGGCCATAGGGGAGGGCAGGGACCGAGGGGGTTGGGGGTGGAGCACAAGCCCTGAGAGAATGGGAGGGCAGCTGCTGAGAGAACTGCTTCAGGGAACAGGTAAATAAAATAACTGGAGTAACAGGCATCAGATAGGAGGGGGTCGGGAGAGTGCCAGGAAGATAATGGTCCAGGAGGGGAACAGGTGTGGGAAATGACAGTAGAAATAAGGGAAGGCATGTGGGATGGAAGGTGAGGGAGAGGTGGATGGGGACAGAAGTGACAACTAGAGTAATAAGGCAAAACACTGCAGGGACAGAGACCTGATGTGAGACTAAGGTCATGAAATTAAGCTCATCTACCAGCTGGCTCCTTCCAGGGGTTAATGTGTGTGGCATCTCTAAGCTAAAGGAGAGGGGAGCCAGGGAGTGTTGTACACTGCATTAAGTTTGTCCTTGAGGTTGGATCTGGTGGCCAGGGGTCAGTATCTGTTTTCTCAGAGCACCAGTTAGAAAATGAAGCAAGTCTTCCCATAAAGACAAAGGATTCTCCATCCCAAGCTCATGAACCCACCTCTACCAATCTCTTCACCTCCCTGCCCCTCCCTTACCTGCCAGGGCCTTAATTCTGGACCTCTCAAAGAGGCGGGCTGAACTGCTGTCATTGTCCCAATCTGAGTCGGGCAGGTCCCAGCGGTTGTTGATGTCACTGTACTGGCCCTGGATCTCCAAGCTGTCGAAGTCAGTGGGTGACAGAGTGCTGCTCATGGTGGTGGGTGGCTTCCTGTTCCTACAAAAAGACGTAGCTGGTGAGCAGCGCCTTGGGGAGGCTGAGTGGCCACTTGCCAAGCCTTCCTTCTGCTTTTTGTTTATATTTTTCAAGACATGGCTTCTCTCTGTAGCCATGCCTGTCTTGGAACATGCTTTGTAGATCGGGCTGACCTTAATCTTAAGAGATTCCCTGCCTCTGCCTCCCACTTGCTGGGACTGAAGGTGTGCACCACCATGTCTGGTGTATCACAGCCTTCTATCTGCTTGCCCTAGCCCTCCTTTGCTTTGCTGGGGCCAGAGGTTATGGCTGGGTAGCTTTCTCTTGTTGGTGAAAATCAGCCCCCAGTGGGAAGCCACCCTGAGGGAGTGGCTAGACAGGAACAAGGAGAGACAGATGCACTTGAAGGAAGGCAGGAAAGCAGGCAGGAAAAGGTGGAGCCTGGAAGGGCTTCGAGGGCTATAAGCTAGAGTTCCATAGGGCAGAGCAGGTAGGCCGAAGGAAGCAAAGGTTTCAGGGTAATGCATGCAGCAGTAAACAGAAAATGATGTTTTTAGTCTCCAGTTCTACTCTTGTTCTGGGTCTTCTTTATAAGTACCTGGAGATCAAAGACCCAGATTCTAGAGCTGAAGTGAATTACCACAGACATAAAGATGGCTGCACTGAGACAGGCATAGACCAAATGTCTAGGTGTTCACAGGAGGACACAGCATGGTTCCTACCTTTGGGGTTCTTTTTGTTGTTACAGAAAATGCTTCCTAAGTTCTTAACAAATGTCAGTTGCGCTGCGTGTCCCTGTCAGTCATGAGCAGAGGGCCTTCCCTGATTCATAGATGAAGTGGCCATGCTGCTGCTCTTAACTCACTGGCCCAAGGTTATTTGGCTTGAGGCTATAGTACTAGGTTTTGAAGAAAGATTATTTCTGACTTTTAAAAAGAGCATCTTGCCCTAAATTTTTTTCAGTTTTGTTTCATGGATATGGAAGTTTAGCTGCATGAGTGTGTGTGTACCCTGTGTTTGCCTGGTGCCCACAGAGGCCAAAAGAGGATGCCGGATCCCCCGGAGCTGAACTTATAGATGGTTGTGAGCTGACATGTGGGTGCTGGGAATTGAACCTGGGTCCTCTGAAAGAACCACTACTGCTTTTGACCACTGAGTCATCTTTCCAGCCCCTTTTTACTTCCAGCATAGCCTCTGACTGATACAGAGACCATCTCCCTGACCATCCCAGAGCCCTTCTATGGCCAGGCTATGGTATCTGGATCATGCGTGCTTGCCAGTACTATTTATGAACTTACCTTAAGCAAACACGCTCTGTCCTCAAATGAGCTTCAGATTAGCCGCTGGGGATTTTTTTCTGAAAGTCTGTTAGGTTCAAAGTTCTTGTGTAATACAACATTTAGTAGCCAGTCGAGGGAAGGGGTAGAGAGTTGTAAACATTAACAGAACTCTAAATCCTGCATTTTCCGCTTTCCTAATACCTCTTCAACACAGGCATTTTAAACTCACAGACTACTTCCTAGAGAAGGGCTGTGACCTTGGCAATACCTGATCTGGGAAGAAAAGAGGAGAACGTCTCATGTGGTCTGGGGAGGGCTGGGTGGAAAGGACCGTGTGTTCACACGGGCACACAGAACTTGGCTACTATGATTAGCTGGTTCCAAAGAGCTGAGCCTGGTCTTTTTTAAGGGCAGGGCTGTCCACCTGACTCACACCAGGATTTCCTTGGGAGTAGCAATGAAGAAGGTATGTTTTAGTATCCTTTCAGTTATTGTGATAAAACCCTCTGACCAAAATCAACTTAGGGGAGGATTTATTTCAAGTCACAGTCTATTACTGAGGGAAGTCAGGGTAGCAACTGTGCTTACCTCTTTTTTTTTTTTTTTTTTTTTTTTTTTTTTGCTATAGCTCAGGATCAGCTGCTCATGGAAGGGTGCTGCCCCCAGTGGACTAAGGCCTCTTACATCAATTAATAATCTGGACAATCCCCCCCCCCAGACACGCCCACAGGCCAGTCTGCTCTAGGCAATTCCTTAATGGAGGCTTTCCTCTCAGATGACAAGGCTTTATCACATGGACAGTTAAAGCTAAGGAGGCCAAGCAGCAAAGAATAAAGCTAGTCCCTAGATCTGGGCCTCTCCTTACCCTATAGACAAGGAGCTTTGTCTCCACTAGGCCCAGGACTCCTTTCCCATCATTTTCTACCAACAGAGTCACTGGATTTGCTCTGTAAATATTTATATAAAACTAAATTGTAGGGCAGAGTTGAATCACCCTAAGCAAAGAGCACTATAAACCAGGCATGACCTGGGCCAGTCACCCAATACTTTTGGTTTTGAACAAGAAACTAGAGTCTGACTCAGAAGCACTGCCCTTAGCCCTGCTGTGTTTGGAGTTAAAGTCTCCCAACTAGAGGCCACTCAGCTCAGCTAAGGTAAGGGTGTTAGAACTCAGGCCTTCCAGCAGAAGTACTCCCATTAAGACACCCAGTTTTCCTCATTAGATTTACTGTTGTCCTTTTATAGGAAAAAAAACTCCTACAAACCTACTAAACCCAGCCCCCAGGGCTGGTTTTTTGTTGTTGTTGCTTGCTTGCTTGTTGCCAATGGATTCCTTTAGGTAGGGAAGTGCTGCCAATTTCTCTGCAGACCCCACCATGCCCCTTTGCTCCTCTCAGAACCCACTAGGCATGGGATCCTGACCTTCCAGGGATGTGTGGCTGGGAAGATCTTGCTGGAACCTATGCCCACTCCTGCTGGGTACAGACTGCTTAGCTATGGGTTAGTCCTGCAGGCAGCTGACCTTCTCTCACCTTCTTCCACTGACACCGGTTTGAAAAATTAGAAACCCTATTTCCTGCCCTGCCTTGCCTTCTGTAATTTTGGGGGAGAACATCTGGAGCTAGAGTCTCACTAAATGAAAAACAGAACATTAGAATGCTCTTCTTTGCAGATCAAGGCTAGGACTTTACATGCTTTGGCACCGGAATCTCCAAGCATGCCATGATACAGATAAAGAGTTAACACGGCACTGGTGATCTCAAAGTCATGGACCACCCCCCAGAGCCATTATGCTGTGCCTCCATAGCGTTTAGTCCAATAGATCACAAGGACAAAACTAGGGGAATTACCCAGCACAGTGGCTCTGAGTTTCTAAGCATCCCAGCTCTGCACTGCCCTATCACCCTCTACAATATATTTCTTGTGTTCTAACAATCACCATCTCCAGAGTCTTATGGTTTTCTGCTTGAGTCTTCCTACTTAGATTGTCCCTTACATATGACCTGGATCTCCATGCTCACACATCCAGCAAACCCCAAGCCACATCACTGTCTTCCCCCTTCAATGGGGAATCCTCAGTTTTATTCTCCTCCAAGGATTCGTGAACTCTGACCAAAGGGAGGTGCCACTGTTAATCCAGATTACAGTTCTGCATTCCCTCATTCTTAGCCACTGACCTCAGTCAGGCCCAAGAAGCTTATGTGGTTAGTGTCAGAATAGTGTTAGCTCCCCCTAGCTTCAGGCTAGAGGTCTTGCTGGAACCTATGCCCGCCTAAGTACTGCTGGGCACAGACTGCTTAGCTATGGGTTGGTCCTGCAGGCAGCTGGCCCTCTAGAAACCCCATTTCCTGCCCTGCCTTGTCTTCTAATTAACTCCCCACTCTTTACCTCCCTTCTCTGCGCTTCCTTTAGCACTCTGCATGCAGCTGTTATGTGCCCGACACAGCTATGACCATGAGTTGTTTGTCTCTGCTTGTTCCACTTTTAACTTCTTGAGAACTGGAGTATTGCCCGTCCAGCAGAACAGGTATTCAATAAAGAGGCATCACAGGAATCCCCCGTAATTCTTATTCTGGTGACTGAATCAATGTCTTTCTTAGGGATGAAGAGAAGGCTCATGGAAAGAATGAAGATGGGAGGAGGAAAGACCTGCTTCTCAGCGGCTGGACTTTCAGGGCTCTAAGCACTAGCATGGACCAAGGAGTCTCAAATACAAACCACGTGACCTGAGTGCTGGGCCACTGAAACAGATCAGGTTTGGCGCATCTGGAATGGGCCTGGGACTTTCATTCCAAGGCAGATCATGGAGGGCCACTAATGTCCAAAGATGACAAGCAAGCAGCTGGGACCACTTAGGGACCTCTGAGAGCTGAGAAGACACAGCGTGTCTGGAGTGAGTGTGTCTGTGGGTGGCTTCTGTGCAGGCCCTACCCCAAGCTAAATGAAATACCTCTTCTCACTCAGGACAGGAGCGAGAGCCCCAGGCCAGGACAGAGGGAAGATGAAGATGAAGCAGGCTCTAGAACTCATCAAACGAAAGTGACAACTAGAGGAAGGAGTGCAGGGCTTAACAGCCTCTGGAAGTCAAAGCTGAATAAATGACCGGAGGGTGAATAATACATTAGGGCAGATAGGGACTGGGGCAAAGTAAAAATCTCATTTGACTCAAAGTATTAATGGACGAATTGGCATGGAGGAAAAGAAAAAAAGAATCACAGTAAAACCCAGGGTGCTTTAAAAAGCAAGAGAAAGATGCATCAGGGCAAGGAACAAGAGGGAAAAAAAACAAAACACAAAAACCCAACCTTTCCCCAGTCAGTGAGAAATTTGGGAGCTGGGCTGAAGACACTGAGATTTTCATTTTCTTCTTTAGAATTTGCTATTTAGGCTGAACATGGTGTCGCACACGTGTAATCTCCACACCCAAGAAACTGGCAGGAAGATCACCCGGTCTAAAAAAATAAATAAATGAAAAATCCTTCACCCAGGGCATAATTATTCAGACTCACTTCCCCTCACTTACCACCCCCGTCTCTAAGCTTCAGCTGACATCAGTTTCTTTACCGGAAAAGTCTAAGCTCCATCTTAGCTTTTCCTTCACCACCACCCCCATCCTGTGTTCCTCTCAACATGCCGAGAGGTTGCCCCACGCTCAAGCTGAGATACACATGTACACATTGAAACTCACGCTTCTCTCTTCACTTTCAAGAGAAACTGGATCGTGAATGTCGGCTGGCAATACCTACAAACCCAGGCTCTCAAAATTGGAATTGTAATGGGGGAAGAAGACAGCTGAGAAACAGTCCACAGAGAAATTATGTTAGGACAGGGGCAAGCCTGCATCTCAGACAAGCATGCAGTGTCATGGGCTCCTGGGGTGCAGGAGGCTGGAGCCAAAGTGGATGGTATATATGGAATGTGGAGCTTGAATTGGAGCCTCAGCCAGGCAGCCTTGCTGGGTTAGTTGTGTGACAGGCAGAATCCACAGGCCTGTAACTGTCCAGGGCCCCAGAAACACCTTACACAACGCTTCCTCATTGCCTGAAGAGGTTTTATCCTCTCAAGAAGCTACAGCCATCTCCACCAGCCGTGTCCACTTCTCTTATCAATGAGAGCCCTAAAAGGCAGCATGGAGGTATAGCTGCCACCGTGGAGAGGAAAAGCCCACGCAGTCCCATAGCCTGCTGCCAACAAGCTGCGGAGCTAGATGAAGCTGGGTATTCACAGGCCCCGGGCGAACCTAGTGCGTCCCCAGTCCCACTACCAGCACTGGCCGGTCCGCCGCAGGAACCGACGCACCGATAAAAACACGCGCTGCTAGAAGCGCTCCGAGCCCAGGCGACCCCGATCCATCAGCGCGTCTGTCAGCCCAACTCTTCCAGACTCTTCTCTGCGCTCCATAAAGGTCCGCGTGCCCCAAGCCTCGGCCCCCACAGTCTTCACAGTGGTACCTGGCTGGCCCGCACAGGACCCGGGCACTCGGCGTCGCATCCTCCCTCCTGAGCTCCCCAGGACCGACCCCGCCGCCTGCACGCGGCCGCACAAAGCGCGCTTCCTTGCCGGCCCGGACAAAGCGGGCCGGGGCACCGGCTGCACCTACCTGGGTGCGGAGCGCCTGCCGGGCAGCGGGAGAGCGACTGGCGGGGGCGCGCTGGTCGTCGCCGTGCCCACAGCCGGGTCGCGAGGGGTGGTTGCGGGAGGCTACGGTTGCGGCGGTGGCCGGGCGGCCCGGGGCGCACGGCAGGAGGGCGCTGTCACAGGGCGCGAGCGGCGCGGGGGGCGCGCGGGGCCGGCGGCCGCGGGGCGCGTGGCGGCTGCGCGCGGGCGCGAGCGGCGGGACTGCGGCGCCGCGGAAGGAGGACAATAGCCTCCCCCTGCCGTAGGCCGCCGGCTCCCGCGGGAGGCCCGGGACCATCTGGAGCTCGCGGCCCCGCGGGGCTTGGGGCGGGGCCCGAGTCACCCCCTCCCCACCCGGCGTCATGGCAACCGCGGCCCCTCTACGTTCCGTCAGCGGTTCTCCGGTAGGGGGTCTCTGACCTTCCCCCGGGCAAATGCAAGACAGCGGGCTCCTCCGCCAGTTCCCGACCCCCCACTGTCTTTCGCGTGACTGCCCCGCTTGACCCCCACCTTCCGGTCCTCGCCAGCCCCGCGACACCCCTTGGGCGTCTGGTACCACCCACAGTTAACTGGGCTTATTCTTCCCAGTTTGGACATTCCACCTTTGTCTCTGTTGAGTCTTGGCCTGGATGCGCAACCCCTTTAAATGTCACTTACCTCCGAGGTTTCCCCGAGATGCGGCCTCCGTTTCCTTTTCAAATGTCCCTTTTTGAGCACCTCCAGGCCATCTCGCTTAAGCGTTTCTCTCTGCCTTGCCCCCTTTCTCTCGTCCTCCTTCCGGCAGGTAGGCTGGCCCTCTTTCCAAAAGCATCTCCATGGTGCTCCTGGAGATTCGCCTTCTCACAAATCAGATTCTGGGAACCGTCATCACAGCGGCTCCTCAGCTCCTCTCATTTATCAACCAGGAGAATTCTGGCCTAGTCACTGTCTTAAGGGGGTTGGGGGCAGGGATGGACATTTCTAGTCCTAGCTCGGCGGGTTTCTTCCTGGTTTATTAGCAGCTGAGTGGTCTACGGTTTAATGGCATTAAACAAGGTGAGCTGCTATCTGCTTAGGCGAGGAAGGGAATATGCCCAAATCAGAGCAAATGCACAGAGTGGGTGCTAGCAGTGGGTGCTAAAAGTGCGTTATGTCATGTGACACTCCCACCCCCACTCCAGCTCTGAAATTACTGTTCTTCCAGATTGGAGAGCTAACTAAGCTCAGGGAGGAACCAGAAAGAGAAAAAAAGATGGATTTTGTAGAAAGCCTTTGGGTTATATACTCCTGAGAAGAGATAGGCCCTTTCATACTCTAGGAATATGTGAAATGGACAAGTAAGGGCAACAAAACGAATGCTCTTTCAGTGAATTACTGAGCCTTAGGGTATTAAAATAGCTTTATCATTAACTAAATTTTAGCATTTTGCTTCTTTTTGGAAAGGTATGCATAACTGAAACAGCTGCATGTAATCACACTACTTTCCAGGTACGAATTTCACAAAATGAAATCACTGTGTTAAATGTAGTTTTAAAAATCTGCAAGGTAAAACAAAATTTTGCTACCACCACCAAACAGTTGTATTGTTTCATCTATCTGTCCTTGGTTTCCTCATGTATAAACTGGGTGGGGGGGGGAATGGGGAGTTTCATTAGACTGCTAATCAGATCTAAGATTCTATCATTAAACTGGAATTTAGCCTTCTGTAAACTGTATTTCAAGGCATTTATGATTTTTAAAAAGTCACTTGTGTAGAATGTGCTACACCTTTAATCCCAGAGTTCAGAAAGAAGGCAGAGGCAGGCAAATCCCTATGAGTTCAAAGCCAGCTTGCTCTACATGGGAATTCTGGCCCAGCCAGAACTACAAACAAAACAAAAACTACCTCATTCCTTCCAGCAGTGTAAACACACGCTTCTCCTGTCCCCAGAGTCAGAGTATTCAGAATGTTCAGGAATAGGCCAAGGTGTACATAATGGTCATCATGGAAACATGGCCAGGAGACATTAAAACGGATGATGAGATGAGAATTAGCTCAGCATCAGACAAACTGCAAACCATTCATTGCTGCTGCTCATGATTCTGGGTACTGATGGTCTCAGAGACAGCCTGTTAAGTTGTGATTAAAGTTGGCAAGGGTGATAGTAGGTTTTGTTATTGACCTAAAGAATAGTGTTTATAGATTAATTCTTCCTTTCAGCATTGCATAGTCTTTCAGAAAGCCTTATAAGCATTCTAATTTTCGTTCTCATTAATAATCAAAATGATATTCAGACACCTCAGTGGAAGCCCAAATTAACTTAAGGCAGAGACTCCTTTTCTTCTGATTCCTATCTCTTCAGAGAAAGAGTAGGGCAGAATAATTAAAAGTATCCATTTTGGGTCTGGGGTAGTTCAGTGGTAGATCACTTACCTTGCATGCACAAGGCCTTGAGTTCAATCCCTAGTACCAGAGAGGTGGGGGAAGGCAGCATTGGTGTTACTGGGAACTGCGAGTGGTGGTTCACACGTGTGAGCCAAGCACTCAGCAGGCTGAAGCTTGAAGGTTACAGGATCAGCCTGGACTACAAGTGAGACTTGTCTCCAAATAAATAAATACATAAAACCTGGTTTTGTAGTATGTCCTTAGATGTGTACTTAGCTTCTTTATGACTGGGTTTCCTCATCTATAAGATGCAAGTGTCAAGTGAATTATTGCAGGTAAAGTACTAGAACAGCATTCCACCCATAGTAAGCACTCAGTCCATGGCAGCCATTATTTTACCAGAGTCCTACTTTACTGTACTGTTTCCTAATTTGGAAAGGAAGTGTGCTCAATAAACAGAATGCTGAGATCATTTGTCTCAGCTCTGCGACTGGGTTGCTTTGGAAACTCATTCTTTTTCACTGTAGTGAATCAGTAAATACAGTCAATGACAAAGAGAACCTCTGCTTCCTTTTCCTGTGAGTTGCCAAAGTGAATGGAATGATATCCACCTAGTGAGCTCAAAGGATTCATGTTTCCTGCTTAGGCTAACCATGGCTCATGGGAAGGGCTTGGCTATACTGTCATGCCTGGAGCTAGAGCTGCATTTTCAGCTCCTTCTGTACTACAGAAGAGGTGTCTGTATTCTTCCACCAAATGATTCTTCTGGCTCCTGCTCTAAATCTCATCCCCCCACAGCCCCTCATGGACCTCACTCCTGGTGAGCACTTAAACATGTTTAAGTGCAAGCTTATAAAGCAAGCAGTGTTGGTGGCCTGTTCCTGTTGCCACCATCCACCTTCTCCCCCTCTGTCTCCTTCCCTTGGTTGGAACTGAACCCATGGCCTTGTGCTTGCTTGGATAGTACTACACACTGAGATGCAGCCTTCTTGAGTCCTCTGTACCCACTGGCCCCACTTCCTCAGCTATATCAATTTATTTCAATCTTGATCACATACCAAGAGGATCCTCTGGCGGGGGTCACAGACGGTAATCAAATGACTGCTCATTATAGCCACCAAAGTACAATCAATGTTACGAGTGAAAACTTCAGATGCTAGAAGACAGTTTAGCAGAGCAGAAACATAGATAAAGAAGGATAAAAGAAGACTCTGATCATTTGACTGAGATTGGAAAGGAGAAGCACTGACAAGCCAGAGAATGGGCAATAGTATTAACAGTCACTAACATAACTGAGGACTAGTTCTTGAGGTTCACACTACACTTCTCCCTCTCCTTTCTTCCTTCTTTCTTTCAGTGTCTCATTCTGTAACCCTGGATAGCCTGGAATTAAATAAATTACTATGAAATCTAGACCAAGCTGCCCCTAATTATTGGGATTCTCCTGCCTCTGCCTCCTGAATACAAGCCTATCTTATTTAATTTTTTAAAAAGATATTTTTTATGTTATATGCATGGGTGTTTTGCATATATATCCACCATATGTGTCTGGTGCCCACAGAGGCCAGAGGGTGTTAGATTCCCTGGCACTGGAGTTACAGATGGCTCTGAGCTACCAGGTTGGGGCTGGGAACCAAATCTTCATCCTCGCATGAGCAGCAGGAGTTCTTAAACCCTGAGCCATCACTCTAGACTCCTCCTTTTAACCCTTTTAGGAACATGGAGAGGTAAACATTAAGCCCATTTCACAGATAAGAAAATGAAGACACTGATAGAATACCTTACCAAGATCCCTGAAATGGGAAAGAATAGAGATATCTATAGCATTTAAATTTTTTTTTTTTAACTTCCAGTGTCCTGGAGGCTTTTAAAGGGTTAAAACAAGGATATCAAATGGATGGCTTTGTTTTTCCAAAAGGTTAGTTGGTGTGTGGGGAGATGGTGGAGAGGGTACCCATTTGGAAGAGAAGCCAGTTAGGATATTACCCTAGTGCTGGGAAGGGAGAAGCTGGAACTCAGGGGTGGCAGTGGAGGCAGAGGTGCACAATTAGGGAAAACCGGTCAGATGTGGATAGAAATGAATTTGATATAGCTATGTTGGAGAGGACAGGGGCTAGTAAAGGATGTAATGAGCAGGCAGAAGAAGGGAGGGATGACTTTGGAGCCTTGGATTTAAGATATCTTTGAGTCAAGTGGAAATATTAGTAATTTTACACGGATTTGGAGTAATCTGCATTGAGAAAATCTGTTTGAAAGACATCAGTGTAGAGATTGGCGTGATCCATTTAATTACACAACAAAGCATACAGTCACCCAAATCTAGTGCATATCAGAAAACGGCACCTTCTATATTTCTATCTACATGTGCTCACTCTGTATGTGTGAGGTCAGAGGTCACTGGTGTCTTCCTCTATTACTCTCCACCTTACTTTTTGAGAAAATCTCTTCTCGAACCTGGAGTTTTCAGTTGTGGCTGAGCTGGGGGTCTGCCTGTCTCTGCCAATGCCCCAGTTCAGTGCGAAGGAATTTTGCCTCCATGCCTGGCATTTACACAGCTGCTGGGGATCTGAACTCAGGTCCTCATGTTTGCACAATAAGCACTTTGCCCACTGGGCGATCTCCCCAGCCCCTGATGCGCTTGATTTGCTGCAACCTGGATATAGCTTTTACTCCTCTAGGCTCCTTACAAAATGGTCAGCAATGATCCTATTTTTATTCTAGCTGCTAGTTATTGTCCCTCTTGGCATTGATGACAACTCTTTCCTTATGGTTTCCATACTCTTGTTTGTTTTGTTTTCAATTCCTGTGGTCCTTTCTTCTCTGTTTCTTTTCTGCTTATCACTTCTGATGGCGTTGGTGCTTTGTCTAGGCCTTGTCTTATTCTATGTCTCTTTTCTGGACCCTCTTACTCCGCGGGCAGCTTGAATGGCATCTTTAATCCATCAGTTTGACAGAGGACATTCACTGCTGAAATCCTTAGGGCTTTGGAGCAAAGCTCACCTGCCTTGTGTATGTCTCCAGCCTTACCTCGTCTCTCCTTAATTTATATCATAACCGTATGGAACTCTAGACGTTTCCCATTACGTGTGAGATTTTTGAGCATTCTTATTCATAGTGGCACAGGCCTGTAATGCCAGCATTCAAAAGCAGAGGTAGGAGGCTCAGAAAGCAACCCAAGGCCAACTTGACTACATGGAGAATTCAAGGCTGGTCTGGTTACAGATTCTGTCTGAAAACATGGCAGGGCAGCATTTGGACCTGCTGTTTAGCCTAGAGCATTCCCAGCCTTTCGGTGTTTACTCATCCTGTAGGTTTCAACTTCAATGTCACTTTTTGGTTTGTTTGAAACAAGATCTTAGTATATAGGCCAGATTGGCCTGAAACTCAATGTGTAGATCGTGCTGGGATTTGAAGTTGTGATTCTCATGCCTCTGCCTCAGTTCTGGGATTACAGTGGTGCAGCATCCAGAACTCCATACGAGATCATCATTGCCTAATGGCCACATTCCCTTTCACGCTGTGAGCACCACAAGAAAGATAACGCCCTCATTTCATAGGCTTGGAGATGTCTGTGCAACAAACTAATGCATGAGAGAGAAGACCTAGGGAGGAAGAGGATTCTGTATTGGAACTAGATGAAACCGAATTTCTTCATATTAGATAGTATGACCCCATTGTTGGTATGATAATGCTGGGGATAAATTCAGGGACCCGTGCACGCTAGGCAGGTGTTCTACCACTGAGTCACACCCCCAGCTTCTTTCCCACTTATTTTTTATCTCCAATCTATGTTCCATTATTTAAGCAGCAGAAAGCTGGACTGCTCTCTGAATAGGTTCACTACCAAGATAACCAAATATCTGAGTTAAATTTTTAGCATTTAAAAGCTATACCAAGAGCCATGCTTTGAGACAGGAGGATTGCTTGAGCCAGAAGTTTGTCTCAAATCAAATCAAATCAAATCAAATCAAATCAAATCTACAGCAGCAGGATGATATTCTTGAGACATTTGGCTCTTCAGTTGTAAGAGCCAGGTGCTTTAGAGAGATTTTAATTTTTTTTTTTTTTTTTTTTGCCAGAAGCGTTCTTTAAATATCAAGAGACAGACAGATCCGGTAAGCCTAAAGTTCAGAGATTATTCCATCATCTGTTGATTGGAAAAAGCATGTGGAATTTCACATAGGAAATATGACAGTTTCTGGGACTGGAGCAGCACTGGAAAGGCTGAGGACAAGATAGCAAGAGTGTTCCGATGTCCTTGGCACAGCCAAGCAATGGTGGACAGAAGAGGCTTGGACTCTACTTCATTCCTGGAACTCTAAGAAGACACAGTCTGTCAAAATACCTGGTGCAACAGTGGGCAATGGTCTCAGAGTATCAGTAATACTGTCTGTGTAGACTGGTGCAGGCAAACGTCTGGTGGGATCCTCCCTGTTGAACCCATTCTACTCTTTCTTATCCTCTAAGTCTGGATCTCCTTGGATCCTTCATATTTGGAAGAAATTTTGAAAAGTTCCTTGGTACCCATCCCCTTAGCGGTATATACGGTGTGTTGGGGCATGATGGGAACTAAAAGCCAGGATGCTTGTGGGGTTGGTGTGTGAATGACCCAGGCCAGGGTACAGATGGGAGTTCAGGAGTAGCAGGAAGAGCTGTGGTGGCACTTACAAACTATCACTGTTCAGCTACTAAATCCACAGAAGCCACCTGGTAGGGATCTCAGCTGCAGACTCAGTGGTCTCACCATCCAGTGGCCAACCATCCAGTGTCGAAGCTCAACTGAAGGAAGCCACACTTTTATCCAACAAGAAAGACAGAGCTGGGCAGTGGTGGTGCACGCCTTTAACCCTAGCACTTGGGAGGCAGAGGCAGGTGGATTTCTGAGTTCGAGGCCAGCCTGGTCTACAGAGTGAGTTCCAGGACAGCCAGGGCTACACAGAGAAACCCTGTCTTGAAAAAAGGAAGAAAGAAAGAAAGAAAGAAAGAAAGAAAGAAAGAAAGAAAGAAAGAAAGAAAGAAAGAAAGAGAGAAAGAGAGAGAGAGATGTGCTACTTGGCCTTGGTGCTCCTTCCTTAGTGTCAGAGTGACACAGAAGCCCTCAAGTAGAAAACCTCAAGAATGGAACTGGTAAGGGGATCCTAAGAGGCAGAGTTTAAAGCTCAGGACTGTGTGAGTTGTTTTGACTTTGTCAACTTCATTATTTTTCTGCCATTCACAGAAATGGGGGCTGAGAAATAAAGAAAATTACATTCTTTTCCACATGAGTCTTTGATTTCTGATTCTAAACAAGCCTGCTGCCCAAGGAAAGGTCAGAAAGGTGAGCTTCCGGGTGAGCATACACCTTCAGAGAACGGGCTTAATTAATTGTAACTAGCATAGACCAGGATGCCAGCTTTCCAGCCTCAGACATGATTTGCAAAGGATCGACATGTGTTGGAAAGCAATTCTGTACATGAGACTGCAGATAATGTTTTAGTCCAATGTGGCCTTTTGTTAGATGGGGGCAGTTGCCATAGGGCACAAAGGACTGAAAAGAGTCCCATCTTAAGTTTTCTTTTACAAAGTAGGAAGGTTTGGGACCTAGGAGCCCCAAGGGCTGTGTTCTGCTCTAAGCAATGCTTTGAGCGCATGCTGGTATTGACTAAATGAGGAAACTGGAAGTAGAGGACACTGAGATATTACATCCATTTATCTCTGCCCAGTTTGGATTTGAAACAGCACTTACTTATTATGTTCATCCCTGCCAAACTATTTTTAACTCGAAAACCTAAATGCCATTAAAAACTGGGTTCATCTGAATGATCTTGACCCATCTAAGAGCGGGCTGGGATCAACCATGATATCCAGCAACTTTTACCAGTCAGTAGTGAACCATTTCTTCCTTCTAAAAAGCTCAAGCCATTAACCCCTGGGAGTACAGAGACCCAGGGAAAAGTGTCTGCTCTCAATCATATTCTGGAAATAAATTTGGCAGCATCTATTTACTAATAATAGCTGAAGGGAAGTTGTTGATGGCTCCTCGGTTAAGCTGTACTGGAATTTGTAAGCTGTTCTGAGAAACCTACAGTGCCCATATCCGAGAAGAGTCAGTTATCCGTGTATCTTTGAAGCTGTAGACATTGAGGTCAGTTTTCAGTGTCTTATCCCAAGTCACTCACATTGTAGTTTATAGTTGTTCTGTTACTCACACCTGAAGCTTTTGATGGCAAGAACAACAGACTGTGGTCTCATAGGCCTTGTTTGAAGTCTGTTCTATCACTTTCTAGTTGAGTAACATTAGAAAAGGAATGAGCTTGTCTGAGCCTGAATTTCCTCATCTATAAACAAATTGGATAATTTTGCAGAAGGATGTTGTGGTGAGCAATTAAATAAAGCATGGCAGGTATGAGACACCAGGTGCCAGATATGCACTCAACAATGTTTGCCTATTATCATTATTTTGCATATGGAGGCAAAATTTGCCTTCAGGAAAACGTAATATATGAAAATTTAGATTTGTATGGAAGGCGAATAGGGGAGGTTTGTGTATTAGATAAAGATTGTCCAGGTCTGGCCTGGTGGATCTCAAGCCTGTAAGACCAGCTGCTTGGGAGACTGAGGTGCAATGAGAGACTCAAGGCCTGCCTGGCCTAGAAAGTGAACTCAAGGCCAGCCTGGGCAACTTAGTAAGACAGATGTTGTTTCAAAAATAAAAGTGAAATGAGGAGCAGGATGCAGCTCAGAGGTAGAGTGCTTGCCCAGCATGTATGAAGCCCGGGTTCAATGCCCAGCCCCCACTTCCGTTTATGAAAGAACTGATAACAGGGTTTTTAAAGGAGTCAACTTCTCTGTCTAAAATGATTTGATTCACACAAAACTGGTTTATACAATGTTTTAGGGATACAACATGTGTGCCAAGCTCAGGTCATCTATAATACAATCATTCAGGCCAGGTCTGAACCACTATGACAGGTTAACAATAACCATCCAAAGTAGTCCCCAGGGCCTTTTATGAAGGGATTAGATGGATTCTCTGTGGTTTCAAAGGACAGATCTGTGACTAATGAGTGGAAGACATGGGGCTAGGGAAATGGGGAAAGATGGTAGCTCCTATGATGGAGAAACCCTTCCAAATCACTACTTTCCAAAGTGCAATGGTTTGTAGTGACAAATTTCCTAATGTAAGACATTTAAGTAGACGCTAGATATCAACCTGGGTGAGGGATGGCTTAACTATTGTAGGAAATGGGGACATGGAGTAGGTGAAGTGTTTCCCAATCTTAAGAACACTGTGCAAGCTGGCAGATTCTCTGCCTTGGATACCAGGAAAAGACAGGAAAGAGAGTGGCTGTTCAGGAGAAGGGAAGGAATTGGAACAAACATTGCTTCTCTGGCTGGGAAATACTGGATTAAATGGCCTCTAAAATTGCTTGTAATTGAAACATCCTAACTCTCACATTGTGTCATAGATGCTATTTTAACTATATTCCTTGGAGATATTTCTGTTTTAATGATGGGAGATTAGAACCTAACATCTGAAGTAAAGGGTGACTTCAAGATGTGAAGAGTGAGATGGGAAGGAGGTAGGCATCTAGACCCTTCAGGGTTTTGATCCCATAACGCCTTCTCATCTTGTGAAAATGACATCTGGGAAGAGAGAAGACAGTCATGAAAGCCAGTGTGGAGAAAATCATGTCTTCCTTTAGAGTGAGTGAAAACTCAGCTCAGCTATATTCCAGCTTACTGGCCTTAAGATTGTGTAGGCCCGAGTTCCTGCTGAAGCACTTTGGCATGCTGGTCTCAAAGACTGACCCAAGACTGACTTATAGCACTTTTGTAATGGGACTCCTAGAAGATGAATCTCTGTCCCTATTTGCCTACTTGTCTTTCAAATCTAGCTGATTGTCTAGCCTTTAGATCAGCAGGCTTACATGTGACCAGATTACCAATTGTCTGGCCTTAGATCAGCAGGCTTACATGTGACCAGATTACCGATTGTCTGGCCTTTAGATCAACTGGCTTACATGTGACCAGATTACTCAGCTGCTTCCAAACCCTTGGCCACAAAGCCAGCTTCCTTTCTAACGTGTATCAGCTGGCAGGACAAATCCAGCTCCGTTTACAGGGAAGGTAAAGAGCCAATTATGGAGGGAAGTACCTTTTGTGACATTGTGATTTTGTAGGTTATGTTTTCTGGTTTTTGTTTCTTTTCTAGCAAATGAGAATTGATAGGAAAAGCAAAGGCCTGAAATCTCCTGGCTGGCCTGGCACCTGCTACTGGTACGTAAGAAATCAGACTGTGTGAAGGGTGACCCAGCCAGGAAAAGCAGGAAACCATGCCGTACCAGAGCCAGTCATGTTAAGAAGGATAGGAAGAAAAGCATAGGGAATGAGGGCAAAGGAGAGGCTATTTTAGTTATGTAAGCCTTGGTATTGCCCTTTGCCTGCAAATCTTAGAAGGATGTCATAGCCATGAACTGGTATGGAAGTCAGCACCACTATGACCTCTGGTGCTCTCTAACCTACTCCTCTGAGGGAGCATCCCTATCTGACCCCTGATGGGAAGTCAGTGATGAGGTTGCCCCAGATTCTGTGCTCCAGGTGGAGAAGGCCTCAAGAAGGTGGAGGAATGAGCTAATCTGAGCTCATGGCCCCATTTGCAAGGATGTGATTAGTGGAGAGGCACCTGGGACCTGTTCCATTTCAGGAAACCCGGTTATGGGAACTGGTGGGGGACAGACTTTTCTCAGGACCTGAGAGAAATAGTTAACCCTTTCTCATTGTCTATGTGGGAAACGGCCTTTATAAAAAGTTGCTTGTTTCTCATGGAAGCAAGTCCTCAAATGAACTCCTTTTCACAACAGTTTAACAAGGAGGGTTCCAGGGATACTTTTCGTCTAAATTCCTAAGGTCGATTTCTTTCAGGGCATGTGAATGATCTGGAAGAACTTGGAAGCGAGGAACAATCTAAGAAGTGTCTGGAATACATATAGAGAACACATTGAAAACAGGAAAGGCATCTTAGTCCCTAAAGTGTAGCTGCCTGGAGCATTGTTTATGACATTCTAGATCCATTCAAGCTGCCTTTTTTTCTTTTGGGGGTTTCAGATCAATCTGTGGTTCTTAGAGCAGGGTCTTTACTGTCCAGGCAGGGGGTTTGTGTCTCAGAACAATCAGCATCAAAAGCAGACATGAAACACAAATCCAATTTCTGAGTAGGCAGAGGAATGACAACACATCCAACCTGACACAGTCTAGGGATCGGTAAGAACCGGTTCGTGAAAACACGTCAAGTAAGGTACCAAAGGTCAGGACTGTAATATTTACAGTTATGTGAAAAGGCTTCTCAGTTGACCTGGCTGGCTGTGTGACCTTACCTTAGTCAGTCATTTAATTTCTTTGGACCTCACACATCTTAATCTATTGAAGATAAGTGGTCCCCTCAGCAGTCTCTTCTGACTGTAGCATTACTGGCCCAAAGAAAGAATCTGAGTAGACATGGTTTCATAACGTGATATCCAGCAGCATATGATTTACTACATCCAAACAGGTTGGAGACGCAGACTGATGAGTAAGAAAGCTCAGTGGAAGCTGTGGCTTATTCAAGCCCTGGTCTGTGGGGGATGAGGGTATCACTTGCCTTGGCTCCTTGGATCTTGTAGGGGGGTTAGCATTTTATGGTAACATCAATAATCTCACACTGCAGAACTGTCAGGCAGCTAGGCGGGTCGCATCCAGGCGGGAGAAACACTGGGTATCTGTAGAGACGTGTGAAGAGGACTTAAGAGATGTTTTTGTTTTAAGATTCTGGATTGACATTTACAAACTGCGTGTTAAACAGCCTGTCCCCAGAGCCTTATTTCATTGTTTCTAATAACTGTTACATAGATGATTACTTTTAACAAGTGGAGCTAAAAAGGAGTAGAGTATGTATAACACAGAGTCAGGGCTCAGCAAATGTATCAAACCGTATCTAATTACAAGAATAAAAGACATGGGAGTCCTGAAGGTGGACCCTCATATCAAAGGCTCCCCAAACTCTGGTCTAGATTCAATAGTGAGAGCACTCTCTCCCCGGCTCCCTTTGTTAGATACATGCCTACATATAGAGTAGTGTTGGGTGTTCCCTGCACCTCTATCCCTGAGGCTCATTCCAAGGAGGAGGGCTGGAAGCCAAGACAACCAACTCACCTAAAGTACTTTGCCATTAGCTATTGTTCCTCCACCCTTCATCTCCAGTGGTATTTTCAAGGCGGAGCATTTCTGCTGAGCTGACATTTTCAATGGGAAATATTTTAAAAAGAGATGCGAAATTGAGGGAAAGACTCCAGTGATTTCCCAAATGCCAGCTTTTTATCAATTCTGATGATTAAAATGAACATTCCAGAAGTAAAAGCCACCTCTCCTGTATGTCTAGCTGTGAACACCTGAGATGGCGACCAGGGGCAAGAGCTCTGAGTGCACTGGAAAGGGGTGTTCTTCAGGTCCCAAGAGATATGTTATTTAAAGGAGCACCAAGGTTGTGTGCTGGGCAGGCACTCTGCCAGCGCCACAGCCTGTTCTGTCTAATCCCAGCTTCTGCAGAGGAAGAATTTTCTCTAAAGGAAAGCAGCCAACGCCCCGTTCCACCCTTCTCCTTGGGTAACTCGTTGCCAGGCAAGAATCTCTCAAACCAGCATCTTCTTTTGGCAGCCCAAGGAACAATCTGTCAGATTCCCGATAGCTGTGAGCCTAAGTCCATCTCACTAAACCCGTTCTGCGCCTGTAGGACTATCTCCCTTCCTTCCTGCTAGAGACACTGAGAGCTGCTTGTCAGCCACACTTTCTGTGATGTCAAAAGTGGGGGAAGGAAGGGTCTGGTGGGAACTGGGAAGCTCCCAGGATCCTCCTGGAATAGACTGAGGAGAAGCTTGGGCACAAGTTGCCAGATACAGTAAGTACCTGCAGTTTTGAACTTCAAAATAATTTTCTTAGTATTTGTTCCAAATCTTATTGCATGACACACATAACACGGGGTAAAAAGATCGTTCACCTAAAATTCAGTTTTAATTGGCCACCCATATTTCCCACTGTTAGATGTGGGAAGCGGAGCCTGGTCTCAGGCACCGCCCGCAGAACAGAAGGCAAAGCCATCTGGGGTCTAGAGCCAGCTTGGGAATCCTGCACTACGCAGCCGCAGCTTTCCAGGGACCAGCCCTGGAAAACGCCGAGGGCGGTCAGAGCGCTTTGAAAAGGGCCGAGGGCCGCGTCTTGGCGAGGCCGTGGGAAAGTCTCAGGAGGAGTCACCGCCCGGCCTCTTCCCGGCTCGCCTCCAGCCTTGGCAGCTGCGCCACCTGTCCTCCCGCCCACCCGCCTACTGATGCGGGCTGCCTCAGGCAGCTCCCGCAGTGCGCAGGCGCGAGGGCCGGGGGCGGGGCGAACGAGGTCCGGCGGGAAGGGACTGGCCTGCGTGGGCGCTCTCCCAGGTCGAAGCCCTCTCTGAGGAGAATGTTGTGACCAACTGGCAGTCTTGAGAGCTACAGCCGCTCTCCTTACGGAATGGAGAGGACGGCTTTGACTGTCTGCGAGGTGATGCTGGGAAGGGAGAGAAAGACACTTCTGAGAAGAGGGCGTTGTGGGGAGACCCTCAAAGTTTGGGCGGAGGGATCTGGCGATTCCTGAGGTGGAGGAGAAAATGCCGCGAAAGGCTAGAAATATTAAAATCCCGCTTTCTTTGGGACTGTGGGAAGGGCATGAGGTGCAGGACCACCTATCAGCCTCGTGGGTCCTTTGTGAGGAACCGGCGTGTTCTGGGCTTTGCCTTTATATGCGCTAACACCACCACCTCACACTGAGAACCTGGAGGGTCGCCAACTATGGTGTTTGCCAAATCTGAAGTGATTCTGAGAGGGTGCTCGGTGGTCGGCCAACTTGATTCTTAGCGTTTTCTACCCACCTTTGATGAGAGGGGACTTGGAAAGGTGAAAAGGAAATGTGCAATCATGAAAGGGTGAATCAGGGAGTCAGATGGTAGGCAAGGAGGCACCAATCCGTAGTATAAAGTGTGATATGCCCTCGGGGCAGCCGCCGTGAGGTGCTGAAGGTTAAATCCAAGGACTCATACATACATGCATATTCCTATACACGTGGACAGGGAACTGTTTAGTTCTGGAAGATGGCATTGAGTGAACAACTGGTGCAAGCTGGCAACATGTGTTCACTCCATTGATGAACTTGTCAGCCATTACCTAATGGGACACTTAACTCCAGGCCTTCTAAAGGACACTGCACAGATGAATACAGAATCATAGCTTCTGAGATAACTTAGAGTATTCCTGGTCCTTGGTGTCTTCTTTGTCACCGTCAAAGGAAGTTGGGGGATTAGATTTTACAAGATGACAGAACCTGGGATGGAACCCAGGGCTCTGACTCACCCACCAGTCAGTATTCTTTTCCAAACTGCTATCATTATACATTAACAGAGAGAGCACAGTAAATCAGAAGATAATGTGAAGGAAGATGCTAGGCTGTAGAAGTGTCTGGAAACCATCTTCATAATCTCTGGTACAAATTGGGATCTTAGTTCCCAAATTTGTTTACCCAGAGCTCCCTGCCTTAAAAAAAAAAAAAAAAAAAAGGTGTTGGCCAAGAGATCTGGGCAGAGGCCCAAAGTTTGATTCCCAGCACCCCGGTAGCAATGTGCCATCTGACCTCCATGGGCAGCAAACATGTGGTCCATGTATGTATATACTGATAAGACACTCATACACATAAAAATAAGTCTTTTAGGCCAGTATGGTAGCTCATGCCTTTAATCCCAGCATTTAGGAGGCAGTGGCAGGTGGATCTGTGAGTTTGAGGCCAGCTTGGTCTACAAAGCAAACATGAAGTAGTGAGGTGCCTTGTGGGTTCTGGGAACTGAACTCTGGTCTTCTGCAAGAATAGCCAAGTGCTCTTAACTTTAGAGCCATTTCTCCAGTCCTTTTCCAACATTCTCAAATAACATAGCTAAGTATTTATCTTATTTTGACCTTCAAAAATGTTGATTTAATGAATGACAAAGATAATTCATAACTAGATGCCACTCTTTTTCGTAGTTGGCTTTTATTTGTACAAGAAAATAAAAACAAACTGCTCTTCAATTTTTTTTTTAAATTTTCATTTCCAGGTGAACTTACCCAGGAACTTATTTTCTTAATTTCCTGTCTTTGTGTGCATGATATTGAATTATACTGTCTACTTATGTATTTTTTGTGTTTAGATGCTATGATCTGAGCAAATGTAAATTTGTCATTTCATAAGCAGGAATACAGTATTTTTATAATAGAGTTTTAACTATGTCATACAAATTTGTTAGGACCATGATTTTAAAGATTATGTTTTATTTGAATTGTGCTCTTTTCAGATTTTAAGATATTTAATAATTCACTGGAAGTGTGAAGCAGGAATTCCAAAGGGAGCATTGCTAGATGAGCAGCTAGTGATTTCCATAGAAGCATCGCGTTCTAAGCACCTGTCAAATTCTCTTCATTGTATAATAACTAGTAAGTAAATTATCTGTTTTGTTTTGTTGTAATGCATATCATAGTTTGTATGAAAATTTCAATTTTGTCACAGTCTCATTTTTAGTGTAGTTATAAAGTGAAATGACTTTTAATATTTGGTAATAGATTTGTAAGTGTGCAATATAGGGAAGATAAATAGGATTATTCTTATTGTGAAAATATATAGCTTTTTTAAATTAAAATTGATCAAAAACAATTTTACTTTTCCTATTAGTTTTGTATTTTTCACAAAAAAATATCGGTTTTACCTTTTCTTCATCTTTAGACTTTGGCAATTGCAAAAAAGGGCAAAAATAAAGAAAAGGGGGGTAAAAGGAAAAGAAATGATGAGTGGTGTATATTCTTATCCAGAAACCCAATTTCATGGACATTTTGAGCATAATGGACTTCCTCAGCATGTCTGGCATAGATGGCATTTGTATTTATATATCTTCATGTAGTTATGTTTGTAATCTATCAAGAAAAAAAGATGATATACACTTGACATAGTGTGTCATTATAGAAACATATTTGGAGAGTGAGACTTTCTAGTTATATGACTTCTTGAAAAAATTATTAACATTCAGTATATATTCTAGATTTTTCTGTGTATGTATACTTCTGGCTTTTTAAAGAAACAGTGGCACATACCTTTAATCCCAGCATTTGTGAGGTAGAGACTCTTAAGTTCTAGGCCAGCTTGGTCTATAGAGTGAGTTTCAAGACAACCAATGTGATTCAGAGAAACCCTGTCTCGAAAAAAATTTAAAAAAAAAAAGAAAAAAAAAAAAGAAACAGAATTGGTATATTATAGTCTCATGTGATTTTTAGTAAAAGTGGTCAGTGTTTTGTGTTAGCATGTCGAGATCTACTTCAGTAACTTTTTGAAATACACAAACTTCCTTTGTTTTTAGATTTTATCAGTTATATAGGTACACAATTTTAATAGTGGAATAGTTCAGGCCAGGTATGGTGGGTCACAACACTTGGAAGGCTGAGGCAGGAGGACTGCTTTGAATTTGAGGTCAGCCTAGCATATATAATGAGATCCAGATCAGCCTAGGCTGAGAGTGCCCATATCAGAACTTACCTAGATGTTGGATGGGTGTGGTGAACTGCTTATAATTGGAGCCTTGGAAGCAGAGACTAGGGGCCCCAGGAGCAAACTGGTTAGTGAGACTAGTAATATGGGTGAACTCTGGGTTCGAAAGACCCTACCTCATAGAATAAAATGGAAGAGCAATTAAGGAAGATTCCTAACATCAATCTTGGTCCTTCAGAGACATGCACACACACATACATATACACATGCTCAAATACCATGTACACATGAAAAGAAGGAAAAGATAAGGTAGAGAAACAAGGAAGAAATGTAATATCAACCTCTGGCCTCCACATAAATGCATGCACACAATTTCTTGCCCCCCCCCCAGATGTACAGTATAAATACATAGACATCCAAAAGGGTTATGTGATGGCCCAACCCCCTGACTTATTTCTTCCTAAAGACTAATAATTTTAACCATATTAGTTGATTGTTTTTAATTACCTGTTTATAAATGTATTTGTAATGTATTATCTTTTTCATTTAAAAATGTTTATTTTTAATTTTAGGTTTGTTTCTGTGTGTGGGAATGTACATGTAAATGTCCATGCCTAAGGAGGCTAAAGGTGTTGGAACCTTCTGGAGCTCGAATTATAGAAGTTGTGAACTGCCCACTTGGGTTCTGGGGACTGAACTCTGCTTCTTTATAAGAGCCCTAAGCACTATTAGCTGCTGAGCCATCTCTCTAGCCTCCTAATTTTTTTTAAAAAGGCATCATTATTACTGGCTTTTGTTTGTTTGTTTGTTTTGGTTTTTTGAGATAAGGTTTCCCTATGTAGCCTTGGCTGTCCTGGAACTCGCTCTGTAGACCAGGCTATCCTTGAACTCGGAGATCTACCTGCCTCTGCCTCTTGAGTGCTGGGATCAAAGGCGTGTGCTACCACCGCCCAGCTGTTATTATTGGCTTTTAAAGAAAGGATCTTGTGTGGTCCAGGTTGACTTCTGTCTCAACATAGAGCCAAGGGTAACCCTAAACTTGGGCTCCTCCTTCCTTTCTAGAATTACTAGTGTATGCTACCACAGCTGGTTTCTCTGCTGCTGGGGATCCACAATAGTTGTTCATACCAGGCATTCTACTAACTAAGCTATAGCTTCAGTCTCTTTTGATTTTCTAAGATAGGGTGTCACTGTGTAGCCCAGATTGTCCTTGAACTCATAGCAGTACTATTGCCTTAGCCTTCTGAGTGGTAGGATTATGGGCATAAGCCACCATGCTGGCCTCCAACATGTTCTAATTTTGGGATTTTCTGTATCTGATACATAACTCTTTATTTTGGGGTCTTCTCGCCATCATTAATCAGAGTGTTTCTTGACTTATTTTCCACTTGCGTTGGATTTTGTTTTGTTTCTTGGCTTACTTACTGTTGTGATGGCTGTTAGGTTTCAGCAGCTTCCTGACAAAGAGGGTTGGGAAGGTAAATTTCTTGAGATTTTGTATTTCTGAAAATGTCTTCACTCTATGCCTTTGGTAACTCAGCTGTTGCTATTGGAAATTCTGAAGTCGTTATAATTATCCTGTACATGACCTTTTTCTTTTTTCTCCCTGTAAGCTTATATAATACTTTTTAAAACCTTTGATTTATTAGATATAATAGATAATTTTGAAATTTCAGTGACTTAACAGATTAAATGTTTGTTTTTCCTTTATTTTACCACCAGGTGTGTGTGTGTGTGTGTGTGTGTGTGTGTGTAGGTGTGTGTGTGTGTGTGTGTGTGTGTGTGTGTGTGTGTGTGTGTGTGTGTATTTTTTGTTTTAATGTAGAATCCAAGATATTTCAGTCTTGTGCTTCTTATTTCCCTAGACCCTCTAATATCTACACATTCAGCTAAGGATGGAGAAAGAGAACAAGGTTTATAATTCAAATATTTTTAAGAATAGGTTTAGAAATTACCTGGATTACTTCTGTTCCCATTCTTTTGGCAGAGACTTAGTCTCATTGTCATAACTGCTCTGCATTTGCAAAGGAGCCTATAAAGAGTAGCCTAATTGTGCTTAGGAAGAGGAGTAGACTCCCCTGCTCTTTGTTCAGACAGTGCACAGTGCTGTGCCTTGCTGCGGTCACTTTCTCTCCACTGTGCCCAGTGCTCAGCCTTTTCATGTAGCTCAGGTCCTTTGGGTGTGGTAAATTTTGCTTGCAGTTCTTCTACAGAAGTTTCTACTATTTAGATAGTGGATTTGTGGAATTTTCTTTTCTAAAATTTTCTCCCCTATTTTCCTCCAGTTTTTCATCCAACTGTTTGTTGAGGAAATCTCATTTTCATTCAACATCAGTCTTGTTATGTCTTTGCTTTTAGAATGGTTAGATCTTCTGTCTTGATGGGTAAAGGCCTAACAGCTAACATTTCTGAAGCAAAGGAGAGAGGAGTGCTTGTTACCTCAGTGCTCAGTGTTTAGATTCACTAAAGACTTTTTAAAAGACACTTCTTGTTCTCACTACAGAGGCTCATACTTCAGTGTATTCAGAGAACAGCCTCTCCCTGCATCAGGGTTAGGGAGGGCCAGCCTCTGGGGTCCTGAAAAGAGAAGGAAAGTTCTAATTAAATTCAGTTTAAAAAGAGGACAAAACATTGACTCTTCTTTGAAATCTAGGTGCAAGTATCTCTTAACTCAATTGACTGGCAAAATATCTTCTATTTCTCAGTAAAATCAGTTCAAAGAAGGGCCAATATTCTAATTGAGTCTTAAATTCAACATTAGTTACTGGCATCTTGTACTCTGATCAATAGTTGCAGCTTGGAGTGTCCCATAATCATGGTCTTTCATGTAGACTAGCATCTAAAGGAACAGTCCTAGTGTTGATTATAGGTGCTAAATATAGGTGAAAAGAACTGCCTGTGGCATCGTCAACCCCCACGTAGTCATTGTACCTTAAAATGCTCTTTTGCCCTCTATTTATACTGAACTCATTAATAAGATCTCCCTTTAATATTCTGTATCAAAATGCAATATTTTCAGAGTCCCACTGACTGGTTTAAAGTCAAATCTTTGTAATTGTCTTACATTTTTGTGTGTTTTGTTCCTTACAGTTGCTTCTATGGGAAGTGTTTATGGTGGCTTGGACTTCAAGAAGTTTCTACAAGGTAAACAATTACCTCATTTCCCTAAGACCATATCTCTTTCTGTCAGTGAGTTTGGTGTTTTCCGAAATAGATTTATTCTGAAAGATAGAATTTCCTGGTTGGGGTAAATAAAAATATAGGATGCCCACTTAAGTTTGATTTTCAGAGAAACACTAGGTTTTTAAAGATAATTTATTTTTCAGTTATGTGTATGTTTCTGTGTGTATGTATGCCACATGTGTGCGGGTGCGTGCAAAGTTTGAGGAAGAAGTCAGATCTGATGCTGGTGATTATGATTTGCCTAATAGAGGTGCTGGGAACTGAACTCAGGTCCTCTGAAAGAGCAGTACATGTTCTTAACCCCTGAGCCATCTCTCCAGACCCAGACACTCATGTTTCAGTGAAAATGCTCATGTAATAATACTTCATCCGACACTTTATCTGACAGTTCCACTGAAGCCATAAAATAGACACAGGAGTGGTCATGACATTCAGGTAACTGCAGCTTTTCTGACTATTCTCTGTACATCTTTGGCAAATGTTTCCCAGATATTAAAGAGGATTTGTTCCCATATAATTTAGATTAGGTATGTACCATAAATGTTTTTTCCTGTTAGTAATATAGTAATATTTTTCTCTATATTATATGTTCACATTAGTATGTTTTAGGAACTTAAATTCTTTTAAAACTTTATTTAGTGTGTGTGTGTGTGTGTGTGTGTGTGTGTGTGTGTGTGTGTGTGTGTATCAGAGAATAACTTGTTGGAGTTGGTTCTTTCCTTCCTCTATGCAGGTTCTGGAGCCTGGACTTGGACTGTCACGCTTGGTGGCAAGCTCACTTACCCACTGAGCAGATTAGTCTTGCCAGCCTCAGTTTAGGAACTTTTGAGGATTGTGGGTTTAATGAATTCTTCTTTCCTTAGACATATAATAATCTGAATTTATTTTAAAGAGACCAAAATGATCTGAAAACTGTTGTGCTTCTATTTTTATCTTCTGTGGTTGTTTTTAAAATATTAGTCAGTGATCATGTTTTTCTTGGTTAATTGTAAAAATGTAAATTTTACTGAGTTTGCGTTTTTGGCTTTGAGGATGTAACCCAGGGCCGCACACACATTAGGCAGATGCTATTATTACTTTTTGTGGTACTAGGGATGGAACCCTAGATTTTGCATATACTCAGCAAGTGTCTTAGCACAGAGAGGCATCACCATCTCCTGTTATTTATTCATTTTTTATTTAATAACATACATTTTATCAGTTTTATTAATAAGTTTGTTTTAACTAAGATGGTTTGAGAATTTTACTTTTTAAGACTGGAAAGATGGCTGAACAGTTAAGAGCACACTGGCTGCTCTTACAGAGGACTGAGGTTCAGTTCCTAGCACCCATATGATAGTTCACAACTATCTGTTACTTCAGTTCTAGGGATCTGACTCCCTCTTCTGCCCTCTGTGAGCACCAAGCATGCATGTGGTACACATACATACATGCAAACAAAATACTCATTAAAATTAAAAATTAAAAAAAGAAAAATAAATTAAAAAATAAAAACCCAAATCTTAACAAAAGAATTTTACTTTTAATACTCTAGTTATGTGTATGCTGTAGGCACTTTTAACTAGACACACATATCTCATTCTGTCAGTTACATTTTGATAATTTGAACAGGGAGTTGGAGTGACATTAATGATCATTTTTATTTAAATTACAAATTAAATAAAAGTAAGTTTTCATGGGAACTGATCTGTGACTTTTATGAGGCAAACATCTAGGTTTTTTTGTGGCTTCAAGTAGTTATTTACTAGTTTGTTATCAAACATCTTACCCGCCTTTCTCCTTCTCCTTCCTAACAGCTTTCTTGAGGTTTGAGTCTCTTAGTGCCTGCAGTGCATATACTTTGGGGACAACTGACCACACTTCTGGAGCCATGCCACACGTGGCCAGAGCCGCATGCCCCAGAGTGCAGCATGCCTGCTTATACCTCAAGGCCCTGTAGTGGCCAAGCACGACTCTTAGAGCTAGAGCCTTTTCCTCAGAAGTAAACCTTATGTTTACACAACCCAAGTTCTAATTTTTATTTTTATTTAAATTTTTATTTTTATTTTATGTGCCTTGGTATTTTGCCTGCATGTGTGTGTATGTGAGTGTGTGGGTCCCCTGGAACTGGAATTACAGACAGTTATGAACTGCCATGCTGGGAATTGAACCCCGGGGTCCCTGGTTAAAGCATCCAGTGTTCTTAACTGCTGAGCCATCTCTCCAGCCCCGAGTTCTAATTTTAAAAAGATAATGAGGAGAAAATATTCTGATAATGTTAATGTGATATAACATATTTTATTGAGACAGGGTCTCATGGAGAAGCTGGCCTTGAAGTGATTTTTTTTTCTTTTAGCTCCTGAACAGATACTCTGAAAGTTTGAGAAGAATGTTCTTCCTTTAGTGATGATCACAGTAATTATTCCAGTGAGCATTTATTACACTTTAGGCCTGTGCTTATTACAAAAGAGTTTTTTATTTGTTTTTGGTTTCTTGAGGCAAAGTCTCTCTCATATGTAGTTCCTTACCTGCCTCTGCCCTCTGAAGGATGGGATTAAAGTCTTGTGCCTGGCTCTCATATTTCTTTGTTGTTGTTTATGGGGCTCTGGGATGGGACACATAGGCTCTTGCATGCTAAGCAAGCATGCTACCAAACAAGCTATATCCGCAGCTCAGTCCCTACTTAGACTTTAGTCGTTCTGTCCTGATGCTTCCTAAGTCATCCTGAAGGAAAAGGAAATCAAATTACTGTCCTGAAGAGTTGCTCTGCTTCCAACACTTTTAGGAGTGTTTGAATCCTGTTAAAAAGTTGTGGGTTATGACTGGACATGGTGGTACGTGCCTGTGATCCCAGCACTTGAGAGGTGGAGACAGGAGAATGAGAAGTTTAAAGACATCCTTGGCTACCTAGTGAATTTGAGTCCAGCCAAGACTACATAATATCCTGTCTCAAAAACCCAGTCCCCTCCCCTCCCAAAAAAGAATCATGGACCAGTTGCCTCAGAATCATCTCTCTTAATTATTCTTAGTTGCTTTTCTTTCGGGGATTGTTTTCATGGCATGATACAAAGAATGGAAAGATCATTCCGCTCTAGTTGACGTGTGTGAAAATGCTTTGAAAGAAGAAATTCCATATAGACAGAGGGAGTATGTTATGAGCAGTGGGAAGGTGATAGTGTTTTCTGTAGTATCAATTCATACTTAATATGTATGTACAAGGAGTGGCCAGATTATAGGTAAGGATGCTTCAACTAGTATTTGTGAAAGTGCTTTGAAAAATGAAAAGCCTGGAACAACAAAGGAGTCAGTTTATTGCATTGTTACTAGTAGGGAGGAGGCATCATGTACTACTTATAAAACAATCACGTTTTTATGCCAATACAAAGTTTAGATCGTGTCATGGTGACTTAGATTTAACCGTTAATTATAGAAGCTCAAACACCTTTGTTTAATATATTTTCATATGACTGTGATACAAAGTGAATGGCTCTTTCTACAGATATGAAATATTATGCATCAAGTATACAGTAAAAAATTGAGTCATTTGTTCATTGCCAGTCATGTTTAGTAGCCAACTTCAGCTTTATTCCTCAGTTGCTAGGGCTCATAATACTAACCTCCGCTCCATAATGCTATTTATTCATACTAATTAGTAGCATAAATTGCTCACTGAAGCTCACAAAGGAAACTGGCGAAGACTAAGACTTGAATCCCTTAGGTCCCTGGCTTATGCACCATTAATTATGCTTTTATTACTATTATTATTTATTTAACATTCCTGTAACACTGTTAGCAAACTGCTTTAAATTGGTCCACTGTCCTTACACTGTTTAATTAGCTTCATCAGGGAGCTCCTAGCAAGCTGATTCATTAATCACCAGGGTCCAGAGTTGTGTATCTTTACAAAATTAGAGATATACCTCTGAATTCAGTGTGACCACATTGTCATCTTCATCCCTCACTTGATTTCTGTCAGTGTCTGAATAAAGCACCTCTTGTCTTTAAGGTTGCTGAACTGCCTCAAATAATCCAGCATCCATTGTCTTCACTCTTTGGCTTCTTCTATCTGGGTGTTCTCCCAATATTTCTCCAAATAGACTCATACTTTATTCTAGGTTAATAAACAGTAGATCAAGGCAACTCCCTAGTGTCCTATCTGTTTAGGCTTGTTTTCTTTTTATCCCCTTTCAGTTCCTAATGATTAATGCTTTAAATCAGTAAACTTTTATTGACTATCTGCCTTGCCATGAAGTGATAGGAAGGAAAGACAGCTCTGAAAATAAAATGTGGTGTGACAGGGCTGTAATAGAGCTGTTTCCAGAGCTTTTGTGGTGACCCAGAGGACAGTCCTCAAGTTCAATCACAAGTATGCCTTTCTTCCTTAAGTTAATATGCATAATTATTCTATGTTAATTTCAGACAGCTTTCCTGATTTGTGTGTGTGCACATGCGCGCATGATGTATGCTGGGGAAGAGATGCACATGCCATGACATACATGTGTAGGTGAAAAGATAACTTACAGGAGTTGGTTCTCTCCTTCCAGCATGTAGGCACTAAAAAGTCAATCTCGGGGCTTCCGACTGAGCAGCAAACATCTTTACCCACTTAGCTGGCTTACCAGCTTTTGCTGCCCTGCTTTTAAATTGTATTGTTTCTGTGCTGAAGACATTTTTTTCTTTTTCTATCACTGACATGTCGCTAAACACCAATGGAATAGCTTGTCAAATAAACTATTTAGGAGTTATTCTGAAATATGTGTAATATGCTTTTCTAAATTGCTATTTGATGTGTCCATTCCTCTTTAGACAAATCAACACTCTTACAATTCTTAGGGTTAGAAATATTGCCTTTTTTCCAGAGGAGTGAGTTTCTCAGTTTTCTTTTCTTCTTTATATAACAAAGTAATTTTTTGTTAATTATGTCTATAATATATAATTGTTTATTAGTGCTTTTCGGTTCCTTTCTGAATGATTTCCAATTTACTTATTTAAAGAACAAAACAAAAAAAAAATCAAAGATTAGATTTGATGCCACCTATCAGTTAGAGTAATCCCCTTGGCTTTTAAGAGCAGTGGCCACTGTGTTGAATAGTTTTATGTTAATTTGATACAAGCTAGATTCATCAGAGAGGAGGGAGCTTCAATTGAGAAAATGCCTCCTTAAGATCAGACTGTAGACAAGTCTGTAGGGCATTTTTTTTTAATTACCAATTGAAGTGTGATGGCCAAGCCCATTGTGGGTGGGGCCACCCTTGGGCGGTCCTGGGTTCTATAAGAAAGCTGGCTAAGCAAGCCATAAGGAACAAGCCAGTAAACAGCACCCCTCCATGGCCTCAGCATCAGCTCCTGCCCCCAAGTAACTACCTAGTTGAGTCCTTGCCTTGACTTTCCTCAATGGATGGTGACTGGGTTAATTATGTAAGCCAAATAAACCCTTTCCTCCCTTTCAACACTGTATGCTTACTATAACACTTGTGTGTAATTCTATTTATCATTTCTCATATATATATATATACATATATATATACATATATATATATACATGTATATATATGCAGCTGAATTACTTGTATAATATATGTCTGTCTAGTAAAACATGATTTTTCCAGTTTGTCCAGCTTCCTAGGCTCTAGAAACTCCTTCCTGTCCTGTCTTTCCTCGGATGGGAAGGAGTGATGCATTGGTTACTAGAAGGAGCCACATTTCTAGGTCTGTAGTTCCTTCACTGCTTGTCTCCTCATACTGCATTTCTTATCTACTTACCTGTGTGTAAGAGCTCGTTTGAGGTTCTCTAGGGAAGACCAGCTATTCAGATAACCTTGGCTGAAAACAGTCTTGCTATATCAGGGATGCACACACAGTGGGTGATGGAGGAAGGGGATACCTGCGTAGCCATTCAGATCAGACAGATGAACCCTGCTGGTTAGTGGCGTGACAGATAGCAAAGACATTCTTACCTATATTTTGAAAATACTTTCTCCTCATTCCTATGTTTATAATTAACTTCATTTAAATTATTTATTGCAGTCTTGGGGATGGATTGAAGGCCTTCAACATGCCAAGAGCAATATTCCTGAACTACATCTCCAGTCCTCCATTTTCTTTTTAATTGACATAATTTAACTCTATTTTGGCTAAACTTTTTTTTTCTTTTTTCTTTTCTTTTCTTTTCTTTTTCTTTTTTTTCGAGACAGAGTTTCTCTGTGTAGCCCTGGCTATCCTGGAACTCACTCTGTAGACCAGGCTGGCCTCGAATTGGCTAAACATTTTAAAAATACTTATTTCTAAGTCAGAAACTTTTTGTCTTTTAAAATTTTCCAAAAATCTAGATAAGAACACTCGCCTTTGAATTTTTAAATCTGAAATTCTTATAGCCAGAGAATAAAATTGTATTACAATTTAACATTTTAGAGAGTCAACAACCATAAATCTGAGTGATTATCTAACACCCCCTACCCACCACCAGCTGCTCTTGTACAGCCGTAGCCTCTTCTCTCTATAACAGAAGCTCATAACTTAGGGTCTTTGACAGAATTTTAAATTTTTGCAGTTTTGTGGCTATATTTATTTTTCTGGTGAAAAGAGGCATAATCTAAATCAGATTTTAACTAGGTATGTTATGGAAATTAAGATGATTAACTTTCTCCCGTCCCTTTTATTTTTTATTTTCTTGAGGGTCTCACTAGAAGCCATGAAATATACTACATACTGTGCAGACGAGGCTGGCCTCAAATCCACAGAGCTCTGTTTTTCCTACCTCTCTAGTGCTGGGGATAAAGGCAAGAGCCACCATGCCCAGCTCTCCTATTCTTTAAGCAAGACATGACATCATTCATTTTTTGAGAGGTAGTCAGACCTGTTATCTGTTTCAGAGATGAGGAAATCCAGACTTACATCAGCTTGTTATCCTAAGTTTAAAGAGAAGAATTTTGTGGTTTTATAAATCACTAGTTATCCATTAAACCAGATGAGACCAAGCTTTTGGTGCATTCTAATGAGTTTCTGGCTGCCAAATTTGCCTTACACTAGGGAAGATTTTGTAAAGTTTGACTGAAGACCCCCCCCCCCAAAAAAATTAAGTAGGTTTCTGTATTCTCTAGCTTCCCTTATTGTTTGTTTTGTGTACTTTGCCTGCATGTATGTCTTTGTATCATGTGTGTGCTTAGTACTGGAGGAGGCTAGAAGAGGGCATTAGATTTTTTTAGTTACAGAAAGTTGTGAGCAGCCACGTGGGTGCTGGGAATTAAACCCAGGTCCTTTGGAAGTATAGCCGATGCCTTTAACTGCTGAGCTATATCTCCAACACCCCCTTAATATTTATTATGTCCTCATTTTTTTATTTTTGTAAGTATGTCTGTGCACCTTTTGCCTCAGTGCATGTGTGGATTGTAGAGAATACCTTGCAGCAGTCTGTTTTCTTTTGACCAGATAGGGCTCAGGGATTGAACACAGGTCTTAGGTGTGGCTCCCAACTGCTAGCAAAGTATAATGGAACTTGCATCTGAATCACAAATGCTACTATTACTTGACACAACTTTTAAAAAGCAATTTCAAGAAAAATGTACATGGAGTCTGATAAATTCTACTCAGTCCCAAAATTTTCAATGAAACGAAAAGCTATATTCATTAAAATATTAATTCCAGAGTCACTAATGCTAATTATCATGTATTGAGAACCATATGCTCAGAATAACCACTGTGTTGAATGCATTACATAGTTTTACTTATCCACAAAACAACTTATGAGGTAGGTGTCTTTAAAAGATCAACTAACTTATGTTCCTTATGGACACAGTACAAGTTCTTGAAGTGTTCTACTCTTCATGCTAACAGATGTGTATGAACGTAGCTAAATGCCTATTAATAAAAAAATGGCTAATTTATAATAACATCCTTTTTCTTTTTTTCTTGGTACTAGGGATTAAATACTGAGTGTGATGTTCTACTATTGAACCAGCCCACATACATCTGGGTAAACAGTTTAGCCAGTAAAATTAAATGACTAGATGACTATGCTATAACATGAAAAATGCATATAATGTGTGTCTTAGTCAGGGTTTCTATTCCTGCACAAACATCATGACCAAGATGCAAGTTGGGGAGGAAAGGATTTATTGAGCTTACACTTCCATGCTGCTGTTCATCACCCAAGGAAGTCAGGACTGGAACTCAAGCAGGGCAGGAAGCAGGAGCCGATGCAGAGGCCATGGAGGGATGTTCCTTACTGGCTTGCCTCCCCTGGCTTGCTCATCCTGCTTTCCTATAGAACCCAAGACTACCAGCCCACAGATGGTACCACTCACAAGGGGCCCTACCCCCTTGATCACTAATTGAGGAAATGCCTTATCTCCGGATCTCATGGAGGCATTTTCTCAACTGAAACTCCTTTCTCTGTGCTAACTTCAGCTTGTGTCAAGTTGACACAAAACTAGCCAGTACAATTGACCCCTTATCAACTTGACACACAAACACATCACCAATAAGTCTTGACCCTTACTTTCTTATTCATCCCCAGGATCTAAATAACTTTAAAAATAATCCCACAGTCTTTGCAAATTCTTACATATTAACATTTCAGTTCCTTTTAAACATCCAATCTCTTAAAATTCAAAGTCTTTTAAAAATTCAAAGTATCTTAACTGTGGTCTCCACTAAAATACCTTCTTCCTTCAGGAGGGAAAATATATCAGGGCACAGTCACAATCAAAAGCAAAACCAAACTTCAACTGTCCAATGACTGGGATCCACTCACGATCTTCTGGATTCCTCCAAGGGCTTGAGTCACTTCTCTAGCTCTGCCCTTTGTAGCATACACCTTGTCTTCTAGGCTCCAGATGCCTGTATTCCACTGCTGCTGCTGTTCTTGGTGGTCATCTCATGGTACTGGCATCTCCAAAACACTGCTGTCTTCCGCTGCAACTAG
>CM052703.1:51730865-51815144 GCA_028551405.1 Uromys caudimaculatus
AAGAGACAGAGATACCTGGGAGCAAGACAGGATGTCTGATCAAGCTCCAAAGATTAACTTTATTTCCAAGCTTTTATAAGGTACAAGGAGAAGGAAGTATGAGAATCTTAAACAATATAGAAGGACTCTAAAACAATGTTATCGGGGCTTTAGACAATGCTATAGGGGTGGGGAGAGTCCAAGGAGTACAGGTTCCCAGCCACCAGGACATGTTACCAAGGCAACTATCCATGCTCTGCTGACCACCTAACTGCAAAGGGGTCACGCTGACCTGGGAAAGGATCCATCTCCTAGGAGACAGAACCTAAACAAAAGCCTAGTTCTCAGGAACCTGAAACTCAGGCCTACTTCTACCTTCAAGCCTAACCTCTGCAAAAAATGGCCTCTCTTGGGCTAATAAGAAAGCTGCAGATCCGTTGGTTCCCGGCAGGTAACAGAGGCAGGGACAGCCCCTGCTCCAGTTGTTGGGGGACTCACATGAAGACCAAGTTGTACATATGCTACATATGTTGGGGGGCCTAGATCCAGCCCCTGTATGCTCTTTAGTTGGTGGTTCAGTCTGTGGGATCCTGTAGGGGTCCATGTTAGTTGACTTTGTTGGTCTTCCTGTGGAGTTCTTATCCCCTTCTGGTCCCTCAATATTTCCACAGCTCTTCCACAAGACTCCCAGAGCTCTGTCTAATGTTTGGCTTTGGGTCTCTGCATCTGTTTCAGTGAGCTGCTGGGTGAGGCCTTTCAGAGGACAGTTATGTTAGGTTTGTGTCTGTAAGCATAACAGGTTATCAGTAATAGTATCAAGAATTACTTGGAAACCCATGGGATGGGTTTCAAGTTGGGCTGGTCTTTGGTTGGCCATTCCCTCAGTTTCTGCTCTATCTTTGACCCTGTAATTCTTGTCGGAAGGACAAATTTTGGGTTTGAGGTTTTGTGGGTAAGTTGGTATCCTTATTCCTCCACTGGGAGTCCTGCCTGGCTAAAGGAGGTGGGCACTTCAGTCTCCATATCCTTCACCACTAACTAGGAGTCTCAGCTAGAGTTACCTTCATAGACTCCCTGTAGCCTCCCTCATCCCAGATCTCTGGCAAGTCCTCCAGATGCCTGCCCCCTACCAGATGCCAATTTCCATTCACTCTCCTAGCCCTCTCACCCTGGCTCTTCCCACACCTGATCACAGCCTCATTCTCCTCCCCATCTCTTTTTCCACCTGGTTCACTCCCTCTGTCCATTTCTGATGAGTATTTTATTTCCCCTTCTGAGTGAGATTCAAGCATCCTCTCTTGGGCCCTCCTTGTTATGTAGCTTCTTTGGGTCTGTGGATTGGAACATGGGTATCCTGTACTTTATGGCTAGTATCCACTTATAAGTGAGCGCATATCATGCATGTGCTTTTGGGTCTGGGTTGCCTCACTCTGGATGATATTTTCTAGTTCCATCCATTTGCCTGCAAAATTCATGTTGTCCTTGTTTTTAATAACTGCATAGTATTCGATCGTTTAAATGAACATTTTCTTTATCCATTCTTTTGTTGAGGGACATCTAGGTTGTTTCCAGATCCTGGCTATTACTACTATTTTCTAGGTGTGAGATAAAACAGCTCTAGGGAAAAGACGATATCTTACCATGTTGCTCAGTCCGGCCTCGAATTCCTGGAGTTGACAGTCCTTCTACCTTAACCTGAGTAGCTGGTTTACAGATGCATTACACTGGTCTTTAGTGATTTCAGTGGCTCTTCTTTCATGTCTACATTGCTGATGAACCAATCCAGTAAGTTCAGCTTTTCAGTTATAGAATTCCCATGTGGTTTCTTCTCTTTGTTTTTTTTTTTTTCCTGTGAATGATGCCTGGTTATCACTAACTTCTTAATATCTATTTGTTTGTGTATGCATTCAGGTGTGTGTGTGTGTGTGTGTGTGTGTGTGCAAGTGTGTGGGTATATGTGTACCATAGTATGCATGGAGATCATATGTTGGCATATATTTTTCTCAACCTACTTTAATAAGAGTTCAATCTCTCCTCTAGCCTACCACCCACCAAAGGTAGTGGAAAAGAAAAGTTTTTAGGACACAGGGGAAGTAGACCTTTCTAGAAATAGTTCTTTGGGGGCAAGTCCAATCTTTTTTGTTAGGATATCAGCAGTCCAGTCTTCTAGCAAAACACCAACACGAATCCGTCCATTCGGATGGACAGCTGCGGCAGTCTGGTCCATTCAGCAATCACCACTCACAATTCATCAGCTGCAGACCAATCCACTCAACAAACACCACACAGGAATCAGCAAGGGCAGTTCAATCCAGAAGAAACTGCAAGGGTCTCCAGCCAGCCCGGGTCACAGAAGCAGCAAGAAGCTGCAGGAACCTCTTGAGAAGTTCTTTGGCAAGTTTCTCTCAAGTCACCACCAGCAAAGCTCAACAATGCAATGTAAGGTGAACCAATACATACATGCTGTCAGTGAAGAGTAGTGAATTGAAGCAGAGCAGACCAATGCTCCTCCTCCCACAGTCTCTGGGGTCATGTTTATATTCCTTCTAAATATCACACGTCCTTTCATGTGTCTGCTATAACAAACCATTCTTTCACCTGTGTCTGCTTTAGCAAAACGTCCTTTCATCTATGTGCCCCAGCAAAATATCATTTGACATAACTGATTTTCCAAAGAAACCAGAAGTTTCCACTTCGTCAGAGGATAATTTAAAGGAGTCAGTTCTCTTTCTACTTCATGGGTTCTGACGATCCAAGTCAAGTTGTCAGGCTTGGCAGCAAGCACCTTTATCTACTGAGCCATCTCGACAGCTTCTATATTTATTTATATCAAAGCTCTGGGGAATTCTTAAAGGCACACACACAAACTAGTTTCAGCCTTGTGTTATATGTTGTTCTTCTGTATTTTGTCTCAATGAACCTTTATAAGCCAGCATCCTCCCAGTTTCCCGATCCTCTTGCCCCCAGTTTCACTCAGGAAGGCAATGCCTGAAGTATTGTGTCATGCACAGCAGTTGGGATGCAGCTTCTGGGGCCCTTTTGTTTATTTTTCATACAGCTTTTTAAGCTGGCTTAGGCAGAATTCTCCTCTGAACAGAAAGACTACATACTTTCCACTGAATGTTCTCTCAAAATCATGCACTAGTTTTACTTGGGTTTTCTGAGAAGATTTCTGTTGAGGAATAAAATGATAAGTGTTCTGACCACTCCAGATGTGAAAACCTTGGCTGCTGTGATGTTGACCTTCTTCTGGTGGGCCTTGAGGTCCAGGTGTGTCTCTAGTTTGTCATCTGGGAGATACCCAATTTAGACTTGTCTGTTTTCTCACTTGGTAGGGCTCATGATCTTGGCACTTGATCATGACTCTGCCTTTGGAATGCTGGCTTAGGAAAAAGCCCTTTTGATTTTTTATAACGTTCATTTCTCTGCTGACATTCCCTATATCAGTTCATTCCTCATTTTAAGTATTTTAGCAGATTTATTTTTATGTTTCCATCTGCTGGTGACAAGTAATGAAGGAACCAAAAGGAAAAGTAGGAAATCATGACTTTGTATGTTCACTTGTTTTGGTGAAGTTTCTCCACCATCAGAATAAGCCAGGATCCTCAAAAGTGCAGTCATAGGAGAGACAAATTTATTAGTGTATCACTTAAAAAGAGTAGTGACAGAAGTCAGGTGGTGGTGGCACACACCTTTAATCCCAGCACTCAGGAGGCAGAGTCAGGTAGAGCTCTGATTTCGAGGCCAGTCTGGTCTACAGAGTGAGTTCCAAGACAGCCAGAAAGAACTACACAGAGAAACCCTGTTTCAAAAAAGCAAAACCATTCTTTGCTTTTGCTCCTGAGTCCATGCATTAATTAAGCTAACATTTAATTGGGAGTACCTTTTATAAATGAGCACATCTATAATAGAAGCTTTAAAGTCTGCCCTGAATTTAGCATCTGCTGTGCATGACTGTCTTCTGAGCCAAAAGCTGCTATCTTGGAGAGTTCACCTGTCTTAGGGTTTCCATTGCTGTGAAGAGACACCATAACCAACTCTTATAAGGGCAACTCTTATGAAGGACAACATTTCTTTGGAACTGGCTTACAGTTTCAAATGTTTAGTCCATTATCATCATGATGGGAAGCATGACAGCATCCAAGCAGATTGGAGGAACCAAGAATTCTACACCTTGGACCAAAGTTAGGCAAGTGGAGACAGTTCCATACTGGATGGAGCTTAAGTACTAGGAAACCTCAAAGCACACCCTCACAGTGACATACTTCCTCCAACAAGGCCACATCTCCGAATAGTGCCACTCCCTATGGGCCAAACATTTAAGCCCATGAGTCTATTGGGGGCCATTCCTATTCAAACCACCACATCACTTGTGCCCCTTGCAAAAGGATTATTTATCACAGATGGGCACGTTGACTGTTTACACCTCCTCATAGAGGGGCCAGAATGGTCACTAGCCCCTCCCATGAGTACCCAGTTGCTCCCTATAACTTATTAGACACAACTATGCCTTAATTGCATGAGGCCTTAGGGAAAGAATAGAATATATAGGAAGGGAAGACTAGAGAGGAAGAACCTTCATTCCTGCTGGGTAAAGGCTTTCCAGGAGCACCCACACTCCTGTAAGTAACCCCTCATCTCTGCTCTGTAAAAAACCCAATAAACTCATTCTTGTTCCCTAGAATGAACTTTAGTAGAATCATGGTTCTGTTATTTGGGCCTGAGGAGAAGGGGTAGATAGTATTTAGAACAATGGTGTAGTTTCTGATATGGAGACTGGGATAAATCTCTCTCTCTCTCTCTCTCTCTCTCTCTCTCTCTCTCTCTCTCTCTGTGTGTGTGTGTGTGTGTTTGTGTGTGTGTGTGTGTACACACAAGAGGATTGCAAAAGGAATTTTAATTTTTTATTTATTTTTATTTTTTATTTTATTTTATCTTTTCGAGACACATTTTCTCTGTGTAGCTCTGGCTGTCCTAGAACTCACTTTGTAGACCAGACTGACTACAGAGATCTGCTTGCCTTACCTTCCCAATGCTGGGATTAAAAACCACCTCCCTGCAGAGGGAATTTCAACATGGTTTGTCTTTAAAGGTTTGTGACAATGAAGTGATTAGTGAGACATGTAACTAAGGTAAGGCTACTTCTCAGAGGGTACATAAATGCTAGGGCCCGGAGAGACAGAGTTATTGGGTTGTTGGTTGGTCATGGTCATACACAAAGAAGAAACAAGAAGAAATTAGATAACCTGATGGTGAAGATTAAATTTGCAGGTGCAGATAGTGGTAATCAGGGATTACTCAGTCCCATAGCTGTTGGAGCTAGGAAAGTCTTCTAGACAAGCAGAGAAGGAGCTAATTGGAGGCATCAAGTTCCTTGGAGCATGTAATGTCTGCTCTAGTCCCTAGAATTCCAAACATCACACAATCACAGAAACTATCTGCAGCTGGCAAAATCACACCCATGCTAGAGCATGAGGCAAATCATAGTCCACTGCTGCAGACAGTCTGAAGCAGCCCCAATTCTCACACCTGGATTAAAACAAAAACATTCTTGTAATATTTCTGTGTTTTTAAAAAGCAACCAAAATTCCAGAATTCTTACTACAGAGGTCCCTATGAATATTAGGCACTGGAAAACAAAAAAAGGGCAGGTACCACTAAGGAATCAGGATGTTGGGAGCAGTGTTTGACCCCCAGTTCTCAGGCTCAGACTGGACTGTGTTTATAGTAGAACTAAAAAAGAAACTGATTCAGCAAGGACCATGAGGCTGGTGTGGAGCATTGGTAGCAATGCTGAGCCCTTCGTAGGGGCTTTGACTGATCTGTACCATACCAAGCCCTGTTTCTGTTGATCACCTTTTTCTGTCTGAACCTGTCTCTGTGTGTGTGTCTGTGTGTCTCTTTGTCTCTGTCTCTCTCAATCACACATGTCTTGGTTGATCTGAAGCTCATGGCAATCCTCTTGCCTTGAGTGATGTTGTTACAGGCGTGTAACATCACTACTTTCTTTGACTTGTGATCACTACTATTTTTCTTGTTTATATTTCCTTTTGTGCATATTTTACAATTTTATCTTTATTTGGTGTTAGATTGGTTCCTACACTATAGTCCTGGCTGACCTGATATTCACCAAGTATGCCAGAATGTCCTCAAACCTGAAGAAATGATCTGACCACAGCCTCTGGGGTGCTAGGGTTACAGCAGTGGTTCTCAAACTTCCTAATACTGTGACCCTTTAATACAGTTCTCATGTGGTGACCCAACTATAAAATTATTTCATTGCTACTCCATAACTGTAATTTTGCTACTACTATGAATTATAATGTAAATATCTGACACTTGATCCCAAAGAGGTCTCCACTGACAGGTTGAGAACCACTGGATTAAAGGCATGTGCTATCACATCTGGCTTGTACAATTTTATTTTATATCAGGCAATGTGAAGTCATATTCTATATCCTGTTACCTTCCTCTGAAGGATATTGATTTTTTTATTTTATCAGATGAGTCACCTTGACCTTGTTCAGTCTTGCTTTTATACATTTTAAGTCATAAGTTTAAGAAAAATCAAGACATTTTCCATAGTCATCTAATTCAGTGTCATTCCATACCTCCAAATTCTGTAACTTCATTGCTGGAGAGGTCCCAAGAAATTGTTTTGGTGGGTGTTTATATTGGCACACAATTAAAGTTTTTCCATTAACTTTAATCATTAAAGAGCTACATGAAGAGGTACTTTAATATTGATAACGTCTCATTTTCTCCCTTTATACAACCTGCAAAGGTATAAAATATTTTTTTTTTTCAAGACAAGATTTCTCTGTGTAGCCTTGGCTGCCCTGGAACTCACTCTTTAGACCAGGCTGGCCTCAAACTCAGAGAAATTCACCTGCTTTGCCTCCCAAGTGCTGAGACTAAAGGTGAGCACCTGACACTACTGCGTGACGATATCAATTCTTTTTAAATGGTTATGCTGTTTGGTTTAGTAGTACTTAGCATGAGGGATTCTTAATATAAACTGATTTTTACATTTGTTTTGTGTAAGATGTACATGTGGAAGTCAGTCTTACCACAGTCTCTATTCTCTCCATCTACCATGTGGGTTCCAGGGATCAAACTCAACTCCTCAGTCTTGGCTGCATGTGCCTTTACCTGTTGAGCCATTTCTTTAACCCCTGATTAATATTTAAAATCAATCTCCTCTCCTCTCCTCTCCTCTGTTCTATTCTCCCCCCTTTCTTGCTTTCCCTTGCCTTTCCCCTCTTTCTTCCCCTCTCCCAATTCCCCTTTCTTCCTTCCCTCCTTCCTTCTTCCCTTCCCTCCCTCTCTCCCTTCCTTTTCTCTGCATGGGCTATAAATTGAACCAAGGACATAATACATGGTAATCAAGTGTTTTTCTGAGCTCTTGTTGCCAGATAAGTTTTTTTGTTGGTTTTTGTATTTTTGGTTGTACATTTATCTTTAATGGCTGACCCATCTCTCCAGGCCAAGTTTCTTATTTTTCTTTCTTTTTTTTAAATTTAATCTTTTTAAAAAATTATTATTATTATTATCATTATTATCATTATCATTATTATTTTACAGTCCATATTTTATCCCCTTCCTGGTCCACCCTCTGACTGTTCCACATCCTATCTCTCTTCCTCCCCACCCAGTCTCCATGAGGCTGTCCATATCCCCCCACCCTCCACCCCACCAGACCTCCCCACTTCCTGGGGCCTTCAGTCTTTTGAAGGTTACGTACATCTTCTCTGACTGAAGCCAGACCCAGCAGTCCTCTGCTGTTTATGTGTTGGGGGCCTCATATCAGCTGGTGTATGCTGCCTGGTTGGTAGTCCAGTGTCTGAGAGAGCTCAGGGGTCCAGGTTAGTTGAGACTGCTAGTCCTCCTACAGGGTCGCCCTCCTCCTCAGCTTCTTCCAGCTTTTCCCTAATTCAACCATAGGGGTCCATTAGTTGGGTGTAAATATCTGCATCTGACTCTTTCAGCTGCTTGTTGAGTCTTTCAGAGGGCAGTCATGACAGGCCCCTTTTTGTGAGCACACCATAGCCTCAGTAATAGTGTAAGGCTTTGCGACCTTCCCTTGAGCTGGATCCCAATTTGGGACTCCCTTTTCCTCAGACTCTTCTCCATTTTTGTCCCTGCAGTTCTTTCAGGCAGGAACAATTATGGGTCAGAGTTTTTGACTGTGAGATGACAACCCCATCCCAACTCAGACCCAAAAGGACATGCATGGTATGTACTCACTAATAAGTGGATATTAGCTAAAAATGTACAGAATACCAAGGATACAATCCACAGAACTCAAAAAGGTTAACAAGCCGAAGGGCCCAAGTGAAGATGCCTCAATCCTACTTGGGAGGGAGAAGAAAGCAATCAAAGGAGGAAGGAGGGAGGGAGGGAGGGAGGGAGGGAGGGAGGGAGGGAGAGATCTGGGTGGGAACGGGGACAGGGAGAGGAAGAGGGGAACATGATCAGGTATTGGGTGGGGGAGCAGGACTGAAGTCCTGAGGGTCAGCAGAAAGAATGGAAACAGGCAACCTCACGACGTAGGAGGTGGGGGACCCTCCAGAATGTACCAGAGACCTGGGAGGTGGGAGACTCTCAGGACTCAAAGGGAGGGACCTTAGATGAAATGCCCTACAGTGGGGAGAGGGAACTTGTAGAGCCCACCTCCAGCAGAAAGACAGGGCATCAAGTTTCTTATTTTTTTAATGGTAGTTACTTATCTTAAAAGTCCATATGGAGCTGGGGAAGAGACTCAATGGAAACCTGAGTTCGAATCCCCAGAACCCATGCAAAAAGTTATTCTTCCATAACCCTGTCACTATAGGAGATAGAGACAGGAGGATGTGGAGTTTGCTAACTGCTAATCTAGCTCTAGATTCAGGGTAAGAGCTGGTTCATGAGAATAAGGTAGAACGTAATCGAGCAGAACACCTGACACCCTAAGCTGGCCGTGAGCACATGTGTATGTGCACACGTATTTTTAAAGTCCATGCTAAGAATACTAAGAATAAGACGCTGAGGGTGTTGTTCAGTGATAGAGCAGTTGCATAGCACCTGTGAGACCCTGCGCTCTATTACAGTACTCCAAAAGAGAGGTGGGGGAGGGGAGAAGATCCAGAGTCAAAGTTACTTTTCTTATCTTTGAAGATGCAGGTACCAGTTCATCTTTTTGCACTAAGTTTTGCTGATAAGAAATCTAACATCCCTCTCTGTCTCTGCCTCTCATATTATTGTGTCTGTTGCCAGGTGGGATGAGGTGGGGCGGGTAGTGTATGCAGTGGCATAAAGACAGAGATCGGAGTACAAGGTTGTGAAATTGGTTCTCTCCTCCACCTTTCGTGATGGAAGATACAGTCCTGGGGATCAAACTCAGGTTACCAGACTTGCACAACAAGTGCCCTTATCCACTGAGCTGTTGATCTGACCCTAGCTTGTGTTTATTTTGATTCACTTTATTTACTAATGGTCCCCATGACATTTAGGGTTCTTTCTTTATCTTTGTTAGTCTGAGCTTTGTTGTGATATGTTTAGATATGTGGCTTTTAAAACATTTTATCGTATTATTGTATATTTGTATGTGTGTATTATGACTTTTCTGTAAGCCAAGCATCTGCCATCTTGGGAAATTCAGCTGTGCTCTTTGAAAAAGGATTGTCCCAGCTGGCCTTACTGACTGTTTACACCCCCTCATAGAGGGGCAAAGTGTCCTGAGACTCAATTAAGTATCCACCTGCTCCCACCACCTATTGTAGCCACCACCTTAATGGCTCTCAGTCCCCGGGAGGGGCTATAGTCTGTAGGTCGAGAAAGACTGGGGAGAAAGGGCTTCATCTGTGAGGATACAGGGACGTTTTATCCCTGCTGGGTAAAGGCTTTTCCAGGTGTGGCGGCCTGTTGGTGGAGGTCAGAGAACAACTATCTGGGGTCAGTTATCTCCTTCCAATGTGGGATCCAAGGATATAACTCCTGTGATCAGGTTTGCAGGACAAGCCTGTGGAACCATCGCACCAGCCCTGTTTTGTTTGTTAGAAAATTAGACTTCTTTGTACCTGGCTAGCTTGTTCAAATAGTAACTTATATATGTCTTTGTTTTATAATTTTGTCAGCACTTCTCTTGGATCTATCTTACTGTCTTTTATTTTCCTCTTGATTGATATAAATTCCACATGTCATAATATGCCACTTTGATGCTTTGATGTTCACCTGTTTTTCATATATTTCAATAATTATCTAATTCATTATCTAATAATATGCTCTCAGTTATCATCTGATCATAAGTATTATCTAATTCCAGTATTTTCATCTCTTAAAAAAAATCCTGAGTAATCTCTCTACTTGCCCTCAATCCCTGTACCTCGGCAACATTAATTTGGGGTTTTGTCCTCTATTGATTTGCCTATTTTGAACATTATGGAATATTATACATAGGCTTTTGTGTCTGGTGTCTTACTTAAGCATGTTTTTTGGGGATTTCCTGTGTTACAGTGTGTCTTAGAATTTCTATTGCTGTAACGAAACACCATGACAAAAAGCAAGTTGGGGAGGAAAGGGTTTACACTTGCGTGCCTCTGTGATCATTGAAGGAAGTCTGGACAGTATCTCAAGCAAGGCAGGAACCTGGAGGCAGGAGCTGACACAGAAGTCATAGAGGAATGCTGTTTACTGGCTTGCTCAGCCTGCTTTCTTATAGAACCCAGGACCAACTAGTCCAGGGGTGGCACCACCCACAATGGGGTAGACCCTCCCCCATCAATAACTAAATAAGAAAATATCTTGCAGCCAGGTCTTATGGAGGGCATTTTCTCAATTAGGCCTCTCTCCTTTCAGATAACTCTAGTTTGTATGTCAAGTTGACTACCGAGTATGTACTTTATTTCTTTTTAAGGTTGAAGTGATATCTTATATTTTGTTAAGCCTAGTACTTATCATTTGGTAGATATTTGAGTTCCATTTTGTGTAATTATGAATAATATTGCTAAAAACATTCATGCCCTAACTTTTGTTTTGGTTCATTCTCATCCAGTTGAACCATTTATAAGTATTTTTAAATATTTATTTCTATTAAATTTATCCATTTTATGTGTAAGTGTTTTGTCTGCGTGTGTTATCTGTATCTCTGAGTGATTGATATCTGTGGATGTGAAAAGAAGGCATTAGAACCCCAGGAGCTGAAGTTACAGATGGTTATGAGTGATCACACAAGCACTGGGAATCACACCCAGGCCCTCTGCAAGAGCTGTCAGTGCTCTTCACCTCTTAGCTATCTCTCCAGACCCCATTTAAAAGGTTTTAATTTCAAACATTGTATCTTTAAATTCCAGGATTTCTAAAAGTGTTTCCCTGTTAGCTTTGGTTTAATTTATTTCAGTGGATTCTTGTTTCATGGCTTCTTTTTCTTTGTTAAGGTTATAGATATTTATTTTACAGTGTCTCATTATTAACTCTCAGGTGCAGTGTTGTTGTTTGCTGTGTTATAAGTTTGATGATATCAAGCATTGTTGCTTGATAATTTAGAGTCAGTTGCTCACGATCTGCTTAGCTTGAAAACATCTCATGTTGACGACTGGTAGGTGGTAGATCAGAGGTCCTTGGAGTTGCTGAGCTCCATCCAGCCTTGCATGCTTCAGTGGTATAGTCTTGGATTGTACTTTACCTTGGTAGTGACACGCAAAGCTCCTGAATCTAACTACCTGCATTGTATAGTTCTGAGTCCTGTGGCTGCTTACATAACATGGCTAAAGCCTATGTCACATAGCAGTGATGTGGCTACCAGTTTCCTTTGCTCTAGCTATCCCTCAAGTGAGCAGGAAGGGCTTGTTCATGCCCTGGTACATGTGTGGAGGTCAGAGGGCAACTTGTGGGAGTCCATTCTCTTTTTCTACTATGTGGGACCCAGGGATTGAACTTAGGTTGTCAGGCTTAGCAGCAAATAAGCCTCTTTCTTTTTAGTTATCCATTCTGGATTATTATATTTTCTTTTAACTTTTTTCCCACCATGAATTTAAAAGTATTTGTTTTATAGTATATGTTTGAACATGAACATGAGATTTCAACATAGGTTCAATTTATCTTGAAATAATATTTCTGATTCTTTCACCTTTATATATTTAACTCTGGGGCTGGAGAGATGGCTCAGCGGTTAAGAGCACTGACTGCTCTTCCAGAGGTCCTGAGTTCAAATCCCAGCAACCACATGGTGGCTCACAACCATCTGTAATAGGATCTGACGCTCTCTTCTGGAGTGTCTAAAGACAGCAATGTACTCACATTAAATAAATAAATAAATAAATAAATAAATAAATAAATAAATAAATAAATAAATAAAAATATATTTAACTCTGGCTGTTCTATCTGTATCTTGTTTGCTTGCTCATTTCCTTTGGTGTGTAGATTGAGATGTTTGGAGTAGACTTTTTAAAATGTACACAATTTATTTTATTTTTAACACAATTTATTTTAAATGGTTATTAAGATAATTCTAAAGCATTCAGAGTCATTTACAACCCCTTTCTCCTGCATCGATTCCCCTTCATTTCTGTACTGTCTTACTATCTTAAACAGTTGCCCCTTATTTCACAGAAAAGTAATTGAATCAGAAAAGGGAGGTTTCTCTAAGTAAGGCGGTCAGTCATGGGTAACTAAAGACTGGTGTGGAGTATTTGGGTTCAGTGGCAAGGTCACTGAGCTTCAGTGTGGTGTGACCTTGCTGCCATTTTATTCAGGGCTTTGTGGGTTGAATTACATTCGAAGAGCACAATGACAACAAGAGTGGTCTCTGTTAAAATGAATGTCTAGGTTTTTATTAAATAGTTAAAGCTTTATTTCAAGGTGAATTTAGTGTTATTAGACTTTTAAAGTTGAATTAACTTATCATAGTGGCTTTATTCTTCATTGTTCTGCAGGGAACTGTTTTGTTTCAGTGAATGGTTTTTGTTTTGTTTTGGTTTGGTTTTGTAACTCAGGTACAGGAAATAAAGATGGTGCATACTATGATATTCTCTTTGTTGTGGATATCCATGCCCCTCCCAGCTGCCTTGTGGAAAGCTAGCTCTGAGTCAACACATACAAAACAAAAAGAAGTTAATTCTTAAATTAAAATTGGTGAGAATTTGACTCTTGTTAAAGGCTACAATAGTTTAAAAAGCACATGCCTGAAACAGTCATTCTTGAACTTTTCAGTTTTCAACTCTAAATTAATTCCCTTAATGGACTTGTGTTTATTAAGTAATAAGCTGATTTGTTGAAAAAATGCAGGACTATCAGCTAGAATGTCGGCACTGGACATAACTTTATGGAAACTGAAATTTCAGATTGATTTAACTAATCTAAAAAAATTATAAATAGCTATCTTTCCTCTAGAAAGTAACTCTAAATGTTGAAACAACTTGCTAGTGTATAACCCATATTTTGCTTTTTGCAGGTAATCTTTCATCAGGTAAAGGCCTTCTTGGCTCCTGATGCTGTTCTGATTTGTTGGCATTTCTTCTCATATAGAAATACAGCCTGCACTGCCCAGGCTCTCTGCAAAGCTGACAATGGCTTCAGATGAGGGGGGCTGTTCTCAAGATACATCAGGCATAGCACCCTGCCAGATGACTTTTGAGGCAAGTTTTGTTGTGGTTCTATATGCTCTGATCATTTGACTTATTTTTACACAATTACAGTTACAGGAAAGAAAGCCTGGTTCCATCATAATTTGAAGGTAAAGTAAAAATAAAGAAGCTGTGTGGACAGTAAATGATCCAGGTGCTCCCAAAATCCTGGTGTCTGTGTTCTGCTGAGAGGCTGATAATTAGTTGACCTTGGGGACTGCATTAGTCTAAGCTTCTATACAAAATACCACAGACTGGGTGGCTTAAGCAACAAAGATTCATTTTCTTGCAGTTCTGTAGGCTACAAGGCCAAGATCAAGATGCCATCTGGGTCAGGTGTGATGGCTTGTGTCTGTAATCCCTGTACTTTGGAGGCTAAGGCATCAGTATCAACTGAGCACTGGAGACAGGGTGGTGGACCTAACAGTAGAATAAAACTTGAATTCCAGAGTCAGTGAGATGACTCATGGGGAAAGGCACCTGCCACCACACCTGATGACCTGAGTTTGATCCCTACGTTCTCGAGGTGGAAAGTGAGAATCAACAACACAGAATTATACTCTGACCTCCATAAATAATGGTGTGATGTGTGTGCACACATGCACACCCATGATAAATAAATGTAATAATAAAGTATCTTCAACAAAAAAATCTCATTTGAGCAAATTTTTATTTAGCTGGTTTATAGATCTCTTTATAATCCAGATTTCTGAGAATAATTGCCCTCTATGGTATCTTTAATGATTTTCTGGTCGCCCATCTTTCCTTAGTTGAAAGTAATAGAGATCTAAAGAATTAGAATAATTTAAACATTCTTCCTAGGCCAAGTTTGGTGGCATACATTTGCAATCCCAGTATTTGGAAGGTGGAGGCAAGAGATCAATTCAAAGGCATCCTCAGAAACGTCGCAGGTTCTAGGTTGGCTTGGGCTTTATAAGAACTGGTCTCAAAACAAAGGAAAACCAAAATCTTCCAGGAAGTTCTGGGAAATATGTTTCCGTATTTGAATAACTACATATTCCTTGGGGACAGAACACGAACAATATCAGGACAACTGATACCCTGGCTGTGCCTTATCTTCTTTATGGGAATGAAAAGTAAACACTCTGGAGCAATTAATGGTTAGTCAGCTCTGAACTGCTGATGTCAAGAAGCAATAAAAAGGTGATTCCAGTGAACCAAGGAAAGCAATGCTAAGAAACAAGAGCACGTGAGCCAGTTGGAGCAAGTAATAACTCGCATGACTAACATTTACAGATACTCAAGGCTCTGACACCTCTATGAAATGGGTAGAATAAGGATTATCACTCCACAGATGACAAAATTGAGATTCAGAGAATTGGGCTGACTTTCCTAGTGTCATATGGAAGTGGAAGAATTAGAGCTTAATCCATCTGATTCATACAGGTCAATGCTAGTTCAATATTTATTCATTTAGAAGCCAGTGTCTGTTCAAATTAGTCACACTGATGTAGGTCTCATGGGTACACATTCTTAGGATGTGGTGTTTGATTCTAAGGAACTTCGATTGTAAAGGAAAGATGCACATGTGAGCAAATATTACAGAACAGTGTGATGTGTGCCATAACAAGGAAAGCACAGAGGAAGGACACCTAACCTAGCCAGAAGGGGTCTCTGTCTAGAGGGCTTGAGATATGGAAAGGTAGATTTGAATTTAGCAGATAAACTCGGGACATAGGAGGTTATGACACTTGAAAGAGTATTAAAGTTTCTTGTTTTCTATTGCAAAACTGTTTCCCTAAGAAAAATCTACATGTGATTAAATCAAATACTTATATTTAGAGTACATATAATTTGGCTTATCAAAAAAGCCACTGGTAATACACTGGTGTGTACCTTTTCCAATTAGAGTGAGGCATTTTGGTTTAAAGCAGTGGTTCTCAACCTGTGGGTCAAAATCCATAGTGGTGTCAAGGGACATTTTCACAGAGGTCGAATATCAGATATTTATATTATGATTCATAAGTTAGCAAAATTAAAGTTAGGAAGTAGCAACGAAAATAATTTTGTGGCTGGGGGTCTCCACAACATGAGGAACTGTATTAAAGGGTTGTAACATTAGGAAGGTTTAGAATTGCTTGTTTAAAGTTTTCAGAATCAGTTCTGAGATGTAACTATGGAAATAGTTAAAAATGAGTGGAAATCAAGATCATGGTCTTTGAAGAGGTCATGGAATTAAGACTAAATTGTTGCTTAATATGATCGTCTTCTTGACAGGCAAAATATTTTTGGTATGCTGGGGGTTGAACCCAGGGCCTCACTGAGCTACACTCCTTGCTCCTTGGTCACGTACTTGAATGTGAAATTCAGTCTTGAAGCACAGAGGGGATCTGTGAGCTTAGTGACCAGGAGTAAGCCTGTGCTAGAAATGAGAGGTGAAATAGTATACCAGGTGGCATTAACCTCGAAGGAGCAAGGACTTACTTAAAGCATCATTTCTATTACATCTCCCTGTCTCTAATATCATATAGCTATTTAAAAGGTATTTAAATGAAGGGAGTGATAAAAGAGTGCCAAAGATTTCATTGTAGGATTGAAAGGGTGTGTGTGTGTGTGTGTGTGTGTGTCTGTGTCTGTGTGTGTGTGTGTCTGTGTGTGTGTTGTCAAGTAGCAAGATTTACACCAAACATCAGTTGAAACACTCATGAAAAGACTATAGTAAATGATCTATTTAACTTGGTCATATGAAGAAAATTAATCTCTGGGAAATGTCTCATGTAAAAGAGATTGTGACTTTGATGTTTATATGATTGTCTGCGTTAGGCTGGGTAACACATCCTTCCAATGCAGTATGATTTCATGAAACCTTATCTTATAAAGAAATTTATCCAGATTTAAACCAAGTGTGGTAGCCCATGCATTTAATCCTAGCACTTGGGAGGCAGAGGCAGGAAGATCTCTGTGAGTTCAAGGCCAGCCTAGTCTACATAGTGAGTTCTAGAACAGCAAACAGACAAAAAAGAACTTTATCCAGTTTTATACTTATTTTTGGAATAGTACTGAATGATAAAATGGATGGAGATATGCACGTATACATATATATGGAGATATGCACACAAATATACAATGGGAAAGAAGCATCTTCAACAAACGATGATGGATGTGGCATGTAGAAGGCAAATAGATCCACATCTGTCACCCGCACAAAACTCAAGTCCAAGTGGATCAAAGACTTCAACATAAAATTCAGATACACTAATCCTGATAGAAGACAAAGTGGGGGATAGCCTTGAGTGCATTGGCACAGGAGACAACTTCTCAAAGAGAACACCAGTAGTGCAGGCACTAAAACCAACAATTAATAAGTGGGACATCATGAAACTGAAAAGCTTCTGTAAGGCAAAGGACACTGTTAATAGGACAAACAGCAGCTTGCAGAATGGGAAAAAAATTCTCTACATCTACTTCTGATAAAGAGTGAATACCCACAATACATAAAGAACTCAAGAAACTAAACATTGGCCTGTGGACTGTGGGCAGGTGGGGATGGGAACATGAGGGATAAGGTAGGGGTGGGGAGAGAGAGAGAGAGAGAGAGAGAGAGAGAGAGAGAGAGAGAGAGAGAGGCAGAAGGGAGAGACGACTGGAAGGGGGGCATTTGGAGGATGAAATAGAAACCTAGTGCAATGGAAACTCCAAGAAAACTATAAGGTGACCCTAGCTTAAGATTCTGAGTAATCGGGGATATGGAACCTGAACCAGCCATCTTCTGTAACTAGGCAAGGCTTCTAATGGAGGGGTTGGGACACCAGCTGTACTGGCTAGTTTTCTGTGTCAACTTGACACAAGCTGGAGTTATCACAGAGAAAGGAGCTTCAGTTGAGAAAATGCCTCCATGAGATCCAGCTGTAAGGCAGTTTCTCAATTAGTGATCAAGGGGGAGGGCCCCTTGTGGGTGGTACCATCTGTGGGCTGGTAGTCTTGGGCTCTGTAAGAGAGCAAGCTGAGTAAGCCAGGGGAAGCAAGCCAGTAAGTTACATTCCTCCATGGCCTCTGCATCAGCTCCTGCTTCCTGACCTGCTTGAGTTCCAGTCCTGACTTCCTTTGGTGATGAACAGCAGCATGGAAGTGTAAGCTGAATAAACCCTTTCCTCCCCAACTTGCATCTTGGTCATGATGTTTGTGCAGGAATAGAAACCCTGACTAAGACACCAGCCCAGCTATAAAACCTTCGATCTACAATTTGTCTTACCTGCAAGATGTGCTAGGATAAAATTGGCAAACTAGTGACTGACCCAACTTGAGACCCATGCCACAAGAGGGAGCCCATGCCTGACACTGCCTGGAGTGCCAGGAACCAGAAGCTGGATAGCCCAGAGACCTAGGATAGCACCCAACATGAACTGAAAAAAAAAAAGTCAGTGAAATGATTCCTAGTGATATTCTATATTCTGCTGCACTTGTAGACTGGAGCTTAGCATAATCACCATCAGAGAGGCTTCATCCAGCAACTGATGGGAGCAAATGCAGATACCCACAGGCAAACATTAAGTGAAACTCAGGAAATCCCACAGAAGAGGGAGAGAAAGGATTGGAGGAGCCAGAGGAATCCAGGACAGCACGGGAAAGTGGCCCACAGAATCAACTAACTAGGGCACATAGGGGCACACAGAGAGGAACAATCAGGGAACCCATCTAGGTCTGACATAGGCCCTCTGCACATATGTTACAGTGTGGGAGCAGGGCTATCTCTGACTGTTTTACATGCTTTTGGGGCCCTTTTCCTCCTGTTGGGTTTCCTTGTCTAGCCTTAAATGGGAAGGGATGTGCCTGGTCTTATTGTAACTTGATATGCCATGTTTGATTAGTATCCCTGGGAAGCCTGCCCTTTTTTTGAAGGGAAATGGAGGAGGAGTGGATCTGGAGGAGAGGGGAGGTGGGGGAGACTGGGAGGAAAAGAGGGAGGGGAAACTAGTCGGGTTGTATGGTATAAAAGAAGAAGAAAAATACATATACACAAACATCTATATTTATCTCTTTGCAAGTGAGTGTATATGTATCTTTCTTTTTGTCTGCCTGCCTATCATCATCATAACCATCTGTCTTACCTGTCCCTATCAAGGAGGAAGAGGAGAAAGAGAAACTGATACTTTCTTCTGGAGAATAGTCCAGAACACATGACTACATTAGTTTATGTTTGAAAATAAACTTCTAAGCAGGGCACACAAGGGCCTGCCCCTCCCTAAGGATCTATAGGCAGTTAATGGTGGCTGGGTAAGGGAGAAACATTTTCTTTGGTGGTATAGCTAAGTTGCTATGCTTCTGTATATAACTGTCAGCAAACTCATTTGTAGCTTTACATTTTTTAAAACAGATTTTAAATGATGGTTCTTAAATGCTTTATTCTCTCTTTTAGCCCATCACCCACCAGAGGTAGCAGAAAAGAAAGGATATGGGGAGGGGGGGCGGACTGATTAGAAAGGGTTCTTTGGAGCAACTCTCATCTGTGTTGTCTGGAAATCGGCAGCTCAGTTCACAGGTTTCAGCAGCAGCAGCTCGATTCACTTGCAAACACGTCATGGAAATATCAGCTGTCCAGTTCAGTAGAGTTGGGTCAGCAGCAGCAGTGGCACTACCTAGCAAAGACAGCCAGGCCTCAGCCTCAGCTGAGAGAAGCAAAGATCAGCAAATCGATCTCTTAGCAAAGTGAAGATCAGTGAAGATACGAGACCAACACATTGTACAGCTAGCTCTACAAGCAAGCCTAGCTCAGCCCCTGTCACTGTCCAGCGAGTCCTTTTTATACTCCTCCTAAACATCACATGTCCTCCACAGTGTGTCCATCTGTCTCAGCTGACATCATCTGCCAATCAGCCTGAGTCCATGGACGTGGCAAGAAACTGTAGCACACCATCAATACATGTGTGTTGTTAGTGAAGAATCTGTCATCACGTGTCCTTTCACGTGCTTGCCTTAGCAGAGCATCCTCTCTCCTGTGTCTGCTTCAGTGACACGTTCCTTCACGAGTCTGCCTCAGCCTCTCACCCGTGTCCACTTCAGCTAAAACGGTCCTTCACATGTTTGTCCTAGCAAAACACCATCCAACTGACCTTCCAAAGAACCCTTAAGTTTCCATATCACTCATTGGTTCACTGTTTTAAAAAGACGTGAGCATAGGAGGTGCAGGCCAGGGCGGAAGACAGGCAGAGGCCACAGGCCCAGCCTGCTGCTCTAGGGTGGATACCACAAAGATGAGCAGGTATGTGGTAGAGAAATGGGAGAGAAAGAGAAGTGGAGTGGCTATGAAGAGAGGAAGAACAGGAATGCAGCAGTGGTGAGGAACAGCCTGATGTGAGATGCTATGGTGATGTCTAGGCCAGTGCTGCCACCAAGGGCCATGTCTGAGTCCATGGCCCTACTAGAACAGGGATCTGTGTCAATGTCTGTGGCCCATGTTACCACCAAAGGCCATGCTGACATTTGTGATCTGGGCTGCTGACTGAGGCCATGATGATGTCTGTGCTGGGCTGGTCCCACCCTATCACCATTCCATGGTGATACCAGTGTCAACATTGATGCAGGGTCACACCACCTTGCCTGGGCAGCCCAGGAGAACTGGCCCTAGTAGTGTGGGCGTGTGAGCTGTCAGGCTGACCAACTCAAATACCACCCACACCCAGATCCAGGGCTTTGAAATGGCCTACTCTAACATCTACCCCACCTATGAGCTGCTGGAGCACGTGAAGGGGGGCAGTCCTACAGATCTAAAGTTTCAAGACTTCCATGACCCAGGGCAATAGTGGAATATCTGAGAGGAGTCTTCATGAGGGTCCAGTATTGATGTAGTAGCAGAAGCCAGAGGCCTCAAACCAGACCAGTGACTCATTGCAGTGAACATTTGCAAGTAAAGCTGTTTGGACAAAGGGTGTACTGTGTGACACACTATGACACTCTGCAGCTTTCACGGCAAGTTGATGTGTTTTTTTTTTAATTTTTTGTGGGGAGGAGGTTTCAAGGGTGGAGGGTGAATATGAAAGGATTGGGAAATAAGTAGGATTGGGGTGCATGATGTGATATTCACAAAGAATCAATAAAACACTAATACAACTTATTTGCGTATATGGGTCTATAGAAACAAAACCTAAAAATTAGAAAGGTTCATAGTTCAGTAGGAGAAATAAGTAATTTATATGATAATGTAAAAAGTTTTATAATTTAGATATATGAGATTCAAAAGAAACAGAAAACAGGCACTGCATCTAATTAGACTAGAAACACCAAGCAAGTTACATTAGGTCAACAGAGAATATAGCAAATTGCCCCCTCAAGAGCTGGTCATAGGCTGTGAACTGCACTTGCTGTGTTGGTAAAAGATCCTAAGATGGCTGGGTGTACACTGGCAGGGGTATGGGTCAGGAGTTACAGGAGCAAAAATGACTCAAAACAGCTGCATCACCAGGGCCCACCCCAGCATGGGTAACAGCTCACAAAACTGGGAACCTGGAGCTCACTGTATAAACCTGCAGGCAGCTCAACTGGTTGGAGAGTGTCCTTTCCAGGTGGCTCAGTTATCTTAAACCTTTCTCAGCCAGCCTGGCTGGTTTACATTTCTTTCAAGTGGCTGGGCTTGTCCTAGAGTGAATCTCCGCAGTCTTTACTGTTTATCCTTGGGGAGGAAGAGGTTTAGTGCATCTCATCTGTTTCAGGGACTTCTGAAGCTATTTTGAGTTGTTTACTTCTGTCTTGAGCTTCCCTGTACAGTCTTATTCCCTGCAGTTTCAATCTCCAGGAAATTGCTACAGAACATCCTCATGTGTATAAGCCATTCATTTTACTAACTGCTCATCTCCCCAGCTCTTCACTTCTCTTAATACAGATCATCCTAAAGCACATTAGACAATGACAATAGAATTACTCATCTCCAGTTTTAATTACTCCAGATATGTTCCCAAAAGTGGTTTTGAAATTGTAGGTTTACACTAGTCTTTTACTCCTGTGTCTCTTGAAGTTCCATGAAGTAGGTTTTCTTTTGGAGGGGTAGGGGTTTGAAACGGGTTTCTCTGTCTACCCTGGGCTGTTCTGGAACTCACTCTATAGTCTAGGCTGGCCTCAAACTCACAGAGATCCGCCTGCCTCTGACTCCTGAGTGGTGGGATTAAAGGCATGAGCCACCACTGCCCTGCTGAAGTAGGTTTCTATCTGTGTCAATTCCCTACCTTCCCTTTTTTTTGTACATTTCTCATTTTCCAAGTTATGTCTCCCTAAACTGACCTAAATATCCACTTTTATAGGAGAAATGCCTACTTGACTCATTTGCACTGTTGGGGTTAAGGTTGTGTTTTCTTGTTATAGGTTGATGAAAATCCTCGAAGTTTGATGACAAACTGTCTGGTTATAAAGCATTTTTTACGAAAAATCATCATAGTTCATCACAAGGTTAAGTTGTTTATTCTTTAAATATTATCAATTTATCTATGTTTTCTTTAAAACAAAACCAAAGCAAGGCCGGGCAGTGGTGGCCACGCCTTTAATCCCAGCACTCGGGAGGCAGAGGCAGGCGGATTTCTGAGTTCGAGGCCAGCCTGGTCTACAGAGTGAGTCCCAGGACAGCCAAGGCTACACAGAGAAACCCTGTCTCAAAAAAAAAACCAAGCAACAACAACAACAAAAACAAAAAATAAAAAACCAAAAAACAAGAGCCTGAGTAGTTCTGGGTAGTCTAGAACTCAAAGGTCTGCCTGCCCTTGAAGTGTGGGCTCAGAGGTATAGGCTGCCGTGCCAGCCTCACCTTGGTTTAGTCTTGGTAGATCATGAGCTTTAGCTGTTCTAGTTTAGAGGAACATATATATTTTTAGGTAAGACCTAATGATTCCCTGAATTGCACAGGCATCTGTTGTATGGTTCCCTTTTCATGTCTAGTTTTATTAATTTGGGTCTTCTCTTTCTGTTAGTTTTGACTAGGGCTTTATCTATCCTGTTTATCTTTATCTTTTTTTCTTTCCATGTAACTCATATCTACCCTGATTGTGAGTGCCTTCTTTCTGTCTGTTGACTTGGGGCTTGTTTCTCTGGGGCTCTAAGATATGTTGTTCGGTCACTTCATTTCTTAGTCGTAGGCACTTGGAAATTTTTACTTCTCTCTGAGGGCTGCATGCATTGTACCCATACTTCTCAGTATGTTGTGTTCATTTTCATTCATCTCTGGGAGTGTCTTTATCTCTTCTTGATTTCTTCAAGGACCTTTTATCATTCTGTAGTGTGTTGTGTGCGTCATACTGTCGTTGTGTTGTCTGTGTGTGTTCTAGAGTTTTCCTTATTGTTGGTGTGAAATATTAGCCTATTGTAGTCAGATAGAACACAAAGAATTACTCAGTTTTTCTGTGTTTGTTAGGACTTTCTTTGTGTCCTAACTTACGTTGTATTTTAGAGAAAGTGACATAGACTGTTCTGTATCCTGCAGTGTTCTGTAGATACAAGTTTTAGAATTGTTATATTCTCGACAGATGTTTTTCCTTAGTCAGTGGCCCCCTGTGTCTTTTCCCACTAGTTTTTGTTTGAAGTCTGTTTTGTCAGATATTAGAACAGCAACGACTGCTTCTTTCCTAGGAGCATTTACTTGAATACCATTTTCTGTCCTTCAAAAGTGTTTATCTTTTGTGGTAAAGTAAGTTTTTGGAGTCAACAAATAAATGGTTCCTAGTTTTTGGCCCAATATACTAGTCTTTGCCTTTTGTGAGAAAATTAAGACCATTAATAATCAGAGTCATTAATGAAAGATGTGTATTGATTCCTGCCATTTTGTTGATTTTGTAATATTTGTCTTTCCTATTCCTTTCTTGTTTAACTATTATTTGGGTGTGACTTATTTTGTGTGTGTGTGTGTGTCTGTGTGTCTGTGTGTGTGTGTGTGTCTGTGTGTCTGTGTCCATCTTCATGGTCCTTTCTTCTTATTTTATCTCTGTCCTTATTGAATTCTTCCCATTTATCTGCTTTGTCTTCAAACATAAATATTTTATTTCCTTCCTGACCCATTATATTGATGTAACTTTCCAGAGTTCTTTTATTTGACTTACTATGTTTTCCCCCTCCAATGCTTCAGCTTGTTTTTCTTCAGTACTTCTGTTTGTGGGATTCCTCTTCTATAATAACCAGTGCCTTCCTTATTTTGTTCATTTCATTTGTGTCTTTGAATACTCAAAACCATTCTGTTGCGTTCTGTCTGGGCTTTCATCTGCCATATTTTCCTTAGATAGAATTTCTATATGATTATGTATTTTGCAAGAGTTATATTGTCTTAGTAATTTCTGTTTCTTATGGTATTACACTGGGATTTATCATCTGCTGTTATTTCATTATTTGGCTTATTTGCCTTAATCAGCTGTATTATTCAGTTGAAGTCTTCACAATTTTCATGTAGGGCTTGGATGTGATAGAGTTCAATGTTTAGTTCAGAAAATAATTCTTCAGTCCAGGAGCTCAGGGTGCCTGGTATTAAGTTCTGTTTTAGGAAAACCTACAGCGTGGCTGCTCTATATTGTTTACAAACGTCTACCAATTAATGACAGAGGACCATACTCCATAATAAACGACCAAGAATAGTATGGATTCTACTCTGACTTTAGTCAATAAGATGAGGAGTTAGGAGCAAGAGAGATGGCTCAGTGGTTAAGCACACCATTGTAAAACAATGAGCAGTGTGTGCTTTTGCAATAGTACCTGAGTTCAGTTCCTAGGACTCATGTCAGGTCCAGCTCCAGGGAATCAGATACCCTCTTCTGGCCTCTGGTGACACTGCACCAATGTGAACATATGCAGATAATTAAAAATGTAAAAGTCGATTTGCAACATATATGAAGCCAGAGAGAAGGAGAATAGGTAAGGATAGGACTTTGAAATAATTGATGTAGGTAAAGTAGCTGGGCAGGGGAAGTTGGGATTGTTAAATCAGTGGAAGATTACAATTGTAATGTACAATGAGAAGATACAGATGAGCGGAAGAGAGATGAGAGAGGGAGCATAAGAGATGCAGGTAAAGACTGTAGTAACAATACCCTGGAGTAAGCTGAGTGAGTAGCATAAAGAGTATTAAAACCTATCCGAACAATGCAAACGAAAGCAAAACCATCCCAATACATGCACGCAAGACTGAGAAATAATAGAAAGGAAGAAGTAAGAGTCTTTATGGACTGAATTGCTCACACAACTGCGCTGAGTAGAAAATAAAGTTCTCAGATCTCACTGACTCTAGCAGTTCCTTGTGGTGCTGTGGGCATAGGGGTGAGGCGTTGGTCCTAGAGGCTTCAGTGTTAGTGGGGTTCTGGCCTGTGGGGGAAGGGGTAATATAAGTCCTTTTCTGATAGTTCCCTGGGACCCCTGCACTCCACTGAGACTTCTGGTCCTGTGGGTTGGGCATGTGAGCCACAGTTGTTCTCTTGCAGTTTCTATTGTGGACATTTTTAATGTCTATCCTGATTGGTGTAAAATCTCACCCTTCAATTGTTGTTTTGCAGCTCAAGTTTAATTTCAGTGTAACGGTGAATGGGATCCTCTCTACAGAGATCTTTGGGTCTGTAAGCAATTCTATGGCTTTGAATGATTTTTTAAGCACTATTGCCCTGTGTTTCTAATAGGTTTACAATTTGAATTTTTAGTTCAAAATTTCCTTGAAACTAATCCTAAGACCCTCACATTTTCTTATTCTATATTAGCTTTTAACACATGTTCATCTAAATCTCACATGTTTCTCCTTTCATTGAGATAAATGAGCTTAAAGATTGTGATTTCCTTTTGGTTCTGGTTGTTAAATTCCAGTTATTTCTGGGTATTTATAGTCATACGCCAAATCAAGATTGATTTGAGAGATGACTTAGATTTTGTTTTTTGTTGGTTTGCAGGGCAGAGAATGAACCTACTTTGAAACTGTCCAATGGCCTCACTCTTGCTGTGGGCTTTCAGCACTATGTGAGGTAAAGGCCAGCTTACTGTCCCTCCCGCTCTTCTCTCCTATTTTGAGCATGAATATTGGTAGAAGATAGAAATGGTCGACCTGCCTTTTCCTTTCCTCTTCTCTCCCCTTCTCCTCCACTTCCCTTCCTCTTTTCTCTTCTTTTCCTACATCTCTTCTGTTTGGATGAGAACTGTTGGGCAGTAAATAAATCAACCACCTACTTTGTTGGGAAGTATGAGAGCCTCGTTGTTCTCTCAGGCCTACACAAGGAAGGTATAGTGTGTGCAGAAGTAGTCTTGAGTGCCACGGAGCCACCTTTATTTAGGCCATTTGCTCACAGTTGTCACACACAGTGCTGATCTTTGAGTGATTTCGGAAACACATGCTTGGAACCATAGAATATAATTTTAATGGAAAAAATATAATTTGAGAATAAGAAATTATCAGAGAGACAACAAAGACAGGAGCCAAGATATAATCTTTGGAATTCTAATTTTTCTGACCATATGCAGATAAAACAGGCTATGTGTATACTGAGAAGTTAAAGAATCTTAAATGTCCATTAAATAATTTCTTGAAGAAAAAAGTTAAATTTGTATGTTTTAAAATAGTAAACCAAAATTCAACTGGACTGAATCACACTGCAACAGAATCCACCCTGTGCTAGGACATCAAGTACCACTGTTCATCCCTGATGCCAAGGCTGACATGTTAGGAGAACTAACACTGACTCCAGCTGCTGCTCTGTGCCCCACCCCCAAGGGCTTCTCCAGCCAACTGAACAGGATTTCTTCCGTTTCCATATCCTTTTATCAGGTTCTAACCAATGGCTTTTGAAGATAAGGGTTTTTTAAATTTTGATTTTAACAAATTCTTTATATATGAATTATTTATTTAGAACCCTGTATTATTTGTACAAAAGCATAACCCAACATGATTCTAGGCTTTTGAAGTATTTGCCAAGGAACTGAAAACTATAGCAGTGAAAGGTAGCGATGGGACCAGAAGAAATGGTTGGAGTTGAGTGCAGTAGACCTTGCATGCCTTTGTGGGAATGTGACCTTCATTCTGTGCAGTCAGAAACCACTGCATGTTTGGCAAGAGTATCTCACACATGTTCAGAGTGCTAAAGGAGAAGAGTTAGTACTTACTAAATCAGTGAGTTAAGTTATAAGTTATAAGGGCTAATAAGTCCTGAGTTAGAACTATGTATATAGAAAGGCAAAAGTCATCATTTTGAAGGAATTGATATAATAAGGAAACCAATGTTTGTTACTGGAGTTGGGAGAAACTGGAGCAAGGAATGGTGTTTGTTTGTTTGTTTTTGAGACAGGTTCTCTTATATACCAGGCTGTACTCAAACTCAGTATGTAGCTGAGGATGACCTTAGACTTCTGATCTTGTGCCTCCATTACTGGAGTGCTGGGATTGTAGATGTGAACCCCCACCCTTGGCTTACCACATTAGCAGATGTTCTGTAGTGCCTTTTGAGACTGGGGCATGGGTATACATGCTGTATGGTTGAGGCAACTCATTTAGCCAGCCACCTCTTTGCCTCTCAGCTTTAAAGTGATAGTGTCTCATGGATTGATTTCATCCTGCTGTGGTGCTGGTATTTTTTTAGAACTATAATAATTGATGTGAAGCTCCTTGAGACACAGGGATGTCTAACCCATGCTGCTGGCTGTTTGTGGCCCAGGGTAGCTATGAAGGTGGCCTAGCACAAAGTTGTAAACTCATTTAAAATATCATGAGTTTTAAAAGTTTTTGTTTTTGTAACAATGGAATTTTTTAAATAAACCACATCATGTTGTGGTACCACACAAAATGAACATGTGTGTGCTGTGTACATTAATGGCTTTATTTTGTGGTGCTGTGCAGCTTCCCACATTACATTCCATGAGCAGACAGTAATATTGGCACTGTCAGACACGACATGCTTTTGGTGACTAAATACATGGAATAAATCAATTATTGATAATGTTTTAACTTAGCATTGCAAACCATAGGTGTTTGATGTTGCTTACAAGGCAAGTAGATATTTTAATTTGATTATTATGCATCTGTCCTTGCTTCCTTTGTGCTCATCAATCGTTCACTCTGCTTTACGGTCAGCCTTTTGTTCTCAGCTCATTGGCAGCTGGGATGTGGACAAGCCTAAGCTTTGCTTTATTGGCCTATCAGCTAATTTTCATGATAAAAGTAAATGCTGTCCATGCTCTATTACCATTATTTTAATCCCAGTGTGACTTCTACAATGCCCCAAGAAAACAGAACTCCCCTAAATTGTGGATAAGGGAAAATTGTTCAACACAAAGTAGATGACCACTTTTTTGTTAAATATTAAGACTGTGCACATTTCCAGAGTTTTATATAACAAGTTGTATAGAACAGTGTTCTAAAGAGAACACTTATCTTGCCTTGCCAGACTGAGAGTCTCCAGGCTGGGGTGCACATGGGGATGCTCACCTAGAGTCTGGTGGATCTGAGCAGAAGTGATGTGAGAGCCAGTCAGCTAGAGCTTAAGAAAACAGAAGAGGAATACATCGATCCAGAGCTCCAGGGCCAGTGCTGGCTCACACAGGTTGGAGCTCAGAAAAAATTTCCTGAATAACAAGTAACGATGGACTCTAGACTTGAAACTTCCCTCTTATCCCATCTGACAAACTTTGAGGCAAGATCCCAAAGGCTTACGTTGTTTACAAGAAATTGGTAGTTTTTCAGAGGACTAAAAAGTGGAAATCTTTATAGGACACAAAAATACCCTGTATTCAACTAGATAAACTTCATAAGTTAGGATCCTGTTTCAAAAACAAAACAAAAAATGGCTCGATAAGCAAAAGTGCTGGCATACAAGCATGAGGAGAATTCCATCCTGTGTCCACATGAAGGCTGGCCATGTAGTGCGTGTGTGATCAGCACGGAAGAGGTGGAGACAGGAAGCTCCTCGGTGCTGCTGGCTAGCTAAACCCCTGTGTTCCAGGTTCAGTAGGAGAACCTGACTCAAAAAGTCAGATGGAAGTGATTGAAAAAGACACCAATATTGACCTGTGGCCTCCACATGCACCAACAAGCATGCTTACACACATGAACATATATACACATATCATATTCAAGCAGTGAGAGGAACAACTGGTCATATTAAAGACAAGGAAAACACATATTTTTAAAAAATCCTACTTGAATGTCCAGAGATGCAAATTATGAATTTTAGATTGAAAATATACTGGATAAGATTAATTTATACATTGCAAAAGAAAAATTGCATAAACTTGAAGACAGCAACAGAAACTACTTAAAATGAAACCACAACAAAAGACTTTTTAAATTTCACAAAAGAGCAGTGACCTTCAGGGTGACCTTTCTGGTGCCTAATCTAGTGATGCATAATTGGAGACCAGAAGGGAAGAAGAGTAGATCAAATGTGTAAAGAAACACTAGCCACCAAATTTCCAAAACTGATGTCTGCAGACCCATTGTTTGTGAACTCTTAAGTGTAAGAAATAAAGAAAATTGTCCCAAAACACATCGTACTCAAATTGCTGAAAGCAACAGGACACAGAACAGAGAAGAAAGAAGGAAGGTAAGTATGGCAGCACCTTCTCCTTGGAAACATCTAGAAGAAAGCAGAATGGTTTTTTGTTTTGTTTTTGTTTTTCTCCAGATACTGAAAGGAAAGAGAAGAAAAAGTAATCAACCTGGGATTCCATACCCAGGGAAAATAGTTTTTAAAATAAAGGCAAGGGGCTGGGAATGTGACTGTTGGTAAATTGCTTGCCTGCTGACCTGATTTCCAGCCTCAGAAACCATGTTTAAAAGCAACACCCACAACCTTGCACACACGCACACACACACACACAGAGAGAGAGAGAGAGAGAGAGAGAGAGAGAATGAGAATGAATGAATGAATCCTTGGGGCTCACTGGCTGGCCAGACCAGCTTAATTGGAGGCCAATGAGACACTGTCTCAAAACAGAGTGAATGGTATCTGAAAAATGACAGCCAAGGTTGTCCTCTGACCTACACATGCACACACATTAATTGTACCTGCACACATGAACACACAAAATGAAGACTAGGGCTGGTTCTAATGGTTCATTCCTATAATCCCAGTACATGGGAGCCTGGGGCCAGAAAATGGACAGGAGTTTAAGGCCAGCCTGGGATACAGAGTGAAAACTTCCTCCAATGACTCCCCAACCCCAAAACAAAACCAATGAATACAAGATTGAGGCTTTTCAGCCTTTCAAAAGAGTCAAGAATTCACTAACGAGCAGTATTATAAAAAATGCTTAAGGAAATCCCTTATAATTTTTATTCTTTGACAATTTTATATATGCATATAATTTATCTTGATCCTATCCTTCAACTCTTGATAACAATAACACAAAGCCATCCGTAAGAAATGGAAGTATATTATTGTATGTATGTATGTATGTATGTCAGCTGTTAGAATATCACTTGAAGTTGGATCCTGATAAGATTTTAAAGCCTAAAGCAATGAGTTATGACTAATATGTCAAAAGGGAGATAAAATAATCCAAAATAGAATCCAAAAGTAGTAAAGAGAGCAAATGGAAAACAGATAACAAGGGAATAGATTTAAGTACAACCATGTCTGTATTAATATTAAATGTAAATAGTTTAAGTATCCAATTAAGAGCTGATAATATCATTTATTTGATAGAATGCTTGCCTAGTGTTCCTTCAAGCCCTGCATTTGGATTTCAGTACCTCAGAAACTGGGTTTAGAGGTGTATACCTGTAATCCCAGCACTCAGGAGGTAAACTCAGAATCAGAAAGTTCAAGGTCACCCTTGGCTATATAGTTTGAGGCTAGTCGAAGCTAAATGAAACCCTACCTCAAAGAGATGTGGAGCTGGAGGGATGGCTCAGTGGTTAAGATCACTGGTGACTCTTCTAGCGGTCCTGGGTTTGATTCCTAGCACCCACATAGCAGTTCACAACTCTGTAATTCCAGTTCCAGAGGACTTAGCATTCTTTTGACCTTTACATGCACTGCATGGATGTGCTACACAGATATGCATGCAGACAAAAACACCCGTACAGATAACATGAAGATAGTTGTAAAAAGTAAAACACCAGCTGAGTAGAGTGGCCTGGGATCCCAGCTCTCAGGAGGCAGAGGCAGGTGGATTTCTGAGTTCAAGGCCAGCCTGGTCTACAGAGTGAGTTCCAAGACCACCTGACCCTGAATAATGAGTGTGGAGGCCTTAGGTCCTGTGATAATGCCTGCAGAGATTTGTGAGGGAGACTTCCAATAGTTTAGCCTACCTTGTTCTGTGACTTTCCAAAACCTTTTGGTCTATGGTATACAGATAGCCCCTCCCCCAACAAGGAACATCTGCATTCAGTGTCAAGTGCTGATGCCATATTGAGAAACCCTGTTTGGGGGATAAGCATAAGAAAGCAAAAGTCCAGAGGGGAGTGGTTTTTTCCAGGGTCTTTGGGTTGAAGAATAGGGTTGGATAAAGTGAAAGGGAGTTTCTCAGTTACTTTCTAGAAAATGCTCCTTTGTAGTTCTATCCAAGCATGCAACATCTTATATTGAAATTTGCTAGGTTTTATTTGTCCCGCATACTAAAATATGGTAAAACTTGAGCACAGATACTGAATCTGGGTGCTCATCTTCATACCTCCAGAACCTAGCATTGTGTTTAGCCTCTGGTGCCACTCAAATCTATGATCAGATGGTAAGAGGAATCAATAAATTGTCCCAGGGTTCTAGATGTTGCCCACATTCATTAATCCCCTACAAAAATCTGAGGATCCTAGTAAATCTCAGGTACATCATACCTGTCTTTGGTGTGAAGAAATGCTAAGCATGTAATTGTCTAGCCTATGTATGTATTCCTGGGAATGTGAACGAGGTCAGGATGTAAGTTTGTTTTATACAAGTGAGTATACAGTTGAAAGAAATATTGACAGTTTTCTTTAACAGCCATACATATTTCTATATGGACCTTTGGGTCTGCCTCTGATATCATCAGATCAGGAGCAGCCAAGTACTACTGTCTTCGGAGATACCTCTTATTTCATTGACTGGAAGAAACACAATTTGTTTATGGTGCCCAATTCGGGTCACAATTTGGATACACGTATGTATCTATATTTTGTACTAAAATTTAGAAACTTGAATAATTAGAGAAATGCATATAAATAACAGATATATGTGAAAATAGGACCCAATAATATTCTGCCCTGACAATAGGTGGCATCTGCCCACATTCGAGAGTCCATGTAGAGTAAGGCAGTGTGTTCCACAGTAAAGCTTAGTCGGAGCCTGCTTTTCCAGTGCAGTCTGACACTCGCTCTCTCACTTCCGCTGGTGCCTCTATTTCTCAAGGTTTTCCTGGGGACTTTCTCCGAAGGTTTCTGCCATACTTTCATTTGTCAATTGGGAGCTTTAAAACAGTAGATGAGGGAGCAACCACTCCTCTGTACATGGAAGAGAAATTATTCCTATTGAATTGAGTGCTAATATACAGAGAACTACTTAAAAGAAAATAAGTGTAACACAAATTCCAGCTTTAATAACTTAAACCTAAAAAGCTGGCCATGGTACTCATGTAAGGTCTAACCATGTTAATTTGGGGTAAGTTGTACTAAAACAGCATACTTATTAGAAATTGGATGGTTAATGACTGGACCAGTGAATACAACCAAGGAATGGCCTGCAGCCATTCCAATTTGGAGGGTTACAGTTTGTAGTTTGACTCTGAGCCCTATGAAAAATGGCCAGTAGAGAAAGGGGTATTCTAGGATTTCCTCTAGTATGAGAAGATTGCTGCACCTTGGGATAAGGCAGCAGCATCTCTAGGGGAGCATCTTTGTTCTTGAGAACACTATCCAGATGACAGAATGAGAGGAGGCAGCCTGGGGCAGTCCCTTGAAGTAAGTAGTTTTAAGAGGAAATTATTTTCAGTCTTAATGTGGGGTGTCATGGGTTCTAAATTAGAAGGGAGGCCTAACTACATTTCTGGGATTTTTTAAAATTGAGATTGAATCTCACTGTAGCCTAGATTGACCTCCAACTTGATATGAAGCCAGGAATGGCCTTGAACTTCTAAACCTTCTGCTTCTACCTTTTAAGTGCTGGGCTACAGACATGTGTCACTATGCCTGATTTATGCAGTGCTGGGGATTGAACCCAGAGTTTCATGTATGTTAGGTAACACTCTAACTATCTGAGATACTAAACTACATCTCCCTTTCCCCTTTCTTTTTTCTTTTTCTTTCTTTCTTTTTTTTTTTTTTTTTTTTTTTTTTTTTTTGAGACAGGGGTTTCCCTTATGTACCCCTGGCTGTCCTGGAACTCACTCTGTAGATGCTGTTGGCCTCAAACCTGTAGAGATCCTCCTGCCTCTGCCTCCCAAGTGAGTGCTGGGATTAAATTAAAGGCATGTGTAGCCTGGCACCACTGCCCGGCCCAAGGGCCACTTTTTATTCTCAGACTGTATTGGTTTCCATTGTTTCTACAGTTCACTGTGTCTCAGCTTTGATCCATTAATGTTTTAAATGAGTGATACAGGAAATACCCCTCATTTCATTCATTCATTTCTGTTTTGCTTTTTGAGACAGGGTCTCACTGTGTTAAAATGTGTAGCCTAGCCTGTCCTCAACTTGCTGTAATTTCCCTTGCTCCCCCTTTGTTTCTTAAAGGACAGAACTAGGATCCACAGGGAGATGCTCCTCTTCTTGCACCTGGGTATGGGACTGCCTTATGGAACTTTAAAAGGTGCAGCTAGTACTTACAAGTATAGATTTGGAATTGATCTGGTAAGGTCTACCACTCAGTTCTACCATTGACAGGCTCATGCTGGACATGGTATTTAACCAGACTGTCCCTTATTTGTAAAAGGTAAGAATAGGTCTTTCTCAAGAAAGTTATGAAGTCTAAATCTTGAGATAGGATATACAAGGAATTTAACATGGCACCTGGCATGTAGCACAATTTACCTGGAATATCATTACTCAAGTTTGAATCTGACCTATGCGTCTTACTAGCCAGACTTGCCTTAGAAAGATGTACAAGAGGCCAGGTGTGGTGGTACATGCCTTTGATCCAGGACTCAGGAGGCAGAGATAAGTAAATTCTGTGGGTTCAAAGCCAGCTTGGTCTACATATCAAGTTTAAGGCCAGCCAGGGCTATGTAGTGAGACCCTTTTTCAAGGAAACAAAAACATTGCACAAGAAATAAATGAATTTGTTGTGTAATACTTCCACAGTACGTGCACAAGGATGTTGTTTCCTGTGCATTGAACATGCCTGGCTATTTTGATATTCTGCATGGAACTCATTATTTGTTGCCATCATGTGGGTAGAGAAACACATTCAGAGGTGGAACTGAATGTTCACATTTAGACCTAGTAATTCCTTCTTGGTCAAAATGTCAGTTCTTGGATCACTTTGTGTGTACAGGACTTACCTTGCCGATATGTCTTTTACCTTTTCCTTTAGAGTTTGTGCTTCCAGATGTGAATTATAAAGTGGAGTCGCCTGAGGGGAATCAGTCTCAGAGTATGCATGCACAGGGACCAGCTCTGCTACTTTTTCTATTTGTAGATTTCCAAAGTGGAGTCCCAGTACAACAAGTGGAAATCTGGGGTATGTATAGAAAAATGCAGCAGCCAGATTGGGTATGCCAAGCACTGAGTGCATAAAGAAAGGGCTATCTAAATAGTGTGGACATCTGTATAAATCTGTGTAATATGTAAAGGATTAACACTGCCTTTCTAGATGGCGTCAAGGAAAGAAGCCTATCTTTGTGCTAGTGCAGTTAGGGAGTTATCAGAAAGATTTTCCTCCTCACGGGTAACAGGATGGTTTCAGTTTGTGGGCCACAAAACACACATTATCTGAATCACCTGGGTTATTTGAAGATGCACAGCTCCCTGTGTGAAGATTGGTTTGTTTGCTATATTATACAAATCTAGAATGCTTGAGGTGTGTGCATTTTCCACACGCATTTCAAGTGATCATAGGTAGTGAGATGTGGAAGTCTTTGAGTGACTTTTACTCACATGCTTTAATCCAATGAACCCTGGGAAGTGGATTTTAAGAGCTGATCAATACATTCCTAAACTGAAGAAAGTTACAGGAAATGGAGCCTAGACATGGTTCAGGAAATCTGTAAGCCTCCTTTTGGGTGTTTCTTTCCCTGTGAGTCATGGAGGACCCTGCCTTTGTGTTCTTCATGGTGTGCTATTGGTTCCCACTGCATCATGGGTGAAACAACTACTCATAACCCAAATCAGAAGCTCTGCCAGTGACTGGTGCTGGTTCTTTGTGGTTGTCAGAAGTGAGATTGACTCTTCTTGCCACCTGCCTCCCAGGTTCTTCCTCCTTTCCTGGTGTACAGACACCCTGGGAGGGAAGCACAGCTTTCTTGCCCACAGGCTTTCAACTCTGAGAAGCTGTTGTTCTTTGGTGCCCCATTCCATTGATTGAGGCCAAGAGAGCGGGAAAGAAAAGGGGGTCAGGTTATGGAGGTTGAGTGAGGAGAGTTTGGTGAGGATTCTGGGGCATGCGCACACAAAGACAAACTGATGAGCAGCGCAATAGAGAGGACGCAGGGTAGAATTAAAACAGCTGATTTTCCTTTTAGCTCCAATTCCAGATTCCTCAGTGGTGTTTGAAAATCAAGTCACATACATCATCTGAGCCTCCCTTTTCTTTCTTTCTTTCTTTTTTGGTTTTTCGAGACAAGATTTCTCTGTGTAGCCCTGGCTGTCCTGGAACTCACTCTGTAAACCAGGCTGGCCTCGAACTCAGAAATCCACCTGCCTCTGCCTCCCAAGTGCTGGGATTAAAGGTGTGTGCCACCACTGCCTGGCTGAGCCTCCCTTTTCAATCTTTAACATGAGTTGTTAAATTAGGTAATATCAAAGGCCCTTCAGAGGCCAAATGCTGTCCTGAGACTTAAAAATCTGTAACTTTCTGGAATCATAAAATGCTTGCCAGAGGATAACCCTAGGATAATTTGAGTTTGACACTGAGTCCTATTGAACATACCCAAAGAATTCAGTGTTGAAACTTGAAAGCAGTGTTACCTATCATCTTTGTTGTACTAAGATAATTTATACACTTTGTTTAGCATGTCTCAGAAGGCCTGCGGCTTCTCAGTAGTTATCCTCAGTTTTAGATTTAAAAAATGACTGCTAAAAAACAATAATAAAGAAATAAAAATCCAGGTATGATGGCATATATGCACTGTTTTTGTTGTTGTTTCATTTGGGGGGTTTGTTTGTTTTTTGAGACAGGGTTTCTCTATGAAGCCCTAGCTGTCCTGGAACTCACTTAGTAGACCAGGCTAGCTCAAGCTCAGAGATTTTCCTACCTCTGCTTCCAAAGTGCTTTAGATTAAAGGCGTGCACCACCGCTGTCCAGCATGGCTCATGCTTTTAATCCCAACATTTGGGAGACAAAGGCAAGTAGATCACTGAGCTTGAAGCCATCTTGCTCTTTACAGCCAGTTCTAGGCTAGCCTAAGCTACATAGTGAGACCTTGTCTCAAAACAAAACTCATTGCCAGGGCTGAAGAGGTAATTCTGTGGTTAAGAGCAAGGTACTACTCTTGGAGAGAGGACCAGAGTAGGTTCCCAGCACCTAAGCAAAATGGCTTACAGCTGCTTGTGTCTCAAGTTCCAGGCAGGGGATCTGATGCCATCTTCTGGCCTCAGCAGGCTGGAGGCATGTATGTACACATGCATGCATACATGCAGATAAACATAAATAACAGTTTTTTATCTTTAAAAATAGTAAATAAAAAAACTATACTGCTGCATAGTAAGTAAAGCAGCCTTCTTAAATCCCCCATGGATTAGGATAGCCTCTGAAGGATACACAGTGAGGGACTGCAAGGGTAAGCTTGATCTGTCTTTCCCCAGCCGTCCTTACTGCCTTGGACACCTTCTCCAGGGCTCCTTGCTTTAGGAAGCAAAATATGCAGAATGATTCGGTGCTCATGTGCCTTTAAAATCAGTCTCTGGCCTCCCGCCCACCTTGTCATGGTAACTTTCTATGATTAACTCCTTATTTTGCTACAGTGCCAAAAGCATCTGGTCGTAGGAACAGTTTTAGGAATAACTTTGGTTTTTTTTTTTTTTTTTTAATTAAATGTCTGCTTTCAAAAACTTCTCATTTCTTGGGTTCTTCTTGAGGCCACTGTATATAAAATAGAATCTACGTGTTCCATCACCATGGCAACAGGAATACTTTCCCCTTTGAACACTGCATGTGTGTTTCAAAATACTTCCTTTTGCATGATCTCAGTTTATCTAGACAACATATCTGAGAGTGCAGATAAGAAAAGCTATTTTCTGCGCTGAAGTGAGATGAGTGAAGTTACCTCAGCGTCACTGACTGGTGATAAAACAACCTTTAATCTGCGTTCTCTTACTTCTAGTTGCACATTCCTTTATAAATCCATATATAACTTTCTCCCTGGAGAGCTTTGTGGTGCCCTATGATGGCAATTGATCCTTCTAACTTTTACTTTAAAGTGTGTGTGTGTGTGTGTGTGTGTGTGTGTGTGTGTGTGTGTGTGAGAGAGAGAGAGAGAGAGAGAGAGAGAGAGAGAGAGAGAGAGAGAGAGAGAGAGAATGCTTTGCCTGTGTGTATGTATATGTACCACATGGGTGCTTAGCATCCTCAGGCCAGAGACCCAGAACGAGAGTCAGAATCACTGGAACTGGAGTTATAGATGGCTATAAGTCTCCATGTTGGTGCTGAGAATCAAACCTGGTCCTCTGAAAGAGCAGGTGTTCCTAACTACTGAGCCACTTCTCCAGCCCCACATGTCAGCTAAGCAGGGGTGACTATGGTTACCTCATCTGAGATCACTCCCAGTTTGCTTATTTTTAATTAGTTTATTTTGAGACAGGATCTCATATGTCCCCAGGCAGCTGAGGATGCTCTTAAACTACTTATCCTCCTGCCTCCATCCCCCAAGTACTGGATTACAGGTTTGTGCTATGCCCAGTTTACGTGATGCTGGAGATCAAACCAGGGCTACTTACACACGAGGCAAGCACTCCAAATAAGCAGCATCCCCAGCCTTAACTCCACTTTAAATGGTCTTACATTAACAATTCCCAGAGTAATTTTTGTATGTTTTAGCCTTTTCTTTACCACAGTCGGCGTACTGTCGACAACAGAGGCTCACTTAACAGTGATGTTCAAGTAGGAATAGAAGAGGGTCAGACACTCCTCAGAGGCTGCCTTCTCTTTGGAAGAGGATACCACTATCATTGTTCATAGCATGAATTAAACATTTATTTCTTCAAAAGCAATGTAACTCACTTAAATTTTCCTCAGCTCGCTTTTGCAAATGGGAATTGAGAGGGGCTGTCTCTAAAACTTAGTTATCTATGGGGAGGTAACAGAAGCAGCTTCTTCCAGGAGACATTACCCCCAGCCCCAGTCCTTGACACAGCATGTGAACAGTAGTCATCCTCATTCATGGGTCCTAACATTCTTTTCCTCTTAGGACTCCATACTTTGCTCACAACTCATCTCAGCGCCATCCTCTTGGAGAGCCGCAGCACAGTTCAAGCTTCCATCCAGTCAGCTGTGGACCAGGTCTTGGAGCTGCACCACCAAGCTGTCAAGGTAATAAGAAATCAACACCTGGGCATGGATAGTCCAGGGGCTTTGGGCCCTCCTTTCCCTTGATACCTCTTCCTGGTCTGCCTCTGCTGAGGTCCTGGCAGTGCACCTGGACAGGGAGTTAAGCTTTCAGGTAGGCTACAAGCAGTCAGTTTATGCTTGAATAGCAACAGTGATAACATGAAAACATCATGGAAACTGAACCTCCTCCTTTTTGTTGTTTTGATTGATTAGTTTTTTGTTTGTTTTTCAAGACAGGGTTTCTCTGTGTATCCCTGGCTGTCCTGGAACTCACTCTGTAGACCAGGCTGGCCTGGAACTCAGAGATCTGTCTGCTTCTGCCTCCCAAGTGCTGGGATTAAAGGCACTGGCCACCGTCTCCTGGCTGTACCTCTCCCTTATCTGTGCATCCTGATCCCACACATTCTCTGGAGCTGATGCTTCAGTAAACATTACTCTTTTCCTTCATTTTCCCAATTCTTTCATAATGTCACATTTGCTCTGCCCAGACTGAATTCTTTCAATCTGTGCAATTTTGGTAATACATTTCTTAACTCCTGTGCCCTACCCTTGTAGAGAAAATAGACAAATGAAGAGCAAAACTTAAAACTAGAAACAAAACCAACCACCATTAAGTTGACCTGGATCTGATAGTGATCTGTGAGTAATCTCAGCACTTGGAAAGTTGAAGAGGATTACTGAAAGTACAAGGACAGCCTGGGCCATAGAATGAGTTCTAGGCCAGCCAAGGCTATGGTCAAGACCCTGCCACAAAATAAGGGGCCACTGAGATGACTCAGCAGGCAAAGCAATTGCCACTCTAGCCTGACCAACTGAATTTGATCCCAGGAACCCACATAAAGGTGGAGTGATAGGACCAACTTGTTATTCTTTGACCTCCACACATGCACTGTGACATGTGCAAACCCGCACATACCATATACTCAATAAGTTTAGCACAAAATTTAAATATTTGCTTTATTTTGTTTTTTAAGATTTATTTTTAGAGCTGAAGAAATGGCTCCATAGTTAAGAGCATTGGCTGCTCTTGCAGAAGACCCATTTTGATTCCCACCACCCACAAGGCAGCTCACGACTATCTGTAACTCTAGTTCTGGGAGTCTGATGCCCTCCTCTGGCCCCTGCTGACATGCACATGTTACACAAGTAATTCATGCATAACGACCCATACACAAAAATAAAAATAAATCAAAGCCCAGTGTAGTGACACATGCATTTAATCCCAGCCCTCCGGAGGTGGAGGCAAGTGAATCTCTGAAGTCAAGGCCAGCCTGGGCTACACAGTGAGACTCTGTCTCAATACATAAAAACAAACATGACAAGCAAAAATAAATTTAAAGTGTTGAAGGCTAGCCCTAACATCCAGGTAACTGAGGAAAGCATTGAGATATAGCATGGGTGATTGGGGTAGTGCTAACAGTAGCCTGGGGAGGGGTATCAGGGTCAGCACTGCTGATGGAACAGAACTTAGTATCTGGGGCTGACAAGACTGCCTGGCAAGAAACTCTGAACTCTTGTAACTCTTAAGAGGCCAGCAAGAAAGAAAAGGATAGAGAGAAAGTCATGCACACACACACACACACACACACACACACTCACACACACACTCTGGCTGGGCCCGACCACCTGTTTCATCAATTTCACAAGTGCAGATGCATATTTATATACATACATATGTATGTATGTAAGACAGACATATACATATATGCATGTTGTACATATATACATATATATATAAACACACATATATACATATATACACATATATACATTTGGTGAATGGGGCAGAGCCCCAACAGCCACACTTTATTTTTTCTCTCAGCCTTTTTATAACTTCTTAGACAAAAATTCTTTATAAAATTACCTCATGATAAATGTTACACAAAAGGGGAGTTACAGAAAGATGTCAATAGTAAGTTCAAAGCAGTGTTTTATTCTATAAGCTCATTATAAGTTCAAAGCAACAGTTTCACATGGCCTTGCTTTATCATAGTGCAAACCTATGGCCTCATCCTTGACTCTGACCTAGAATGAGTGTTTTTCCTTGATTACAAATCTGTCCCAAGCCTATTTCTCTTTTTAGTGTAATTGTGAAAGCTTATTGTATTCCTTGTTATGCACCAATGTTGTGATTGTCGTGATGGTCGCGCAGCTCCAGAAACCACACCAGGCCAAACAGTTCCATGTGGGATTTATTGGGAGGGTGGGGGGGCACAAGGTAGCAGTGAAAGGAAAAGGGAGAGAGAGAGAGAAGAGAGAGAGAGAGAGAGAGAGAGAGAGAGAGAGAGAGAGAGAGAGATCAGAGGGGTCTTCCATTTATATATGGAGAGTGACATAGCCACAGGTAAAGGTGGAAGGTGGGCCAAGTGGATGTTGGGAATATGGTGGCTGTTGCCTTGGCAACAGGTATGCAGGTCGCGCTGTAGCCTGGGTGTGATGTCACCGGTTTGGAGGTCCTGATGCCAACAGCCTTTACTTGCTGTTCTATGAAGAGGGCACATTCTATTCTTGATTCTAACTTTATTATATCTTTCTGGCAAAATAACTAAAATCTTAAACTTTCTTCTGAAAATTATTTGGATCAAATAAAAATTCTATAAAGTCATCAATACATCTAAACAGCATTATTATATGAAAGTACATCTTCATATTGATCTGCAGGAAATTTGCCCAACAGAGTAGGTTGTCACCCAGGAAGTAATCACACCAGGCTATAGACAGTGAGGGTCTTCTGGTGCCCACTCACACCAAGCCAAATAAATGAGGACTGTGGCAAAGACAAACATGAGAAAGCACATCAGTAGCAAGAAGCAATCCTGGGACAAAGTCTCTGGGGCCGTGCCCCACCAGAGTGCACCCCTTGCAGCCATGCTAACTGGTGGGCCATCTCCTGAAAACTCACTTGCTTGCCATCATCTTTCCTAGATGGCTTGTGCCATTAAAGTATTTCTAATTATGTGCTTGTATGTGCAGGTACTCATAGAGGCCACTAGAGCTAGGTGACTGTGAGTTGCCTGACATAGATGCTTGGAACTGACCCTCTGCAAGAGCTGTACTTGCTCATAACTGTGAGCCATATCTCCAGTGTCTTATTGTCTTGTTTGTTTGGGAAACGGACTAACATAGTCTAAGCTAGCTTCAAACTCTTAATGGAGAATGACCTTGACCTTCTTTCTGATCCTCCTGCCTCTACCTCCATGGTTGTAGGATTACAAGTATGTGCTACATACCTGGTTTATGTATGTGCTACAGCTTGAGCCCAGGGCCTCACGAATGCTAGGCAAGCACTCTGTCAACTGAGCTACATTCCCCAGTCCTTACCCAGTGCTGTCTTTTCTTAGTAGGTCTATGCTATTATGCCATCTCTATGAAAGAAGAGAATGTTTTGAGTTGTAAAACAATAGAAATTAATGTCATGTCATTATCTTATTAAGTGTTAGTGGTGGCACTGTTGATCTTCTTCCTTGACTAGAATCTTCACCCCTTTGGCATTCTCAGAGCCAGTACTTTGTGACTAATACTGTTTCCCCTTACTCCAGACTCATCAAAGATTGCAGGCCTCCCTCTCTGTGGCTGTGAACTCCATCATGAGTGTGCTGACTGGAAGCACCTGCAGCAGCTTCAGGAAGACATGCCTCCAGACTCTTGAGGTTAGAAGATGGGGGTGGGGTCAACAGATGAAGCTAAGTGACACTGTGTAACAGGCCTTACAACATAACATACAGTGATGAACACTTCCAGTGTGATCCTACTTAGTACCAGGTTTGAGTGTTTTCAGAAGTCTTTGTTGGAGCTAGAGAGGTGGCTCAACAGTTAAGAGTTGCTCTCCCAGAAGTTCAATGCCCAGCTTCCACATGGCAGCTAATTACCATCTGTAACTCCAGTCCCAGGGCATCTGAGGCCTTCTTCTGGCCTCTAAAGGCAGCAAGCATGCATGTGGTACACAGACATACATGCAAGCAAAGCACCCATACACAGACAATGAGCTGAGTGTCGTGGCACATGCCCTTAGCCCCAGCACTGGGGAAGCAGAGACAAGCAGATCTCTGAGTTTGAGGCCAGCTTGATCAATATAGTGAGTTCCAGGACAGCCAAGGCTACACAGAGAAACCCTGTCTCAGAAAAACAGAAAGAATTTCTTGAAGAATAACAGTGTATATATGTATATATTATGTGTGTGTGTATAATTTTTATAAATGAGAAAATTTATTTATTTATTTTTTTTTTTTTTGGTTTTTCGAGACAGGGTTTCTCTGTATAGCCTTGGCTGTCCTGGAACTCACTTTGTAGACCAGGCTGGCCTCAAACTTAGAAATCCACCTGTCTCTGCCTCCCAAGTGCTGGGATTAAAGGCGTGCGCCACCACTGCCCGGCGAGAAAATTTATTTAAGAGTTATACTTTCTTTAGGTTACATACACAAACTATCTGAGAGAGAACTAGATCCTTGATTCCCAGTTCCTTGAAGAATGCCTCTCTATCCCATTGTGACACAATACACTAAAAATAAATGAGCAGATGCAGTACCATGTTTATATGACAAAATGGAGTGAGTGACATACATTGGAATTGGAGTTCGGGGTCAGTAGTTCTGGACTTGTTTACTTGCTATATGGAATAAGGCCTGTATTTAACTTCTCTGAAACTTGTTTAAAAGTTGAGGGAAAATATGAGCTCTTCATAGATTGGGGGCTAAGTATATACTACAGTCTGAATGTTTGTATCATTCCCAACATCATATGTTGAAATCCTAGCCCTCAATATGGTGTTCTTAGCTAACATACCCAGCTCAAGATACTTTTAAGTTTTTGGAGCTGTCAAGATATCTCAGGTAAAGGCACTTGCTGCCAAACCTGATTGTACCTGAGTTTGATCCCTGGAGCTCATAACACACACACACACACACACACACACACACACACACACACACACACAGACACACACACACAGGGGGGGGGTAGAGCGCAAACTGTTTTTGGGATTTTTTATATATATTAAATGCAGGTTTATTGAGAAGCTACTCTCAGGATGGGGAGTTCACTGGACCCAAGGAAGGAGGCCAGGGAAGTCTCCATGAGAAGGGGGAGAGAGGAGAGGGAGGAAGAGAGAGAAAGAAAAAAAGAAAGAAAGAGCGAGCATGTGCACACACACACAGAGAGAGAGAGAGAGAGAGAGAGAGAGAGTGCTGGCTTTGGCTTTGTTTGTTTGTTTTTAAACAGGGTCTCTCTATGTAGTCCTCACCTGTCCTGGAACTCACTATGGAGACCAGGCTGGCCTTGAACTCACAGATATTTTCCTGCCTCTGCATCACAAGTGCTGGGATTAAAGGTTGTGCCCTAAAGGAAACTTTTAAAAGAGTTTTAGGTTGTGCTCTTCATTTGGCTGTTTTGTTCTCTAAGATGAATGGGGTTGTATCAGGGCCCCAGACCTGAGCAGGCTCTAAGGCCTTAGCACAACAGTCTCCATGATGGTAGTACCATTCAGGCTGCAAAACTCAGCACATAGACAGCACCACCTGCCAAAACTAAAACAAAGACCTAATCCATCAAAGCCCATAGTTCTGGGAAATTCTCTTAATGTATTAACCTTGGTTTTTTGCATCTGTAGTTCTGCTTCTGGCTAACTGTTCTTGTTAACTGAAGTTGTCAACTCAGGACGTCGTTTTTGTTTTTACCTAGAGAAAGGTGTGGGGCTACACTGGGGTCCTGAACACCCAGTGCAGTCACCAGCTGGCTAATAATGACTTTTTATTGGCTTGAACCCATATCTGAGCAGTCTTCTCTGGAGAATACCCCACAAAGGATTAGTTCCTAATTAAGTAGCCCCATGAGCTGCTGAGAAGAGAGTGGGTAGAGTTGCTGCCGAACCTAACAACCTTACTGTGGTTATTGATAGCTACGTGAGAGACAGAGAAAACAGACTCCCACAGATTGTGCTCTGTCCTCTACATGTGTGTCTTGGCACCCCGCCCAGTAAATTAAAACAAAATGTTTCTCCAGAGAAAGCCTTGACCCTTATGCATTATGAAGACGCAGAAAAAGATTGGAAAAGACCCTGAAGAGGGCCCTTACCAGAACTAAACTGTGCTGGCATGTGATCTTGGTTTCTAATATTGTTGTGTGAAAATATTCTGACAGAAGCAACTTAAGAGAGAAGGGTTTATTTCCACTCAATTCATCATGAAACTCAGGACAGCAAGAGTTTGGAGCAGCTGATCATATTACATTTGTAGTCATAATAACAGAGTATGCTGGCTAGTGTTTAGTCAGCTCAACAGAAGTTAGAGTCACCTGAAAGGAGGGAAACTCAATTGAGAAAATGATCAACTTGGTAGGCTAGCCTGTAGAGCATCTTCTTGATTAACGTTTGATGTAGTGGGATGGCACTATCCCTGGGCAGGTGGTCCTGAGGTGTGTAAGAAAGCCGACTGAACAAGCCATGGGAAGCAAGGGAGCAGTATTCCTCCGTGGCTTCTGCTTCAGTTTCTGCCTTCAGATCCCTGCCTTGAGTTCCGACCCTGGCTTCCCTCAGTGATGGAGTGTTACCTGAGAGTTGAGAGATGAAATAAACCCTTTCCTCTCCAAGTTGCTTTTGATCGTGGTGTTTTACCACAGCAATAGAAACCCTAAGACAGCAATGAATGTATACAGCATGCCAGCGCTCTGCTCTGTCCTCTGTTTTATCCAGTTCACGATCTCCTGCCTGGAGAACAGTTCCACCCACAGTTAACAAGGGTCTTCTCACAACAGTGAATGTAATAGAAATAATCCTCAACTCGTGATTCTCAATTGTCAAGGTGACAGTAGCACAAAACCTTGCCTTTATAAGCAAGTACCTTTAAGTCACAGTTCCACTTTTGGGGGGGGGGGGGTGATGGGGTAGGAAGAAATGGCCCTGGCTTTTGTTCTACCTGATTTTGAGGAGGTCACTTCTTTTTAAATTTCAGTTTCTCATCTATAAAATTAACATGTTAGGAGCTGGAGAGATGGCCTAGCTGTTCTAAGAGAAAGTGCTGCTCCAGAGGACCCACATTTAGCTGCATGAACCCACATCAAGTGGCTCACAGTCAGCTCCAGGGGATTAATGCCTCTTCCAGCCTCTTCAGGAACCTGCACGGCTTACGAACATGCAAACACACACCTAAAGACAAATCTTTTTCTAAATTAGTGTATGGTTTTAGCTGGTTCCTTGTGTCCTTTAACTGATACCCACAGTTCTGTACTAAGGCATCAAAGGCTAAGCCTAGTTGCCCTGGATGTAGATTGTGTTCTTTGGTTCTTTTCTCTCCAAAAGGCTCGTCTGACTCTTCCTACCTCTTCCTCAGCCTCACTAGTTCAATGGAATGATGCTTTCTCACTCATCTCAAGGAAGAGAATCTTTTTCAACTCAATCATGAGACAGAGGGATCTCTACAATATTTATCTGCTGTAGACAAAGACCTTGGTAGAAGAATCTTGCTTAGGTGGGAAGACATGGATTTTACATACCAAGTATTTCAGGCCCTTCTCTGCCTCCCAAGCTCCCAGAGATATTAACTGTGAATACAGTGAAGAAGTCACATTTCTTGCCTCTACATCACTCCCCCTTTAGTTTCCAGTGAGTTCAGTACCTCCTGTTTTTTACCTATTGTAGGCAGCTGACACCCAGGAATTTGGTGCCAAATTGCACAGAATATTTTATGATATCACCCAGCACCAATTTATGAACCATTGCTCATGTGACACAGAGCAGGTAAGTATAATGATAATATTCAGTATTTTCGTGGAAATCTCCCATTTTGATCTGGGAACCCTTAATTCAGGGTGAATGAGTACAAATGCTTCAGATCTATAGTTGGCCTTTCAGCAGGGATGCCTTTGTCTAGAGAAACATCACAGAACTGAGTGCCTTGTAAAAGCCAAAAGCAAGACACTGAGTTCCATCCCTGCCACTGAGTGGTTGCTGGATCATTAGACTTGATTTAACATTTCTGAGTTTTGGGTTCTACATCAGTAAAATAATAATAATGCATCTGTAAAATTACTGTTGCCAAGTTTTTGTCTAATAAAAAAATCTACGTTTAGTAGTCTGCATTCAGGGTGCTGGAAGTCTAGAGCTGTCTATTGAAGTTTCTGCTCTCAAGGAAGAGAGAGAACTTTAGCACCTTTGGTGGCAGTGTCCTAAGAGGGGAGATGTAGCTAGAAAATGCTGCGCACCTTCAGATCCCAGGTGTAGCTGATAGTAAACTGTCTAACTGAAGCCCGCCTCTCCCGCTCACCCTCCCTTCCTCCCTCCCCTTTTGATTTTTCTCTGTGTAGCCAATGCTGTCCTGGATCTCCCTCTGTAGGTCAGGCTAGACATGAACTCGAACATCTGCCTGCCTCTGTCTCCTGAGTGCTGGGATTAAAAGCACAAGCCATCATGCCTTGCTCTGGTTCTCTTGACTTTTTTTGAAAACTAAAGTATGGGTCTAATAGCAAATGAGACTAAAGATTAAATCATTACACTATGGCTTCTAAGAGGGAAGGTGGAAGGAGAGAGGGAGGGAGAGATATCAAGGTGGGATTTAACATTAGGCAATAAATGGAATAATCATTTCTGAGAAATGGAAAATGAAACAAAAACAAACATATTTTCTTAAGAACAGGGTCTTACTCTATTGTCTTGGCTGGCCTGGAATTCTCTATGTAGACCAGGCTGGTTTTTGATTCCTAGAGATCTCTGACTTTGCTTCTTGAGTGCTGGGATTAAAGGTGTGTACCATCATACCCTATTGGTTCAAAAACTTTTTTAGCAAACAAAATGATGATTTTCCCCAACATACTGTCTAAAGAAAGTATACAGGTCATCAAACAGGGAGAGGAAATCCAGGCGAGGCTTAGAGGTCTGCCTAATGTAAACAATGGGGCTGGAACCCCAGGGAAACTATTTTAGTCCATTTGGCATTGCTAGGACAAAATATGTGAGAACGGGTACCTTATTTGGCTCAAGACTCTGGTGGTTAGAGAATCTGGATAGCGTGACACTGGCAGCTAATGAGAAAGGAGGCGAGAGTGGGGAGAGGTGAGGTTCTTAGCTTCTGTGAGAGTCAAATGCATTCTGCACCAGCAATGTGAGATACGGATGACAATTATGATGATGATATATTTGTTATTTTTAAGATTCATTTTTATCCTCTGTGTTATTATTTAGCCTGAATGTATGTATGTACATTCCATGCATTTAGTGCCCACAGAGGCTAGAAGAAAGCTTTAGATCCCCTGACACTGGAGTTAGGGATGGTTTTGACCCTCCATGTGGATCCTAGAAAACAACTCTGGATCCTCTACAGAAACAACAATAGCTTTTAACAAGTGAGCTGTCTCTCCAACTCCCTAAAGATGATACATTTAAACTATGCCATACAAATTACTCTATTAAAGGTATTTGATCTAAACAACCCAATTACCAAATAAAAGAAAGACGAGCTGGGCATAGTGGTTGGTGCCTACCTACACTCCAAGCTACACAGGAGGCTGAGGGAGGAAAACTCAAGTTCAAGACCTGACGGAACTATATAGTGATACTTGTCTCAAAACCAAAGAAAAGGGAGAAGCTCGTCTAGAGTGCTTGTCTAGCCTGTGTGAGGCCAGTCCTAAAGAGAGAAAAGAGACAGAAACTAGATAAAGAGGGAACTGGAGAGAATCCTCAGTGGTTAAGTGCAATGGCTGCTCTTGCAAAGAACCTGGGTGGATCCCCAGCACCCACATGGTGGCTCACAACTGTCACTCTGGTTCAGAGGGGTCTGATGCCCTCTTCTGGCCTCCATAAGCACTGCACACACATGATGACGCACAACACGCATTATTATAAAGTAAATAATAATAAAAATGAAATTGGATAAAGAATCAAGAACTTACTATACAGTCTGGAAGAATCCTACTTTAACTGAGACCATCTCTAGCCTTGAGTTCTGGAATAGAATCTCATTTCATTGCAAAAAAAAAAAAAGAGAGAGAGAGAGAGAGAGAAGCTGGAGAGAAGGCTCGGTGGGTAAAGAGCTTATTGTGCAGGCATTAGGATCTGAATTCTGGTTTTTGTGGGGGTGTTTGTTCATTTTCAGGACAGTTTGTCTGTGTAGCCCTGGCTGTCCTGGAACTTGCTGTGTAGACTAGGCTTGTCTCAAACTCAAGCGATCCACCTGCCTCTGTGTCTGCCTCCTAAGTGCTGCGATTAAAGCCATGTGCTGCCACCAGCTCTACCCAGTAGGCTCTGAATTCTGATTCCATCACTCACATAAAAATGGGTGCAGTTGTGTGTCTGTAACTTCACTGCTGAGGCAGACACAGCAGATCTCCTTGGGACTTCCTGGTCAGGTATTCTAACTGAAATGGCAAACTTCAGGTTCAGTGAGAGATCCTGTCTCAAAAAATAAGATGGAGTGTGATAGGGAAAGAGATGTGTTGGTTTACACACACACACACACACACGCATGTGTGCACACAAGTGCACATACATGCACTCGTGCACATGCATAGGCATGCACACACAGGAAAATACGAACCATATTAGTACAAACTAGAGCTAGACTGGTGATATCAGCATCAGACAAGTAGATTTTAGAGTGCAAAATACTATGTAGAATAAATGGGGTTATTTCAGGGCCAGCGAGGTAGCTCAGGGGTAAAGGTTCTTGCTGAGAAAGTCTGGAGTCCAGAGTTTGATTCCCAGAGCCCACGTAAAAAGCCATATGTGGTAGTGTCTATCTTTAATCTCAGCACTTCTATGCCAAGATGGGAGGTAAAGGCAGAAGAATCAGGTGGAAACTTGTGTATCAGTGAGCCTACACAGCACAGCAGAAAGAGCTAAAGAGACCCTGTGTGTGGAAGGGGAGAACTGACCCCACAAGTTAGTCCTCCATGTTCCACATTCATGCTACAGCATGCATGTGTTCACACTCACACATCATACACACATTAATAAATAATGATAAAAATAGAGAGGGTCATTTCATACTGATGAAATCAGTTGTCATGAGACACTATCGATGCTCTTCAATGTATAACTGGATCGCATTGCAGTGACCCATCATAAGTTAAAATCGTAACTAAAATCTCACTTAATACACCTAGATAACTGAAATCATAGCCCAGCCTAGCTTAAATGTATTCAGACACAATAGCTTCTACCTTGGAAAATCTATCTAAACACAAAGCCAATTTAATACAACAGTTTATTGGCTATACTGAATGCTATTCTGAAAGTGGGGACTGGGGTAAGCCAGCAGTGTAGGAGCATGCCTTTAATTCCAGAGGAGGCAGGCAGATCTCTGAGTTTGAAGCCAGCCTGGTCTACAAAGCGAGTTTCAGGATAGCCAGGGCTAACACACAGAGAAACCTTGTCTCGAAAACTAAAACCAAAAAGGAGGGGGGAAACCCACAAAGATCATTTGAATGTGCTTCCCCACCACTGTGGAGCCAAGAATCCATGCTAAACCATCATCTCCCAGGGACCACCCACAGTCCTAAACATGCACAGACCTTTTAAAAAGGTTTTAAAATACAGGAGACAAAATGAAAGTCTTAAGTGCAAGGAGTTAAATCCAAGCTATGTCTGGAGATTTCAACATACTTCTCTCAATAACTGACAGGATGGCTGAACAAGAAATCAGTAAGTCTTTATAAGTTTTTAACAGTGCTATCAATCAATTTGACCTAATTGATGTTCACAAAAACACTTTGTCCAACCATGTAAGAATCTAGTTCCTTTCATCCACACATGATACATTCAGCAGGATAGAGCATATTCCAGGCTTTAGATACTTCTATATCAGAACAGTGCATATTCCAGCCTTTAGATATCTTTGTATCAGAATAGACTACATTCCAGACATTAGATATCCCTCAATGTAAATTTAAAAACATTCAGGGCTACACAGAGAAACCCTGTCTCAAAAAAAATTTAAAAACATACAAATTTATGTTTAAAATGTTTATTACATCTACTTGTGTGAAGGTCAGGGTACAACTTGCAGAAGCTGTTCCTCATTCCCCCATGTGTGTTCCAGGGCTTGAACTTGGGTAATGAGGACTGGCAAATGCCTTCAGTCAGTCAGTCATCTTGCTCTGCAGTACAGGGTGTGTTTGTTGACGTTCCTCTGTGACACTTGCTACAGTCACATGTGGAAATCAGAGACGGCTGGCTGGAGTCTGTGCTCTCCCACCAGGACACGGAGCAGAGGCTGCCAGGCTTGGTGACAGATGCTTACCCACTGAGCCGCGTCACTAACTTGTAAAGTAGATTTTGATCACATTAGAATTACTAAAACAAAACTAATAACAGAAAAATGTCTGAAAGATTCTATAGTAGTTGGAAAATAAATGATAAATGAGATAAAACACGAAGTTAAAAGAAAAGTTAGGAGCTGGAGAGGTGGCTCAGGTTAAGAGCACTGACTACACTTCCAGAGGTCCTGAGTTCAGTTCCCAGCAACCACATGGTGGCTCACAACCATCTGTAATGGGATCCGATGCCCTCTTCTGGTGTGTCTGAAGACAGTGACAGTGTACTCATATACATAAAATAAACAAATCTTTAAAAAATTAAAAAGAAAAGTTAGAAGTAATTTAAAAGAAAATGCCAATGACCAAAATGTATGGAGTGCAGCAAATGTGGTACTGCCTGGAGGGAAAGGGCAGCCCGCACAGCAGCCGTGCCTTCTAGAGCTCTCACGGACCAAGGAGAGCAGCCGCTCAACAAGGCGATAAAATAATAGAGAGAAAGTGGAGACTAATAGGGAATAAAAATAAAGAAAAACCACGGAAACTCAAAGGTACAGTACAATGATCATAGTAATAAAGGTGCAACCAGGTAAGCCGGAGTAAAGAGGGGCTCGTGCACGGTACACAACTGCAATCCTAGTCCTCGGGGGTGAGTGAGGCAGGAGCATGACAAGTCTGAAGCAGCCTGGGCTACATAGTGAATTCAAGACCAGATGGGGCTGCATAGCAAGAATGTCTTGTCTCTCTCTCTTTTTTTAACTATAAAATGCCACTTTCTCAGCTGGATGTCTGTGAGTTTGAGGCCAGCCTGGTCTACAGAGTGAGTTCCAAGATATACAGGATCTTGAAAAAACAAAACCAATACTTGATGTGTGTGTATGTGTGTATGTGTGTGTGTATTTCAGCAATTAAAAATGTGACATCTGATATTTTTAAAATTACTCATCAGAAGGCCATATTTGGCAGTACATTTGACAAATGATGAAATGGGCAATTTACTAAAGTGAATACCCCTCTGACACAGGTAACCCTGTATCTATGGAAGAAACTGGATTTCTAGTTTAAAAATAAGTAGAGGCCACTTGTAAAAGTTCTTTATAGAACTCTTAAAATTAAGTAAGTAAGCACACATTTAGCAAAAGTACTCATACAAAACCCAGAACCCACTAATAAATACATACACTCATTAATTGTGGTATGAAAATTCAAATAAAAACCACAGGTTTTGGGGATAAAAAGACCAATGGGCATGGTGGCATGTGCCTGTAGCCCCAGCTCTGAGGTAGGAAGATCATTTAGCCCAGGCCTAACCTGGGCAACATGATGAAACCCTATCTCAAAAAGGGGCTGGGGTGGATAAGAAGTCCTTTGAAGACAACTTGACAGGTTTTGGGGAAGTTACATATATGCCTGTCTGGCCTAACTACCCCACTGTGTCACACAGAAACTAGTGCACCCATGTTCGTAGTCTCCTGTTGTGTATTTGTTGGAACTCAAATCTTGTAATAAGAGGTTTGTGGATACACAGCTTGATAGTGTTAAACTACTGATTCACACATGTGATCTCTTAGAGCTGGAGTTACAGATGGTTGTGAGATCCCGGAAACCAAACTCCTGCCCTCTCCAAGAGCTGCACGTGCCCTTAACTGCTGTGCCCTCTCCAGCCCCTCTAACTGTATATCTCACCACTCAATTGCTAATTTTCATACTTTCAGAAAGACAGGACCTTCAGGACAGTGTGTGTATTTGTTCTCCTCTTTGTGCCTCTTTCTACCTGTTGGAGGGGTGCTGGTGCTCAGCAGGACAGCCCACAAAGCAGGGCCTGTCAATGCTCCCTTCTCAACTTCTGTCAAACCTGTGTGCAGCCCTCACTGTAAAACCTCATTGGTTTTCACCAAGTTGGAGAGCTTATGGCCACACCTCAAGCAAGCAAAGCTTGTAAATACTGTAGTAGTTTCCTAGAGATGCTGGAAGACATTAGCAGGAACTCAGTGGCTTAAAGACATTGTTTATTCTGTCATAGTTCTAGAGGTCAGAAGTTCAAAATCAAGGCATGAGCAGGCCAGTGCTTCCTTTAGATGCACTGGGAGAGCATCCATCCTGTCTCTCTTTTCCTAGTTTGTGGCTTACATAACTCCTGTTTCTGCCCCCATCTTCACCTAGCCTTTCCCTACCCAACTGTTTCTCAGATTTAGGAGGGCTCATCCTGTGTCCTGCATGCAGTATGGTCCTATTCTCTGAATCTTTAGTTACATCTGCAAAGACCCCCTTTTCCAAATAATCTCACATTCATGGCTCTTGGTGTTAGGATGTGGACAAACTGGAGGGGTACAATCCAGTTCACTTCAACCAGGAACACCTTGAGGGCACGCATGAGCCATCATTAGAACCCAGGAAGATCCCCTCAGGTTCTAGGGTGTTTCTGCTTCTGAGATCTTTTGCTTGGATCTCTCTGACGTCCCAGGGAAGTCTGAAAGAATTGATCTGATCTCTTGACCATTTGGCTCTAGTGGTGGCTCATAGCCTCAGGGCCGTCCATAGCCCACTTAACTTGGCAGATGGCTAGTGAACTCATGGATGCTGAAAGAAGGAAGTATTTACAGAATACCTAATCTGTATTTCTCGTTCATTCTCAAGATGTTCTTAGGTCATTATCTTACATCTTATAAATAAGGTAACTGTGAAACTTAAACCTTGCTGGTTACATGGCTAGTAACTGGCAGGGCTTCAAAGGCTGATCGCATTGTGCCTTTGTAGGACTGCGTGGCAAGCCCAGGAAATAAGAGTGTGCATAAATCCACTGTCATTATTCCTTCCCTCTATTAGCTGCCACTTTGTGTTAACTCATTGGTGGCACAATAGTGGCACCCAGTGGCTTCAGCTACAAACTACACAATCAAGGCGATAGGTCAAAAAAAATTTTTTTCTTTTACTTTGTTTCCATGGTAACTAGCCAACTCACCAGATATAGAATTAACTCCTCTATAGTTTAAGGAGAAATGGGCAGTTCTCTAAGGAAAGATTTGTTTTCCTAGGGTGCAGATGAGAACTGAATGCTTGGATTTAACAATGTTAAATCCAAGGAGTTGTACCCTGAGGACTGGGCGTCTCTCTGGGGGCCCAGATGCTGACCAGTGTGCAAGGCTCACAGTGCTGTCCATCTCAAGTGGGCCACCTCCTGTAAGACCAGTTTCTAAAAGGAAAAAGACGTGTCTGTCACACAAGATTTCCCAGGCCAGAGTGAACTGAAACTGCACTGTTTTTTGAGGACGATCTTTATCCCTATGTGTTCCTCAGAATGTAATTACTTAGAATTTGGAACTTGTATTAATAAGCAGTATCGCTCAGGTCTGGTGGCGCACACTCAAAGGTGTGTGCATCTGAGGATTTGGGTATCTTGGGAAAGACTGTGGCATTCCCCAGAAATGACGATAACTGTAACTGCAGAGCTTCTATAACATAAAAATGTGTAATGAGGATGCCAGGTGGCTCTCACATTTAATCCCAGCACCTGGGAGACAGAGGCCAACCTGGCCTACATAGTGAGTCCCAGGACAGCCAGAGCTATAGTGAAACTGTCTTAAAGGGGAAAAAAGAAAAGCAGTGCATCATAGAATGTACTGTACTGTGGTGTAATTCTTATGTAAGACTGCCACTTGAAAGTGTCAACTCCATGCTTTTAAGGATAGTCACTGTGCTGTGTGCTTCTCCCACCAAACACTGAAAACAAGCACTGAGCCTGCTGAACTGCACATAACCCAGCTTCCCTCCCCCAAAGCCCCACCCACCTTCTATTGTTTTACTTTTCTCTTCCCCTTGGTGTTCTTTGAAGTAGACATTACAGGTATGTGTGTGTGTGTGTGGGGGGGGGGTTATTGCTTGCGACAGGGTCTCACTGTGTATCTAAGAATGGCCTTTATCTTCCTATGTAGCTGAGGATGATTTTGAACTCCTATTCATTCTGCCTCCCTCTCCTGGGTGCTGGGATTACACATGTGCTACTGTGCTGTTTCATGAAGTGCTAGAGGTGTGCACCTGCAGCTTTCATGTACTTTTGAGCAATGCAGCACTCATTTTTCATCTTTTTAGGAGATGTATTTTTAACTATGTGTACATGCAGAGAGACAGATGATCAGACATTAAAGGTCAGCTCTGGAATATATGAGACCTGTCTCAAAGAATTTTATTTATTTTAAAATAAGACATGGCTAGGCATTGTGGTGTATGCCTTTATTCCTAGCACTCATGAGGCAAAGGCAGGAGGATCTCTGCAAGTTCAAGCCCAGCTTGGTCTACACTACATATTGAGTTCCAGACAGCCAGGACTAAATAAAAAGGGACTGGAGAAATGGCTGTAAGAGGGACCATGCTGCTATTGGTTTAGTTTGGTTCCCAGTATTCACATCAGGCGGCTTGTAAAAGTTTAACTCCAATTACAGGGGATCTGACCACCTCTCCTGTAGACACATGATTGACATAGGTACTCATAAATATGCACAATAAATCTTCAGTAGAAAGATAGACATAAACACATAAAATGAACAGTCAGAGGCAGGTGGATTTCTGAGTTTGAGGCCAGCCTGGTCTACAGAGTGAGTTCCAGGACAGCCAGGGCTACACAGAGAAACCCTGTCTCGAAACCCCCCCCCCCCCAAAAAAAAAAAGACAGTGCCGTGCTTCAAAGCCTGAGGTTCAGGGAAGAACAGATGGACATGCTGAGAATGGCTGTAGTGTGAGTTGCACAAGGGTCCACAGAAGGGGATGCTTTGAAAGTTGGAGGCCAAGTAGAGACTAATGAGTTAGGATGAGGGAGTTCCAGGTGAAGAACATCCCTATAAACCAAATCACATGTCTCACTAAAGCTCATTCAGACTTCTACAAAATTCACTTGGACTTTCTAATTGTTAAAGCACATGACTCCAGAGAAAAATATTTCAGCCCAGAACACCAAAGACCAGCCCAAGAATATTGGTCCGGAGTTCCCTGCAGGTAAGTCTTTAGCTTTGGATGTAAGCCCTGAACTGAAACCGGAGAAATAAAATTCATGGCATGGGGCGGTCCAACTATCCCTTCCACTTTAGCCATGCTGCTGCCACCTGGGATTTGATTGCCTTCCACGGGGATTGAGGGGCTTGGAGTAACAGCAGCATGTATTCCTACTTTCAAGCTACTCAATAGGACAAGAAATTTGTGCACCGTACTTAGTATGTGCACATTAGCTTTTCCAGAGAAAAGTGCATTCATTGGCTGATATCCCCAGGGACCTGCTCTGTAAATTTGCACCCGAGGGGTTGGGGATATAGCTCAGTGACAGAGTGCTTGCTTGCTTGTCAATACCCTGAGTTTGATCCTTCTCCCTGTTTGTTCTCCCGAAAGTTATTACAGATAAGCTAATGGTGATTCCCAACCTTCCTGATGCTACCACCCTATAATACAGTGCCTCATATTGTGGTGATTCCCAACCATAAAATTATCTTCATTGCTACTTCTTAACTGTAATTTTGCCACTGTAGTGAACCACAATGTAAGTATCTGATATGCAACCCACAGAACCGCTGAGTTAAATTAAAGCATGTTCATGAGTGTCTAATCCCAGCACTTGGGTGGTAGAAAGCTAGATGATCGGTTTAAGGGTAGCCTGGGATTCATGAGAGTCTGTCTTAACATCAACAACAAAAAGCTGCCTCTGTAGCAACTGCTTAGAACAATACCAGAGAGAGACTGAGTTGCTTATTGCCCGAAGCAAAGCTTGGTTTCAGAGAGTAGCTTGGAATACATATCACACAGTCTGTTCGGAAAGTTAGTTGCTCCCCATCATGGAGGCGGGGTGGGGGGCGCTACGGAAAGTCAGGCACTGAAATATTTTCATCTGGAAAGATGGAGCGGGAGAATTAATTTAGAGCTATGTCCCTGCCCCAACAGTCTCTGTAGTATTGGCACAAATCTTCGGAAGCAAGATGAAATGGGCTTGTTTTCTCCTAGAATCCATCGGGCAAGCAGAAAACAAGAGGCTCAAGAGGAGCAGCCCCAACCAGGGCAGGGAAGAATCGCGAGCTCTGGGCCCAGCAAGGGACCTGAGCCCACCAGAATCCGCCACGCGCGACCGCGAGCCCACCGAGGCCTCCCTCACTGCTACAGGATCGCAGACCCAAGCGGCCCACGGCAGGGCACAGGCGGCAGACGCAGCGAGCCCTCCGGGCGGCCTGGAGGTACCGCAGCGAGCACAGGGCGGGTGCGTGCCTAAGCAACCGCCGCCGGGTCCTCACCACCGCCTCCTCTGCTCCCGCAGGACTTGTGGCTACAGGAGGTCTCCAATCTGTCCGAGTGGCTGAGTCCGGGATACAGGTCCTAAGCGCTCGCTACTGAGACTCCCAGCAAGCCAAGGATCCCGGGACACGTGTGTCAAGCCTTCTATATTTCAATAAAGCTGCTCCAAGCACACAGTGTCAACTACAGTGCAAGGGGAGGAGCGCCGGCGGGACCCGGCAACTCGCGCCGCCGCCTGACGTCACCCGCACCGTCGCGTCACTGCTGCGCGCCACGGGTCCGGGCGTGATGGCGGCGCTGGGCGGGGACGGGCTGCGTTTACTGTCGGTATCGCGGCCAGAGCGGCAGCCCGAATCAGCCGCGCTGAGCGGTCCGGGCCCAGGGCTGTGCTGCTGGGTGTCTGTGTTCTCCTGCTTCAGCCTCGCCTGCTCCTACGTGGGCAGCCTCTACGTGTGGAAGAGCGAGCTGCCCAGGTGCGGGGGATGCGCGCGCGCGGCCGGAATCCGCGCCCTCGTGAGGCGGGGCTGCGGGCGGAGCTTGGGCTGGACGGGGGTGGGGCCGCGTTGGCAAGGGGTTGCTGCAGGCCCCCGGAATTTACTGTCCCTTTTCCTAGGGACCACCCCGCTGTTATCAAGCGGCGTTTCACCAGTGTCCTGGTAGTCTCCAGCTTGTCCCCTCTTTGCGTACTGCTCTGGAGGGAACTCACTGGCATCCAGGTGCGAAGGAGGCGGGGCACAGGGCAACTAGGGAAAGAATCCAGATTTTTGTGGGAGGGAACATCACTGATGCCCCCTTTCCTGTGGCTCAGCCAGGCACATCACTGCTTACCTTGATGGGCTTCAGGCTGGAGGGCATTTTTCCAGCAGCTCTGCTGCCCCTGCTGCTAACTATGGTAAGTCCTGCTTTATTTTTCCTACTCTGTTGTCACTAGTGTAATGACATGCCCTCCTTGTGTCCAGCTTTTGGCAGATGGCAGACAGGTATTATGATGTGGTCCTTGAGCCCCTGGTGTGCATGGCTGGGAAATCCTAGAACTCAGGAAACCTTGAGGTCTCATGAGGCTGACCAAGAAGAGCACAGGTGTGAGCAAAGTCATTGGATTGTGATAAAAAGCTTTCATTTGATCTGTTTTTCAACCCCCCAGATCCTTTTCCTGGGTCCACTGATGCAGCTCTCTATGGATTGCCCGTGTGACCTGACAGATGGGCTGAAGGTTGTCCTGGGTGAGTCTTCAAGACTGAGGAAAAGGTAGGCACAGGCAGTCCAGAACACTGGGGAAAGGAGTCAGTGAGATGGTGTAATCTGGACTGAAGAGGTGAGGTATCACCTCTCAGGGTGTGTTTCCTCATCAGTAAAATGGATTATATTGCTGAGTACCCTGTAAATTTATGACACTCAAGGAGGCCTTTCTGGACCCAAAACAGTACTCGATACGGGTCAAACAGTATCTTCCCCTGCCTTCCCATCATTTGGCTTCCCCAAAGATTGGTCTTGGTTAAATTTGAGTGCCTCTGGATTTGACTGTGAATCTGTTGTCAGTCATCTCAAGACATTGTAATTCGGTCTGATAAGGCTTGTTCCCTTCCCCATTCTGATTCTCAGGATTTCCTAAACTGAGTTTGGCCAGAGTAAATCCGTGGGAGAGGGCCCCAGAGGGTCTCTAGTAACTAGGAACTCATTGCTTATCCTGAATATTTACTCTAGCCCCTCGTTCTTGGGCCCGCTGCCTCACAGACATGCGCTGGCTACGAAACCAAGTTATTGCACCCTTGACAGAGGAGCTCGTGTTCCGGGCTTGCATGCTGCCTATGCTAGCGCCATGCACAGGTCTGGGCCCTGCTGTGTTCACCTGCCCACTCTTTTTTGGAGTCGGTGAGTCTAACCTGTCCAGCAACGGTGTTCCCAGCATGAGGGCTAAAAATGGGGCGTTGGGTGAGGGGGGAGCTAGGTAGAAAGCCAGAGGAATATGATGTGGTTTTCACCTTCCTCCCAGCCCATTTTCACCACATTATTGAGCAGCTGCGCTTCCGCCAAAGCAGTGTGGGGAGTATCTTCTTGTCTGCAGGTGAGGCCTGGAGAGCTACCCAGGGACAGTCAAGGGTTGGGGTGTTTTGATATCCCTCATAGATACTCTACAGAAAGGGTTGGAGACAGAACCCACTGATTTTGGAAGGTGGGGTACAGAGAACAGCCATAGATAATGGGCAGGCAGCCACTGCCAAGGGGAAAGGGTGGTCTCTGGCTGTGGATGTGCAGTTCTGGGGTAGGGTGGACATGCAGGTGTGGTCACTCAGCCTCCATCTCCAGCGTTCCAGTTCTCCTACACCGCTGTCTTCGGTGCTTACACGGCTTTCCTCTTCATCCGCACAGGTTGGTCCTCGGCCTTTCATGGGTCTCCAGGGGCCCACAGATGTGGGTGGGAGAAGGGGGATACTGTGGATGCAACTGTTTCTTGTACCACAGTCCTAGAAACAAGCTAAGCCAGGGCCCTCAGCTTTTTAAGATCTCAGAGGTGGAAGCAGAGGTTATAACATGGGGCAGATCAGTGTGTGGGGTAGGGGTCATTGAGTTCCTGTTCAGGAGACGAGGGTCACCAACCCTAGAAGGGCCAGTGGTGGTGGGGCTGCCTCACATGCTGTACCATCTCCTCTTTCCAGGACACCTGATAGGGCCGGTTCTCTGCCACTCCTTCTGCAACTACATGGGCTTTCCTGCTGTGTGTGCAGCCCTGGAGCATCCACAGAAGTGGCCACTGCTGGCAGGCTATGCCCTTGGTGTGGGACTCTTCCTGCTTCTGCTTCAACCCCTGACAGACCCCAGGCTCTATGGCAGCCTTCCTCTTTGTATGCTTTTGGAACGAACGGGGGCCTCAGAGACCCTACTGTGCTCCTGACCATCACTCTTGTGTGCACTCCAGTGAACTCTGACGGGCTCTCCAGCCCCCCCCTTATCAAGGAATACTGCAAGGGAGGGGCTGGCTGGGGTCCCCGAGATCTCAGGAATTTTTGTAGGGGATTGAAGCCAGAGCTAGTTGAATCCCAGGGACCAAGAGAAGGGAGCAGATATCCAAAGGGTGCAGCCCCTCGAAGGGGGGATGAGCAGCAACTGGAAGTGAGGGGACAAGGGCAAATCCTAGGAGCTGTGCACTCCCTCTTTGGACTGATGCCTCTCTAGCTCCTTTGTGTCCCCTCTTCCCCCTTGAAAAGCTGCTCAGGTGGGTTTATTTATGAAACCCCGCCTCCCAACTTCCCAGGGTTTTCTCATTGTCTTTTTGCATCAAGACTTTGTATTGGGATATTAAAGAGATTTAACTTGGGTAACATGGTCTTGGAACTTTGGGGCTTTGTGTACTTGGACCTTTGTAAGGGCCCAAGGCCACACTTGGCAATATGTATACTGTCCCAGCTACCTGGGCAGGTAAGCCTGGCAAGCAGGTCCCAACAGTAGAGGATAGGAAGGAGCCCTCAGTTGCTAACGCTATGGCTTACTTTCCTGAGCTCTGGCAGTTAAGTTAGCAGGGGCCAGGTGAAAACTCATCTCATTGTGGGGCCTGTACCTTGGTCACCAAGGTCAAGGAATACGCATAGCTTTGGCCCCAGCAGTGGAGCTTCCAGCCTGTGTCCTGTGAGCTGGTGGAGGGTGGCCCCAGAGCTTCATTCTATACAAGGATGTGGGTCTAGGGCCCAAGAGGAAGCTTCTCTCTCAGGAGTAGAGGCTTCTGGTTCTATATGGACTGCTACCCCTCTGCCTCACCCAGTCCCTGGAGGAACCCAGGACTCTTTTACCTGCTCACCACACTTCTAGCATGGTTTGTTTTCCTTTGTCTTTTTAAAAATTTGTAAATATCCTTTTAAGTCCCCTACATTTGTTCTGAAACCTACTCCCTGAAGCTGGTGACTAAGAAAATAGACATGTGGTCATTTACTAGTGACCCCAAGGTTGGTTATGACATAGCCACACTCATGAAATTATAACAGGAAGTATCACAGTCATACACCTGCCTCCCTGGGGAGCTCTTGTCTCCTCTAGCCTGTGTAGAAGCTGGTGGCTGGGAGGTGAGAACACTAGGCAGGCAGGCTTGTGGGGTCTACTTTACCGAGGTCTAGGAAGTTTAAAGAAAAAAAGCAAATCTGACCTAGATCCCATGGGAGTTTGAGAGAAATAACCCACACTACCCCCACGCTGGGACAGCACTAGGGTGGGTAGACTGTACATGACCTAGTGTGGAGGGCAAGGGAAGGCCACTTTTATTGAGCAAATTTCCCAGGACCTGTGAATTAGGTCTTCCCTCTACCCCAGAGGTAGAACCCCTAAACCACCTCCCCAGGTGGTACAAGGCCACCTACTGTACACCTGTAGTCTCCCACGAGGAGCAGACCCTTATTTGGCAAGAGATGAATATGTGAGCAACTGCCTGCCAGTAAGAAAAGGACACAGCTGAAGGGAATGGGCGGGCCATTGCAGGTAGTGTGTGTGCTGTCCAATGGGACGGGACTTCAAGGCCTGGCTTTCCTGCTCTCATGTACTGGCTGGCCTGGGCCTGCCCTGGCTGCACAGCTTCTGTTGAGAGGCTTGGGGTAGGGTTGGCCAGGCTGCCAGTCTGGAGTAAGATTACTCAATCTCTAAGATGAGGTCATCGCCTTCCAGAGTCATGTCCTTGGTCACGTGAACCTTTCGGATAGTGCCCTCCATGGGCGAAGTCACCACAGTCTCCATCTTCATGGCGCTGAGCACACACAGGGGCTGGCCCTTGACCACCTTGGCTCCTGCTGCTACCTTGATATCTATGACCTTCCCAGGCATAGGGGCCCCAATTTGGCCTTTCACATCCTTCAAAGCCTTGGGATGGAAGTGCATCTCCTGTAGACAGGACAGAAGTGACATAAGACAGCAGGTCAGGCCCATCCCTACCACCTGACTGGCTCTGGTGGCACTGTACCTTCATGGCTTGGGTGTCTTTAACCAGAATGGATCGAAGCTGTCCATTGAGTTCAAAGAACACCTGCCTCTGGCCAGTACGGTTCAGGTTGCTTACAGCCAGGGCTTTGATGTGCAGGGTCTTGCCCCGTTCCAGCTCAACCTGCAGAGAAGACAGGAGACGGCTGAGGAGGAAGTCATGACTGCGGGCCCTGGATCCCACTTCTAACATATGAAGAAAAAAACAGCCTCTGGTCACACGGGACCATTTCTGCTCTACAGCTCAACAAGTCTGTGAATTGCGTTTGGGAGCTGTATGGCAGGGCTACTGTAGGCCTCGGGGCTGAATGTAGACAAACACAAGAATCACTGACCTCAAACTCCTCTGCAATTTTGGGTCCTTGAAGAAAGAGACGAGTATTAAGGCTATCCAGGGGGCCAAAGGTAGCTGTGAAGTCTTTGAATTGAGCAAAGACATCAGGGTACATGGCTGCAGAGAGAACATCCTCTGGGGTCACTTCCTCCCCGTGCCTATCAGTCAGGTCCTTCTCCAGCTCCTTCAGGTTCAGGGGAGGGAGGGAGGCTCCAGGCCGCCCTTCTATTCTTGGCAGGTCCTTTAGCACCTGAGGGCCAAGCAGAGGGTCAGGCCAGGTTCTTGTACTCAGTCCCTGTCTCATCATGATGTACCTTCCCTACCTTAGAGCGAAAGGGCTCAGGGAAACCCCCATGAGGAATGCCAATGTAGCCCTGCAGGAACTCCACCACAGAGCGGGGGAAGGACAGCTCTTCTGCCTGAGCTTCTGCCTCTGCCCGACTCAACCCATTCTGCACCATAAACTGGGCCAGGTCTCCCACAATCTTGGAGGATGGTGTCACCTGAAGAGAAAATATCTCTGGTAATAAGGATGCTAGTCCTAGAGGCAGGAGTGTAGTGTGCAGGGCCATTAGATAAGGGACCTTGCTCACCTTGATGAGGTCCCCCAGCATCTGGTTAGCCTCCACATAGGCCTTCTTGACCTCCTTGAACTTGGAGCCAAGTCCCATGCTGTGGGCCTGGAAGTGTAGGTTGGTGTACTGGCCCCCTGGGATCTCATTCTCATACACGTCTGAGTTGCCAGACTTCATGGTAGCCGTGCAATCAAAGGCTGCGTACAGTCCCCGAGCCCCTTCCCAGTACTCACTGTAGTCAAAAACACGTTCCAGGGGTACCTCTGTGGAGAAGCTAGAGTCAGGAGAGCTTGGCAATGTGCCAGGACTCCCAGAGGTACTTTCCAGAACTCAGTGTTAGTCCAGATCCAATCTCAAATTTGGGTGGGAGGAGGAGGTGGCCAGGCCAGAGGCATCTGAATCCCAGGCTCTATGGGTTTTTTTTTTTTTTTACTTTGAAAGGGGCATGGACATGGGTTGTTACTCTATCCTACCTGTGTCCAGAGGAGTCCCTTTGGTACAGGCTACCAGAGCCCCCATGCTGGGCTGTGAGGTCATCCCAGACATGGAGTCTACTGCCACATCAACAACATCAGCCCCAGCTTGTGCACAGGCCAACATGGCTGCCACACCTGCCCCTGATGTGTCGTGGGTATGGATGTGCAGAGGGAGGTCGGGGAACCGGTCCCGGAGGGAGCTGACCAGCATGGTGCAGGCTGCAGGCTTCAGCAGGCCCGCCATGTCCTAAAAAAGTGAAGTATGGTAAGGAGGGACCTGATGTGTTCTTGTACTGCAGGCCATAGTGGGTATCGTGGGAGGGTGAGGGGAACAGATGGGCAAAAGGCCCCAGCACCTTAATGCACAGGATGTGAGTGCCAGCTCGCACCAGTTCTTCAGCTAAGCCCATGTAGTATTCCAGTGAGTATTTAGTGCGACTGGGGTCAGCCACGTCACCCGTGTATGAGATGGCAGCCTCCACCACACCCCCAGCACTGCCTGCTGCTTCCATGCCCAGCAGCATGTTTGGCAAGTAGTTGAGGGAGTCAAAGATTCGGAAGACGTCCATACCATTCTCTTTGGCCACCTCACAGAACCTGGCAGGTGAGAAAATAGGTGAATTCTTCCCGGCTCCCTGTACTTCCTTCTCTCTAGGTCCTGGCGTCTAGGGAATGAAGTCTGGCCTGGCAGGGGAGTGGGTATTTCAAACTGTGAACAAGGCCTTTTCCAGGGCAGCCTGGGCCAACTGACTGGCACTGGCAGAGCCCTCTAGCCTGACTGAGCCTGGAGGATTGGTAAGATTCTTAGCAAGGAATGGTAGCTGAGGAGAACACTGAGCAGAACCCTCAGGCCCACCCAGTTCCAACCCCAGCTCCGTGCTGCGATTCTTGGGACAAGTCATCTCCCTCAGTGTTTGCTGCCACAGAGATCCAGAAGCCCTAACTGCTCTGCCTCTGAAATTCTGTTTGGTCCCCAAAGGATATAGTCAAAGACTCTATGGAACCCACTGCTGTGTGGTCCCAGCAGACCCAGGCTTACTTGAAGACCACGTTGTCAGGGTAGTTGGTGTAGCCCACAGCATTGGCCCCTCTCAGTAGCATCTGGAATGGGATGTTGGGGATAAGCTCCCTGAGCTCCTGGAGACGCCGCCAGGGGCACTCATACAGGAAGCGCATGGCAACATCAAATGTGGCTCCGCCCCAGTTCTCCATGCTGAAGAGCTTGTTGAAGTTGTGGGCAACATAGGGCGCAATCTTTTTGAGATCATGTGTGCGCACTCTAGTGGCCAGTAGTGACTGGTGGGCATCCCGGAAGGTTGTGTCCATCAGCAGCAGCCCCTGGTGATTCCGCACAGCTCGGGCAAAGCCCTCTGGCCCCTCTCGCAGAAGGATGTCTCTGAAACCAGCTGGGGGTGGGCCTAGGGTTGACAAGAACATCAATGCCTATCCTATAGGTAGCAACCTCCCACGATCCCTCTGAGTTGTTAAAAATGGATCTCAACCTACCTATAGGCACCACAGGAATAGCAGGGTCCACAGGGCTGGGACTGACCTTGACAGGAATTGGAGTGGTAGGGCCATTCACCATGACATGCCCTGGAAAGAAAGTGGGCACTGGTCAAGACAGGCTGGTCAGAGGAAGAGTCAAGGGCAGCAGTGTGAGTAGGCAGGTTCTGGGACTTTCTCCAGGACCCCGGGGCCTCTTGGGTCTGGGCAATGGAAACCTATTGAGGGGCATGTGGACAGAAGGAAGGGTACAGGACCTTAACAAGGGCAGGGGTACAGGGTGGGAGACAAGAAAAGTCAGGAGGGAAGAGGGGCAGCACAGGCAGACCGAGGTAATGTAGCAGCTTCTGGGCCCGGTTCTGTGCAGGCCGAAGCTGGAAGAGCTCAGGGTTCTCATCGATGAACTGGGTGTCCACAGTGCCCGCCAGGAACTGCTGGTTGTTGAGCACATTCTGCAGGAAGGGGATGTTGGTCTGCAAGACAGGGGCAGAGGGGTCACCATGCAGCTCGAGGGGGGAACAGAGACTACAGGTGCTCCTCTGGAGCGCTGAGGCTTTCCAGACCTCACCAACATCCTGGCAATCCCTGAAGTTGCCAGGGGCTAGATATCTAGCACACCCTCCATCTTTGTTCACCCTAGAACATACGCCAATGCCAGCCCCTCTTGATTGAGTCCACACACTAAGATCTAACACCTCCCATAGCCTAGAACCTGGCTCCTGTAGCAGCACGCAGGCCACCCTTTAGCCCCCGCCAGCCATGCTTCTTGAGCCCATTTTCATGAGACCGCCTCCTGCTAATTGCAAAGCCATCCTCCATCTTCTCAGCTCCCACCTAGACACTCTTCCCTGACCTCATTTCCTTCCTCTTCTACCCTTCCACTTCTCACATGCTATTGTCCTTAGGATGCCCGATCGGGCCCTGCTGCTCCTGTGACAGCCTCTGTCTCCAGTACATCTGCACTTCCCACGGAGCTCATCAAGCCCTGCATCCTGTGCTCCCAGCCTATCTGGTAGATGGATGCCTTGCCCTCTACCCTGCCTTCCCATCTTTTCCTGAGACTGGGCATGCTGGACCCCTGTCCCATGACAAATACTGGACTCTTTGTTGTTGTTGTTGTTGTTTTGTTTTGTTTTGAGACAGGGTTTCTCTGTGTAACCCTGGCTGTCCTGGAACTCACTCTGTAGACCAGGCTGGCCTCGAACTCAGAAATCTGCCTGCCTCTGCCTCCCAAGTGCTGGGATTAAAGGCGTGCGCCACCACTGCCCGGCTAAATCCTGGACTCTTAATCTCTTCTGCTCCATCCACACATTTCCCCCGAGCTGCCTCAACACAGTCAACCTTGCCCAACAAGAGTGGTGCCTTGCCCACCAGCTTCTGACAGGGAGTCATTAATGATTACAAAGCAGGGCCCAGCTATCGGTGTCTTGCAGCCTTGCATCTGCTTGTCTCCTGGAAACTTGCCCATGCACACACACCCCCAAAAGGGACCAAAGCATGACACTTAACTGTTAAACCATCGGAAGAACCCAGGGCTGCATAAGGGTGAGAAGGACCCTCAAAGCCCCCAACCAGCGTGTAGCTTTCTTCCCTTTGCTACTACTGGGCCTACCATCATCGCCTCTACTGGAAAGCTCCACAGCGGCAGGAACAGGGCCAGGAAACACCTGGCTCCCACAACAGGGTAACACATGGCAGATACTAGAACACGTGTATATTTGGAGTGAATGGAAACTCTTTAGGGGAAGAAAAAGAAGTATCTGGCACCACCTCATACCACAGATGACCAGACTAAAGATCCAAATTATTTTTGCAACAGCTGGGGTGTCCCAGCAACAAGCCAAGCAGTGGCTTCCAGCTGCAAGAACTTAAGCCCCTCGAGCTGCAGGGTTTCCTTAGGTGTGAATAGTGCAGGCAATTAACAGCCATAGGTCTCCATGAGAAAACCGTTCCTATAGCTAAGTAACTTGTTCAAGGCTGTGCAGCTGTACCAGGCAGGACTAGAATCCAATCTCTTTCTCCCCCAATTCCTGCCACCCACTCACTCCTTAGATTCAGGTATAGAGGAAGGGGAATAGGAAGAATGGGTCCAGGTAGGCTGGGATGAGAAGATGCCCTGCAGAAGGTGGTAACTTCCCATCCCAACTAAGTGAACCACTCCTGGGAGACAAACAAGATACCCAACTTGGTTCTGAGTCCACCTAACATTTTAGACTGTTCGGACCACACTCCCTAGGAGGAGGCCCCTCTAGAAGAGGGGAGGCGGAGCTATGACACGGAGAAGACCACTGACGCACAGCTTCAAACAGCGTGCCACAGCCAGCCTGCTGGGAAACCGCGCAGCACAGACCAATCCAGCCGGAGGCGGAGGCCGGTTGGCTGGGGAGCGCCCGGCAGGGTGGGAGGGAGACCGAGCAGAGGAGGGAGGGGCGCGGTGGGGCGGGGCACGACGCCAGTCCCGTGGCCAAGCCCTCAGGCCCCACCCGCAGAAGCCCTGTTGGGGGCGCCACCCCAACCGCCCCCCCCAGGGCCCGGGCCTGTGGGGGATTCTTCACGTGACGCGGTGATGCAGAACGGTTGTGACCTTCAGTGTGTGTCTGCGAACGCGGGGGTCCCAGTAACAGTGCGCGTTTGCACCCGGCCCTGCCCGTGGGTGCGGGGACGTGTGGGTGTGTGGGCATATGTGGGCGTGTTGGGGAGGGTGCCCAGAGACATGTGACAAAGACCCGTCTCTGGGAGATGGTAAAGGGGCCTAGGGCTGGCGCTTTGTCTGGTTGTCTGCAGAGCCGCGGCGCCCGCCTGAGCGGTTGCAGGATGCTTGGGCGCCAGGGTGGCCGAGGGCGCGCGCGCCCGTGCCAGGGTGAGTGCGCTGCGGCAGCGCCGTGGGGCAGCGCGGAGGGCTTGGCCGGGCCTCGGGCGTGACTGGGCGCTACCCGTGGGCGCTGCAGTGGCCGCGTGTCCCCGTGACCTCCGGAGCCCGGCTGGGGCCCGGGTGGGTCCCTGTGCCCCTCCCGGTCCACTCTCCACGTGCGTGTTCGTGGTGCGCGTGTCCGCCAGCGCGCACCCGCCTGCCTGTCGCCGCCGCCGCCGCCACCACGAACGGCGTGGAGAAAAGGTGCCGGGAGCCGAGAGAGCCGGGGCCGAGGGCCCGAGCGCCATGGGCCGGAGGGCGCGCGGCTGGCGGGCCGGGCCTCGCCCCCGCGAGAGAGCGGCCTGGAGTCGGCAGGGGCCGGCTGGGTCCGCGGGGAGGCCAGCCCTTCCCCCCTGAGCGACGGACACCAGGTGAGCCCCCCTCCCCCCGCCCCGACAGGGCTCAGAGGGAGGCCCGCCCGGGGAGGAGCCACAGTCCACGCCAGAGATTTGGGGGACGCCATCCTCAGCCACGGAGGGGAAGGCGCGGAGGGGGGGAGGGGGCTGGCCATTCCAGAGGATACCAGAAGGAAGTTCCCGGACCCTCCCTGCTCTTGGCCCTCCTCCACTTCCTGCCTCACCTTGTTCCCAGTACCTGGACTCCCTTCAATTGCTTGGGAAATGTGACCTTTATTCTTTGGGGGGTAGGGAGGGGTCTTAGTCTGCAGCCCCAGCCATCTTTTCTCCCTGGGGTCCTCCGTGAGCCTCTTACCCAAACCGTCCCCAGTTCAGACTCTGGAAACTGGTTCCTGGGACTGTGCCCTGGGCACAAGTGGGCACTTGCCCTAGCCCCACCTGTGCCTGGGGCTGCGGCCCTTTTCCACAGGGCACTCACCATGGCCCCGCCGCTCCTATTGCTGCTGCTGGCCAGTGGAGCCGCTGCCTGCCCGCTACCCTGTGTGTGCCAGAACCTGTCGGAGTCACTCAGCACCCTTTGTGCCCACCGAGGCCTGCTGTTTGTGCCACCCAACGTGGACAGGCGCACAGTTGAATTGCGCCTGGCTGACAACTTCATCCAGGCCCTGGGACCACCTGACTTCCGCAACATGACAGGGCTGGTGGACCTAACATTGTCTCGAAATGCCATCACCCGCATTGGGGCTCGCTCCTTTGGGGACCTGGAGAGCCTGCGCTCCTTGCACCTGGATGGCAACAGGCTGGTGGAGCTGGGCAGCAGCAGCCTACGGGGGCCTGTCAACCTCCAGCATCTCATTCTTAGTGGCAATCAACTGGGCCGAATCGCTCCTGGGGCCTTCGATGACTTCCTTGACAGTCTCGAGGACCTGGATGTGTCCTACAACAATCTCCGGCAGGTCCCCTGGGCTGGCATAGGCTCCATGCCTGCCCTGCATACCCTTAACCTGGATCATAACCTCATCGATGCACTGCCCCCAGGTGTCTTTGCCCAGCTTAGCCAGCTCTCCCGCCTTGACCTCACCTCCAACCGCCTGGCCACCCTGGCACCCGATCCACTCTTCTCCCGAGGTCGGGATGCTGAGGCCTCACCTTCCCCCCTGGTACTGAGCTTCAGCGGGAACCCACTGCACTGCAACTGTGAGCTGCTGTGGCTGCGGCGGCTGGCCCGGCCTGATGACCTGGAAACCTGCGCTTCTCCACCAACCCTGGCAGGCCGCTACTTCTGGGCAGTGCCTGAGGGAGAGTTCTCCTGTGAGCCTCCGCTGATAGCCCGACACACACAGCGCCTATGGGTGCTAGAGGGCCAGCGGGCCACTCTACGGTGTAGGGCCCTTGGTGACCCTGTACCTACCATGCACTGGGTTGGCCCTGATGACAGGCTGGTTGGCAACTCTTCTCGAGCCTGGGCTTTCCCCAATGGGACCCTAGAGATTGGGGTGACAGGTGCTGGAGATGCAGGAGCCTATACCTGCATTGCCACCAACCCTGCTGGTGAGGCCACAGCCCGAGTGGAGCTCCGGGTACTGGCCTTGCCCCATGGTGGGAACACCAGTGCTGAGGGGGGCCGTCCTGGGCCCTCGGACATTGCTGCTTCTGCTAGAACTGCTGCTGAAGGCGAGGGAACTTTAGAATCTGAACCGGCCGTGCAAGTGACAGAGGTGACTGCCACCTCTGGCCTGGTGAGCTGGGGCCCAGGGCGGCCAGCTGACCCCGTGTGGATGTTCCAAATCCAGTACAACAGCAGCGAGGATGAGACTCTCATCTACCGGTGAGGATGGGCCTTGCACACGCCCTTCAGCCTGCTTTGTTCACTGCGCCCCCCTTCCTGCAGACCCCATATCCCCAAGTTCTGCCTGTTCCCCCTCTGGGCCTGGGCCTGCTCCTCTACTTCTAAACTCTTGGAGCACGGCTGGGGCAGAGGACCGCGTGGCTGCTTTATAAGGGGTCTCAGGTGACGCTGGATGTGCCAGCCTTCCTGACCATCAGTGATGGCAGCTTGGGTGTCTGCTAAAACACCTGACCCCCACCCCAGGTATTTTGCCTTTGCTTGGTTCCATTCCCCACCTCCACCCCCTATTAACCTGTGGCCTGTGTCAGTTCACCCATCTCTGCCCTGGCACTATTTTGCGTATGGATGCCTGTCATTGTTTCTGCTTTCCTGAGGGAGCACAGGCCTGTGTGTGTTGACAGGGCCTTATAGGCCTGAGGGGCTTCCCAGGGCAAACCTGAAAGATGGGAATGGGGGCTGTACCCCACCCTGGGGCTCTGACCACCTGCCCTTGCCTGCAGGATTGTACCAGCCTCCAGCCACCACTTCCTGCTGAAGCACCTGGTTCCTGGTGCTGACTACGACCTCTGCCTGCTGGCCCTGTCACCTGCTGCTGGGCCCTCCGACCTCATGGCCACTAGACTGCTGGGCTGTGCCCACTTCTCTACGCTACCAGCCACCCCCTTGTGCCATGCCCTACAGGCCCATGTGCTGGGTGGAACCCTGACTGTGGCAGTGGGGGGCGTCCTAGTGGCTGCCTTACTGGTCTTCACTGTGGCCTTGCTGGTTCGGGGCCGGGGAGCTGGGAATGGCCGCCTCCCACTCAAACTCAGCCATGTCCAATCCCAGACCAATGGTGGCACCAGCCCCATGCCCAAGAGCCACCCACCACGGAGCCCTCCACCCCGTCCCCAGCGCAGCTGCTCCCTGGACCTCGGAGACACCGGGGGATGCTACGGGTATGCCAGGCGCCTGGGAGGAGCCTGGGCCCGGCGGAGCCACTCTGTACATGGGGGGCTGCTAGGAGCTGGGTGTCGGGGTGTGGGGGGCAGTGCGGAGCGGCTGGAGGAGAGCGTAGTGTGACAGAAAGGGCAGCCTCTCTTGTGCCCTGAGGAAGGAGCAGTGCCACTGTTGGGCCCAGGTGGCAGCACCCAGCTTGGGTGGGCAGCACGGCCCTGGGTCCCCATTCTGCTTTTTATCCTCAGTACCTCAGGCCCCCATGTACTTGGTGGGACAGCAAACCCTTTCCTTGGTTTTGGCCTCCAGACTAAAGGGACAGGTCCCACCAACAGGTGCTCAGAGCCACCAAGGCAGGGGCTGCAGCCACCAAGAGGGAGTCTTGTTTCTATTTATAATAAAATTGTTGAAGACACTTCAATGTTGGTCTTTGGTCTCATCCTGCTTGGTCCCTGGGAGGGAAGGAGGGAGGGAGGGAGGGAGGGAGGCTGCTAGGGGTACACAGATGAGTATAGATGTCAAGGCTAAAGCTGCCAGGCCCAGCAAAGATGGTTCTCATAGCCCAAGACTCCCAGGTAGTCTGTGGTGAGCCCAGGTAAGCAGTCAAGGGTTGGGGTCTGGTGTCTGCTGGCCCTGCCAGAAGGCAGGTATCAATCTAGGACCCTCTGGAAGGTCCTGTGCTTCCCTGGGCCTGAGTAAGATGGCTGTTCTAAGATTGTGTAGCTCTGTGATGAGCTTTCTGGGAAAGCTGATGAGGTGAATGAACAGCCTCTTCTCTGCTCTGACGCCTGGCTGGGCCCCACAGCCTCTTGAGAATGCGCTGAGCACACCTGTGGACCACAGTGCTCAGATGAGTCCTGCATGGCCCCCAGGTGCTTACTGAAAGTGCAGAAGTAGATGCTGGCAGCCAAGTAGCTTGAGCAGCATTCTGTGCCCACAACTACAGCCAAGCTCACACACCCAACCTCCTGGCACCATAACCAACGTGTGTGTGACCTAGAGAAATGCTTGAGGGAAATAAGCAATAGTTGGGAGACAAAGAGGAGAGGACAGACACAGGATAGGATGTGCGCAGGAAGGGGACAGACACAGGCCCCAAATCCTGTTGCTGTTTCTGTAGTCCTGAATCCTACTGTCCCAGTTCTCGTGACTGGAAGAGGAGGCTGGGATCTTGAATTCACTGTGATACAGGGCAGGTGTGTAAGGTTGTATGGCTCAGGGTACCTGGCACTAATGGTGGAAAAAATAATCAAAGTATTGGCACAGCCTCAAACCAGGGGACAGCCCAGTGTATACCCTACAACCCCTCCCATCCCTGGTCAGCCAAAGGAAAGCCAGGTCTCAGAGCATACAGCAGTGAATCTAGGATGTGAGGAGCTGATTTTACAGCATTCCTCTGCCTCCAAGGCATGGACCCCAACAGAGACCGTGAGCGCCAAGTAGTAGAAGGAGACCCTGGTATCTCGGAACCCACTGTCTCCCAAGATGGGCTGGGGGAGACAGGCTTCTCTGTTCTATCCCACAGGACAGGCTCAAAACCTTCTTCCCACAAGGTTTTCCAAAAAGTCTTTGAGCCCACTATGGTCACTGACAGAACCTGTGAACAGAGAGGAAAATGACTGTGGCCACTGTGGGGACAGCACTGGCACAGTGGGGCCATGAGCCACCAAGCTTTTAGGACAGTAAGAGATCACAAAGAATAGGAAGAGGTGAGTGCCCAGCACTGCCCACATAGCCAAAGCACCGATGGGAGCCTCTGGAAGAGAAGGAAGAACTCAACTGGTGCTGTGGACCTAAGTGTATATCTAAGTGTACCCCACAGGACACATGGGCAGGTGCTGGCTTCAAAGGACAAACAGCATTTCTTGGCTGTGAATTTGTCTGTAGCTGCACAAACTAGTTACAAAAGTAGCACAAGGAAGCAATAGGCACCACGAGGCTCTTGTTACCTTAGAGAGGGCCAATCACTGTAGCCAGAGCCCTGACCCTCATCATATGTTTCTTGGCTACTCTGAAGCACCTGCCACTCTAGATGCCAGGAAGCCAGGAGAGCTGGGAGCTGGCAGAGGGTCTGAGCTTATTTGTCAAGGCTAGAGCTCTTACCCAGGAATCCATACTTAGAGACCCAGCAGGACCCTGGCACTAGCAGCCTGAGTCCAGCCAGGAGAGATTACTGTGCCACTGAGACTGAGAGTCACCTCAATAAAAGTAAAGCAAGAACAAGGCAGACACCTGCCCCTCGTAACACTTAACCAAAAGGGCCCACTGTGGGCCAAGGCAGGGGGAAGGCGCAACCTCTCACCTTTACACCTCGGACACGGAACTCAGCCAGGGCTCTGCTCATCTTGGTGGCAGCTGTGGGGTGGTCTTTGCCGTGGGCAATGACTTTGACGAGCAGAGAGTCATAATGGGGCGATATGACAGCCCCCTGGAATGCAGAGGCATTGTCCAGGCGGATGCCCATGCCCTCACCACTCCGGAAAACCTGTTGCCAGAGGAAGCACAAGTCAGCAGCTGGGATGGAAACCGGCCCCCAGACAGCTGAGCTCAAGGGCACCCAGACAGCCCGTCACTGACCAGTCAAGTTTCTTTCTACTTCTGCCAACAGACCCAGGCTCCAACCCTTCTGAGTCCTATGCATTCACTCTTGTACTGCAGCAAGGAGGGGACAAGGGAGGAAATGCCCTGCCAGGTTCCCAGATCATGCTCAGCCCAGTTAGCAGCCTGGGGAGAAGGGCCAGAGCCAAGACCTTTCACCACCTGCCTGAACCCCCCTCCCCTTGCAGACCCATTCTGTGTCCACCATCATCCTAGGAGCAGCATGCACAGCAGCTCACTGGAGAAGCAGCAGCTAAAGCAGACAAATCCCTGCCCAGAAGGCGCTGGGTCAGACACGGAAGTACACAGGCCACAGGCCACTAGCAAGGAGAGGAGATGGGCAGACTGACCCAGGAAGGATTCAGCTGCTTAGTTTTCCTTTTGTTTTTTGAGACAGACCAGCTTTTTTATAGTCCAGACCAGCCTTACAATGTAGCCTAGGCTGGCTTTGAACTCATGATGACCCTCCTGCCTCAACCACACCAGCACACCCAGCTTGGGTTTTTTGTTTGTTGGGTTTTTGGTTTTTGCTGCTGCTGCTGCTGCTGGTGGTGGTGGTGGTGGTGGTGGTGGTTAACTTAGAGGGAAGGGGAGGCTTCAGATCTACTCACATTCCCTCTTCCTGAAGGGGAGGGTGGGAGAAAACGCAGAGGGGGAGGAAGAAGACTGGAGATGAAACACGCACAATAAAGGAAATGTATCCAGCTCATCCAGGGAACACGAGAGGCAAACAGAAGGGGAAGTAGCAGACGCCGATGGACAGACGGTAAAGGTTGGTGTCTGGGGGACGCCGATGGACGGATGGTAAGGGTTGGTGTCTGGGAAACACCAATGGACAGATGGTAAGGGGTTGGGTGTCTGAGGGACACTGATGGATGGACGGTAAGGGTTGGTGTCTGGGGGACGCCGATGGACGGATGGTAAGGGGTTGGGTGTCTGAGGGACACCGATGGACGGATGGTAAGGGTTGGTGTCTGGGGGACGCCGATGGACAGATGGTAAGGGGTTGGGTGTCTGAGGGACACCGATGGACGGATGGTAAGGGTTGGTGTCTGGGGCTGCCTACATTTGCATACGCAGGTGAGTGCTCATAACAGGTATGGGGCAGATGGGGGATCTGAAGTTCACAGAGAAAGTGAGGGAGAGAAGGAGGCCAGAGGGACTGGACTGGGGACACCCTCAGCATCTACCCTTCTGCTGCTCAGGGCACAAGCTGTGTTCAGTAAAGAACTTCATGCAGTATTTAATGATGGACACTCAACTGGTGCAGGAACTACCAGCTAAAAATACCCTGTGGTGACCGTCTTGAAAGCCAGCCCCTGGCTGTGAAGGTGGAGGTGGAGAGGAACAGTGGCCCAGCAGCTGGCAACTGAACCATGGTGTGTCAGCTGCCCCTCCCAGCCAAGGGCAGAAGAGCCAGGGCTATAGGGCAGCACCAACCCAATGCTGTCCCACCTAGGGACTCAGAAATAAATGCAGGTGATCAGCTATGGTGGCCCTTGGGCCCTCAAGGTCATCAGAACTGACTTACCACCTCAACCCTGCCCCATACTTAACCAAACCACTTTTGGACATTTTTGCAATTCTGGTGTCTGGTTTACGCTCATATTTGCCATCCTTGTATCCTGGACACCAGTGCCAACCCTGACTGCCTCTAACATCCTGCATCCTCTGACCAGTAGACAATGCTACTGCTTGCAGGGTGAGTGAACAGGCTGGAGCCACAGCCAGGGAATGGAAGGGACAGAGGCAGCTGAGCCCAAAGGCTCTAATACTGAGGTAAACTGCTGCTTCCCAGTCCCTCAGTGCTCCCACTGAAGAGCTCCTTTGCTTATTCCCAAGGGCCTTCTGCTTCACTCACTCTGCCACAGAGAACCCAACCCTCTGTTCCCCCACAAGGTCCTGCCTTGTCAGCTACCCCTCACCTCTGACAGAAGGCAGGGTAGAGATCAGCCACTCTGGGTTTGTCACAGTGAGGCTTTGGGTTCCTAGGGTACCAGGACCAAAGCATTACATTTGGGGACCCACAAATACCCCCTAAGCTGGTCTGACCCATTCCCAGGTGATCCGCTGACTTTCTGCTAGGTTTCTGTGGAATGTTCCTCCCTTACTCTATGACAGAACTGGGTTCCCATGTATTCTAAGCCACTTGCAACTGGGCTTCTCGGTGATAACCTGGGTACCATAAAAAGGCAGCGAAGAATCTCAGCCCAGGATGAAGCTAGTGTCACACTTTTGAAATGTCGCCTACCTCAATGCGGCCAGTGTCTGGCTGGAAGCTGCGTGCAGGGTCCTCAGTGGTGACCCGACACTGAATGGCACAACCATTGATGCGGATGTTCTCTTGTCGCAGACCCAGGTCAGGCAGGCTCCGGCCTTCGGACACATGGATCTGAGCATGAACCAAGTCCACACTGCAAATGAGGAGGACACCAGGAAAGGAGGAGATTGAGGTGAGGCATGGAGGCTGGGGTCTATGATTCACAAGGCCAATGCTGCTGCACCCTTTTAGCCCAAGCAGCCTGGAGTCCTCTATCTGGTGGTCCCACAGCCTGTACTGCTTTCCCCAGTGAGTCAGGAGAAAACACTACTCTAGGAAGCTTCCAGAAAAGTATCTACCTGCCCTTCACCCTCCTGATAGCCCCTTCCAACAATCTGTCCTGTTTGCCCTGTCCTAAGGTCTGCAAACTCCCGACTCCCTGTGACACCAAGACTGGAAGTATAGGCAGCGGTTACTGTCACAGAGTTGGGACACTCACTCTTGGAGCATGGGGGCTACACTGTGTGTGCAGGCAGACTGCAAAATAGGAATCACAAGGTTAGGTATGTGGGTATGTGTCTGTAATCTCAGTATTCATAGGTATAGGCAGGAAGATTAGGAGTCCAAGGTCACCCTTGGCTATTAACAGGCTTGAGGCTAGTGTGGGCCCCATGAGACCCTATCTAAAATAAAACAAACAAAACAGAACCAAAAACCAAACAAACGAAAACAGGGAACTGTATTAGTTGGAAGCCGGCAAGGGTAGACATGTCAGGACACTGTGTTCCTCAGGCACAAGCAGAGCAGAAGGCTCTCCCTGTTTGCATGGTTGTGTAAGACTAGCCTGAGCTATGGCCACTCTTAAAGATGGTGTCAAATCCATCTAAAGAGCTGTCAGGCCCTCCAGGTCTAATGTATTGTCTCTAATGCTCATGGCTAGTACTGTACTGGCAGACTGTCCTCAGTACTCTATGTCACCTGTAAAAGCACAGTGGTAATAATGGTCACCATGGCACACTCTCTATAGGTCACTGACCCTGCTTACACGGTGGATCTCCATGGTAGTACTCCCCATCAAAGGAGCTGCGGATCAGACAGGCCACAGCTAACCGAACCTGCACATGGCTCAAGGCGTGGGGACCCTGATACTGAGCAAGCAAATTTTGGTAAAGCAGCACCAGGGCATTGATGAGGGAACATGGCTGGAGTGTCACTGTGACCCCAGATCTGACTCTAGGGAGTCTGTGGGCTTCTGGATATGTACTAGGCAAAGACAGCCACGTGGGAGGCATCATTAGTAGTCTTGAGTTTGGCCAAGGAGAAAACTGGATCAGGAATGCTCCATGGAAAGGTGGAATGGTCCAATGCCAAAGATCAATACTTACATAGCTCAAAATATGTATCTTGAAATAATGAAAACTTATGTTCATAGTTTATAAAATAAGTAGATTTTCTTTTTAAGTCCATACCCAAAGCTTGTAGGAGAATACACTGGTACAAATCCTATAGGAAGCTGTAGCTTACATTTGGACAGATGTTTAGAGACATACCCTGAACCACAAAAGCCAGAACAGTACACTGTCCAACAGAAAACAAGATAGCTGAATTATTACAGGTGCAGATAGTAGAACAGTCTACTGCCACTAAAAGTACTCATGAAGAATAATGTCTGGGGAACGACTTCAACAAATAGCAAGTTTTTTGTTGTTGTTTTGTTTTGTTTTGTTTTGTTTTGTTTTATTTTATTTTAAGATAGGGTCTCTGGCTGTCCTGGAAATCACTATGTAGATAAGGCTAGCCAGATCTGCCTGCCTCTGCTGGGATTAAAGGTGTGAGCCACCATGCCTGACCAAATAGCAAGTTTTAAACAATAAAAATCCTTGAGGCTGAGAGATGGCTCAGCAGGAACAGCCAGTTTGGGCTTGTTTCCCAACATCTACATGGTAGCTCACAATCTGCTGTAAATCTAGTTCTGGGGTATTAGATACCCTCCTCTGGCCTCTGTGGGCAAACATACATATAAAAATAAGATATATAAATATTTTTTTAAATCTATCTAAAGGGCTGGAGAGAGGACTCAGCAGTAGCACTGGCTACTCTTCCAGAGGATCTGAGTTCAATTCCCAGTAAGCACATAGCACTCACAACCACCTCTACTTCCATCCTGAGGGACCTATGCTTTCTTCTGGTCTCCATGGACACTGTATATACATGGTGCACAGATATACTGCGGCAAACATTCATTCACAAAATAAAAATAAATATCAAAATTTGTTTTAAGTCTATCTAAAACATTAACAGCATCAAACTATATGGTAAAGATGAAAAAAATACCGAAAGGCTGTTCATGGGCACAGGGATGTCACAGAACTGTAGGCAAGGCTGGAGATACTGAGTCCACTGTGTGAACCTGGACAGTTCTCTTAACCTCTACAAGCCTTGGATTCATCTGAAAAATGGGGTGATGGGTCCCTTCTTCATAAGTACAGCCACAAGGGCTCCATGGAGTGCCTACAGCCCCTGGAATCCTCATTATGAGGGGTGGGTAAGCTCTGAGTTGTTTTTATTTTGTGTAAATTTTTTACAATAACCATGTAAAACCCTCATAAGAATTTTTTTTAAAATGAAGTCCCTAGATCCCCTAAAGTAAAAGCAAGTGAGCCTTGGCTGCTGCCTGCAGGAGCTGCTTTCCCGCCCTGTCCTGGCCCTCTGCCTTGTGCTCACTCTGTGATCTCCTCAGTGACTGTGTGCTCCACCTGCAGGCGGGAATTGACCTCGATGAAGTAGTGCTTGCCATGCTTGTCCACCAGGAATTCCACCGTGCCCGCATTCTCATAGCCTACCTGCAGGGGTGGTCAAGAGCAAAGGTTCCCAGTCAGGGCTGTGCCACGCAAGCCTGCCTACCACACAGATAACAGCCTGGGGCAATCCAGCTACCCACCATCAGCTGCCCGCAGTGGCCACGACCCAGACAATACTCCACCCTGGCACTCTACAGGCTCAAGGACCCCTTGGAGCTACTGAGGCCAGGCTACACCCAGCAAGTCTGGGTGAAGACGCCTTCACTGCTGCTTTCCTAGCAGCCTCATTGGCCCATGGCCAAATCTCTTCCAGCCTCTCAGACCTGTAGTCCTGGGCTTCCCAGCCCACTTCTCACTGCTGAAAGGTTTCCAGGAAGCTTCCTCCTGTGCTACTCTGTTCTCATCCTCATTCTGGCCATCACCTCAAGTGATGTCACTTAAGGATGAACAACGGTGACACTAACATGGAGTGTAGCCCTGCTTTTATTCCTTCCAGAACAACACCCTCATTCCCTGGGCTTTGAGCTGGTGTGATTGGTCACAGAGCAAGGCAATGGTGAGGTTGCTGCTCTGAGGCAACTCCGGCTCCACCAGACCTCAACAGGGCCTCTGCTCACATTGCTGAGCCTTGTCTCAGAACCACTCTGTCCCCTCTGCAGGGCTTACCTCCTTCTCTCAACAGGCTGTCCACAGGGAGTTTTCAAACCCCCAAGCCATGAGACAATCTGGGCAGAGATAGTAAGAAAGCTTGCAAAACTGGGCTCATGTCCCTGGGAACATGTCCTAACCTGCTTGGCAAGTTTGACAGAGTCACTGGTGAGGCGTGAGCGAAGTTGGGGGTCCAGGTGGGTAGCAGGGGCAATCTCTACCACCTTCTGGTGCCGCCGCTGGATGGAGCAGTCTCGCTCATACAAGTGCAGGATGTTCCCATATTGGTCCCCTGGGCATACAAGAAACTGGATTCAGCCTTTCCTAGAATCCAAGTGCCTCCTAAATACCCTCTGACCCCTGGGCACTGTGGCTATTTGGCCATCTGACTTCTGCTCTGTCCCAAGCCCCTGGAAAGGCTGTCCCAAAGGTTGCTACTGTAAACCAGGGAGATCTAGGCTTCTGTTTCACACAACTCCCCACTCACCTAGGATCTGCACCTCAATGTGCCTTGGTTTCTCAATGAACTTCTCCACAAACAATGCCCCATTCCCAAAGGCTGCCAAGGCCTCAGAGTAGGCCCGGGTGTAATTCTCTTCCAGCTCCTAGGAGTACAGACAAGGCTGGGCAGACATGGGACCAGCTCTGTGCCCTCTGCCAACACCTCTGTACACTTCCCAGAGACTACCACAGAGGCTGCCAGCCCAGCACCGAGACTTTAGCATGTGTGCTACCCTGCTTACCTCATAGCTATACACAACCCTCATGCCACGGCCCCCACCTCCATAGGCGGCCTTGAAGATAATAGGGAAGCCATAGGTGTTGGAGAACTCATGAGCCTCATGCAGGGAATTGATGGGGGAATTAGTTCCAGGGACCACTGGAACACCTGTTGGGAAAGGACAGGGGATCTCTGTAACAGGCTGAATCCTTACATCTTGTCACAGGCCCCTCCCTGATAGCCCCTAGGAGGAATTGTATGTCACCTGCAGCAATGGCAATGGCCCGGGCTTCTACCTTGTCTCCCATCTTGCGGACCACCTCTGGACTTGGACCAATGAAGCGGACTCCAGCATCTTGGCAGGCCTGGGCAAAGTCTGCTCGCTCTGAGAGGAATCCATAGCCAGGGTGCACAGCATCTACATCATTCTCCTGCAAGGGGCAGGAGAAATGCCTGGGTACCTTCCTCTTTCTCCTTTTCCTTGCTGGGGTCTACCCCCATTCCCCTTGTACACATATTCTGCTAGTGGGTGTGGGTGCAGGGCACAGCACAAGATCCTGCCTAGCCTCAGGAAACCCCGGCATCTCCTAAGCCAAGCTGAGTCTACCTTGGCCACCTTGATGATGTCTGGAATGTGCAGGTAGGCCTGCACAGGTGCCAAGCCACGACCAATAAGGTAGGCTTCATCAGCTTTCTGCCGATGCATCTGGCCTGTGTCCTGCTCCGAGTAGACAGCCACTGTGCGGATACCCAGCTCTGTGCAGGCACGAAACACTCGGATGGCAATCTCACCTAAGATAGGGTGAACTGTTAGACTCCTGGATCCTGAGAGAAACACAAAGGAGACTGGCGGGGCAGGGTGAAGAGGGGAGGCCAGGCTAGGCTGGCTGGCCCAAAGTCCTAAATCCTGGTAGTACTTACCTCTGTTGGCCACCATTACTTTCTTGATAGGCTTGTACTCCAGATGCCGGACATTCGGGGAGGCAACAGAGGCTGTGGAGGATCGGCGGACACCCAGGAGCCTCAGGCCCCCTCGAACTGTTTGGAACTTCATCATCTGAGGAGGGGCAATCAGAGTCCAGGTTAGAGCAGGCTAGGCACTGAGCACCCCACATCTGGAAAGAGTGAGGAAAGAGAGAGGAAAGAGAGGAGTGGAGAGGAAAGAGAGAGGGGCCCTAACCCACAGAAGACTACAAAGAAGACAGCCCCATCTCCGGTTCCATTTGTGGTGGAGCTGTGGAGAGCAAGCAAATCCAACCCAGTGAAGCTCAGCTCAGCTTCCTCATACTCAGCAATGTTTACACTTTAGAGGCTGCAGAGCGGTCCTACGCAGGCATCTCGATGCTATGCACTCAGGCTCACTACCCTCATTCTCCACTAACATCTAATATGGACTTCTTTCCTGTGTTGATCCTGTCAACCTGCTCTCTCAGGAGATAGCCTTGGTTCTCAGTTAAAACACAGCTTTTTCAAACAGAGGCCTAAACCTTCCTTCTACTGAGGGATATTAAGCAAAATATTCATCACACCCAGAAAGGGCAACTGAAGAGGCTGGTCCCAGAGACATATATATGCTTTGGGATTCCACTGACAGGAGGTCCTAAAGTGGTTAAGACTATGGGATGGGGCTGAAGGAGAAGCAGAGAGGGGTACTGCTCTAAGCTGATGGTAGGATGGGGAGTTGTACTTAACAAGGACAAAGTGAATGGATTTAATGCCACTGAACTGGCCGAGATAAGAAATCTGCCATCGTGTACTATACAGCAATTTAATTTTTAAAATCAACTGAAGACAACTTATATACCACAAAACAGGATTCATAGCTAACTACTCACTTTATAAACTAAAGATGCAGCAGGATGTGGTGGTCCACAACTGCAGTCCCAGCTATTCAGGAAGCTGAGGCAGGAAAATTGCTGAAGTTGAGGCTATTCTTGACTACACAATGAGTTTCAGGACAGCTTGAATTATAGTGTGAATTGTACCCCTACTCCCTCAAAAGATAAAAAATAAAAAATCTACAGAAGTGGGGAGAAGGGAGAAATGGATGAGGTATAGAAGAAAGAGGAGTGGTCCAGGAAAGAAGGAAAAGACGCAGCAGGCTCACAGCCGCACTTGGCCTCTCCGCCCACACACCTTTAGCTAACAGTGATTTGATTCTTAGTAAAAAGTAGAAATGGCTGACTCAGCCACTTGTTTTTAAACATAAAAGCAAACTCAATAAATAAAACAAACATTGCAAAAACCTTGATGTCACAGGGACAACCATCGATACAGAGAAGGAGAGAAACTATGAACAGAAAGAGAAGGCATAAACAAGTTAAGTCTTACAAAGAAGAGGAAGAGGGGAGGGTAGCAGCAGGCCCACTCCTCCCACGAGGCAGAGTGTGAGGCCTTGAGTCCATAGGGGCCTGACCTGTGAGCCCCAGCTGGCACAGCGGGACAAGGAACGGAATAAGATCACTTCTGACCACACAGTGATGACCAAGTGCCTCAAAGGTCATGTTTTGTAAATGTCCTGGGGAAAGATGGTTACTGCAGCTGGATATCAGAGATGATTCTTTGAAGAGGGGACATAGGAGCTAGAACCTGAACAAGGAGAAAGAGGTGGCCACATTCAGAGAGGTGAGAACAGCAATCACCAAGGCCCTGAGGGAGAACAGGCTTGGGACAATGAAGCAAGTCGGACTGGCGGGAAATGGAAGGCAGAGTCCTATGTGAGGCAAGGTTGAAAGCATGGCCAGACCATGCTCACTGCCTCCTTTGGGCCATGGAAAAGCCCTATTGGACCATCCCAGAGGCTGAGGAGAGACACGGAGCCTCTGACTAGGGTAGGGGTCATGGGATCAGGCTTGAGTCAGGGAAGATGTAGGGTAACCACAGACAACATTCACTATGAGGTCCATTGAGTTGAGGACTTATGGGCCAACACAGCAAGACTATAGAGAGAAAGGCAGGGTCAGGAGTGAAGGAAGCTCATGGACAAGGGGAGGCCAAGGGGAAACCCTGGCGTTATGATGATGGAGAATATATAAGTCCTGGGTGAGAATACTATAGAATAGAAAAGGCCCAAGCCTGTACTTTCTGGCTTGACTAGGAGGAAGAGCCAACAAAGAGCCAGCTACCTAAGAGCAAAGAGGAAGGCCAGGAACACAGTGTGGTGAGCCAGGGTGCAGGCCTTGCTAAGTTCGAGGCTTCAACAATGTGTGTGTGGAGGAGTCACCCTGCTGGACTCCAGGCTCCAGTTTTTTTAAAAGAGCTTATGTCTTGACCTTATTGTAGTTGCTGTGTCTTCTCTGGATAGTGCTATAAACCCTATAGCAGCTATGGTTTTCTTTTTCTTCTTTAAGTTTCATGGAACCCAGGCTGACCTCAAACTCCATAGGAGTTCAAGATGACCAAGAGGGCCCCACTTCCCAAGCTGGGACTACAGGAGTGCCACCACTGACCAGTGCAATGATTTTTTTTCTTTTATGTATGTCCCATAATAAAAGTTTAACTTAGAAATTGCAAACAGTAAGAGATTAACAGGAATTAATAATCAAATAGAACCATAACAAATGCTGTGACACAGCTATGTGAATGTGATCTCAGGTCTTGCCTGTGGATTGTAGCAACTCAGCATATTTTCTTCTTAGTAACTCAAGAACTTTCACCTTTTCACTTAAAGAAAGCAGATAGCTTTCCCTGGCAAATCTTAGCAGCCAGCCTCACTTCCTTTCTGCTTTGGGGCCACTGAAGTAAAATGCTGGCTACCTAGATACAAGTGGTTCCACAGCAGTCAATGATGACTGAGACACTACTAACCAACTAGCAAGCAGGTAGCAAATACAGCGTAGAGACTCTGAACAAAAATATAATTCTTGATTTGGGTGGAAGGAAGTGGGTGGCTGCAAGATCCAGAACAGCATACCACCTAAAACTTAAGGCTTGTTTATTTCTGGAATTTTTCATTTATTACTTTTGGACCATAATTTACCATGGGTGACTGGACTGAGGAAAGAGGAATTGGTGGATATTAATGCTAACACAGTGTGGACAAACTGGGCCAGCATGTCACTGACTAAGAGATGAAGGTGTATCAACAGCACCAGATGACATCACTGGTGTCTCCTGAAGTTATCCACTTCAGGAGGATGGAAGCCACACTCCTACAAGGCCCTGCCTCAGATACACAACTCAGGTTTAACTAAAGCCTAATTTCCATATTTTATCCAATGGGGGAAACACACAATTTTTTATTCCTTCAAATATGTAAAATTAATGTTTCAAAATTAATGCTTCAGATATGTCAAAGATACTAGGTGTTGGCATTCTGTCCAAACTCCACCCCACAGTTACCTGGCAACAGCCAGGTATGCTCCTCCCCACAGTTGCCTGGCAACAGCCAGGTGGGCCTGGCCCACTATAAAAGGGGCTGCTTGCCCCCTCCTCTCTCTCTTACCTCTTTCTCTTGCCTCTCTCTTACTTCCCTTACCTCTCTCCGTTCCCTTCCCCCCTCTCTCCACGTGGTCATGGCCGGCCTCCACTCCTCTACTTCTCTACTCTCTCCCTCTCTGCCTTTCTCTGCCTCTACTACCCTCTTAACTCCCCTTCCCATACCCTAAATAAACTCTATTCTATACTATACCTTCATGTGTGGCTGGTTCCTCAGGGGGAAGGGATGCCTGGGCTCGGGCCTACTGAGGCACACCCTTCCCCCACACCT
>CM052703.1:51815644-51858898 GCA_028551405.1 Uromys caudimaculatus
AGAGAGAGAGAGAGAGAGAGAGAGAGAGAGAGAGAGAGAGAGAGAGAGAGAGAGGCAGACACACAGAGAGACACAGAGAGAGACAGACTAGCCCTCTAGCACACAGCATGCTTTTGTCACATGTGAACACCTGGCCTAGCATTGATTCAGATTTACAGGGCCATACCTGTTCTGGGACAATTACCTTGTATCAGCCAAGCACCTAGGCGTGCTGCACACAGAGGACGTGGTAGAGGATCCACAGGCAGCAACTGCTCCACCAGAGGTCACTGGCCCCAGAATACAAAGTTCTCCAGCACTAGACTGCTGGAGACCTGGGCTGTAGCCAAGGCTGAAATCAGGGGAAGGGGCGCCGCCTCCTGAGGCCATCATGGGCCACTGGCTGCCTAGGAGGGCCGGGCCAGAGAGGCGGGGCAGTGGGTCATGCAGAAGGGAGATGAGCAGTGGCCTACAGCCTGTTCCCTGGGCCCTCAGGGATACACAGGATTACAAGACCATACCTGCTAGAAAGCAGCTGCAGATTTTTGTGGTGGATTTTGGACATACTGCCACTTGAAGTTCAAGGCATAAAAATGTCACTGAGAAAATAAAATGGTACCTAGACAGACTGTTCAGGAGGGACTGTGCCAGGCATGATGGAGGGCAAGGGTCACCTTATCCTGAAGGTTGGTTCACTATTACAGTCACAGGACGCCTCTGCTGCAACTAGCCTCTCCCCTAATTCAATGCACTGCCAGACACAAGACAAGGCTTTGCTGTCACAGACAAGAGCGCACACCACCTTGTTCCTGAAGCATCTCCATTGCTAATCTAGCCTTTCCCTCACTGAATCCCACTGTCCTCATAGGCCTACACTCAGGACCTTTCAAAATCATGATCAGCCAGAGAAATCCAGCTGCAGGACAGCTATGGATCCACTGGACAGTGTCCCGTTAGCGGTCCTCACAGATGCTTGTGACAGCTAAATGAAGTGTTGAGTTTGAGGGTCTGAGGTAATCCCAGGGAGCAGCTGACAAGGTTGATCAAGTTGCACCTGAGCCTCCACCCATTCTCAAAGCTGAAGGGATAGAACCCTCTGCACAGCTCAGAGGGTATCATAAAGCTTGGGGGTCAGGTGGGAGAGAAGCAGAGTATCTAGAGTGGTAAGAAGACCTTGGATGGGCACTGAAGGGTGTGATACCCTCCAGGCCACCCAGAATTCCTGCTTTGGGCACTAAAGGGGACCCAACCTGTCCAGGCCCAAGTCCTGACATCTTAATCTAATGTGACTATCCTCTTTTCTTACAACGGTGCCTCTTAGAAGGTGTTTCCAGACATAGCCTTCAGGCTGGCACTGTTCCAGATGTCTCGTTACCCTCATCCCAAAAGATAGCATGGATAGAGAGAGTAGTGGGAATGGGAGGCAGGCTTCCACTTAGCCCACACAGTACCCTACTAAGAGAGTACTTGATTGGATGGTTATCATGAAGTCCTCATAGTTGACAATGGTTGAGGCTCCAATTTAAACCCTCTGAGGGAAAGCCCTCCTACTTGGTGACATCAATAGTGGAAACCTGAAGTTTGCACTAAGCCTGAAGCTTCCAGAAAGTGCCTTTCCTCCTACACGAGGGGCACTCTCTGATCCCACAGGCACAGCAACCGGCCCAGAGCACATACATGCCTCAGGGGACACCATACTGTTTTCCTTAGAGTGACACACAAGCAGAACTGCTTTTCTGCCCACAGAGATGGGGGAAATGGCAAAAGAACAAGCAACCCACTACTCCTTCATCACATGTTCCTCTCCAGAACGCCAGCAACCTGAAGAGGCCTGTTTGCTATTTTCTGCAAATGCTGGCTAACAGATCCCATTCTTGTCTTGGGTTGTGCATTAAAAACAGGGAAATTGGACTGCTGTGACTGCCACTGAGGATGTGTAAATAACTTCTCTCTGGCAAGAGTGAGCCACAGTGACGCAATGGGTGTCTAGCACACCTGTTTCTCCCTTGCTACTCAAGACAGCTCATGGGAAGCTCTTCACCTCTTCCTGTTTCAGTTTTCTCCAACACTGGATCTATGAACTCAGCATTCCCCCTTCCAGACAGAAAACTATTGAGCTGAAATGGTGCCTACAACAAAATGCTAAATGAGGCAGGGCAAAGGTCCCAACATCACAGGCGTGAGGTCTGTTGCACTGCCCACGTGAATTCTACAGTGAAAAAACAAAAAAAAAAAGAAAACCCAAAAATCAACAAGCTCCCAATGTCAGCAGGTGATTCTACAGGGTCCTCTCCTTAAGTGGCACCTTTACAGGTGCTCTAGGATTAACTAACAACAGCCAAATTTGAGTACAATATTTATGCTTCCCTCCAGAGTGGGAGCTCTGAATTGATAGGTATTAAGTCCCCACTATGGAACTAAACTGTGACTTTCATCAGAAATATGGGGTGACAGGTACTTAAACACCGAAAATACCCAAACTAGAAAACCTACAATTAAGAAAAAAACAAAAAAAAAACCCACCTTCTGACCTCCATCAACTCAGGGTCTCCATCAACACCCTTTGCTGAACAGCAGACAACAGTGCCAGTGGTCACATGTTCCAGATATGCCAGGGAAGTTTCAATTTTCCTAACAAATCATCAAATGTCCCTAGAAATTCTACTTCTTCAGACCTGAACTATAACTTGCAGGCTGCCTCCTGTAACCAGAAGCAGCACAGAATTCCATGTCAGGCCAGTTTGGGTCCAGATAATATACCATACTGCCAAGGAGATGTACTCCCTGATAGAGCAGCCTGGCTGGGGAACAGGGCAGGAAGCCCCGTAAGTGCTGCAGTCAAGTGGCAGGCCCTAGAATGTTCCTTCTAGAACATGCCCGGCTTTGATCTTAACTATATTTGCTTTCACAGAGTAGGTAGTAGAGGGGTCACAAGGAAACAACATCCTGCCTCAGGCACTGGTAGCCAGCAGTCTCGACTACCTGTGCTGACTCAAGTGTGCTGGAAAGCAGTCAGTTGTGCAGTAAGAAGGAAGAACAACTCAGGAATAGTCTCTAGTATCTACCAAACTAATCAACAAAACCTGTTTTCCACTTCCTAGCTCCTGACCTTGCCATGCTCCATCCCCACTACCCAGAAATCTCAGCCTGAGGGCCTTGGTGGTCAGGTTTAGTTCTCCATGAAGCATCCTAGAGAGAGCAGCACATCCGCCAGAGGATGGCAGCCAGGGAGGAGTGCTCTGCCAAGACTTTCTGTTCCTCCCAGCCTAAAATTGCTTGCAGTGGCCCAGGATGATTGGTGTGAGCTGGGGGCTGGGAAGAGGGAAACAGGCATTGTTGGTTAGCTGGATGTAGTGGTGTCACAAGGTAACAGAGAAGACAAGAGAACACCACAACAGGGACACCCAGCCTGCACATACTGCTGAGTCTCTGAGCTTGAGCAAAACACTAGAACATTATGGCAGCTTGAGCTCCAAGGATTCTACGTGGCCCTGGGTGGAGCTGGGTCACTTATAACCACCAATGGCTATATATGGTCCTACAGAGCTCAGCAAGCCTCCATTCAAATGCTACAGGAAGAGGAAGCCTGAGTATCTGCTGCTGCTACATAGAGCTTCTATGTGTGCAAAAAGACTCAGAGATAGGAGGCAAGAGGCTATCTCAACAGCCTGGAGAACAGTAGGAAGAAGGTAAGGGACAGGTCTCAGGGACTGCAGACATGGGGATGGCTGCTTTGTTCCTTTGTCCTAGGAAGAATAACAAACTCAAGGCCAACACTGCCCTCTGGTGCAAGAAGCCATCACTGTTAACCTGCTGCCCACACCCCACCCCCAATAGGAAAGGACACTTGCCCTGATTTCTCCATATCCTTTGGGAATCTGAAATGAAATATCTTCCTAGACACCCATATCCCCAGATGGCTCTGACAGCCCTATTTGGGCAGCTATCTTCCCTTCAGCTACCTCACTCTCACACACCTAGTTCCTGTTGAGAGGCTCTCCTTGGAATGTATCTACATCCTCAGCAAGAGACATTTGATGTTACAACTTGCTGACCCATCTGTCTCCTTTTACTGAGCACTGTGAATACCTCAGACACAATAACTTTGGCCTATCTGTTCCTCTACTATCTCTGTAACACTCTACATAATGCTTGGCACCAAATTAAATATATACCTGAGGCAGGCAATAAAGAATGAATGCATGGGGAATGAATGAAAGAGTACTCCAGGCCACACAGTGAGAAGAACTGTGCAAAGCCGTTAAAATTCATTCAGAAATATTGTGGAGTGTTTAGCAAAGATTAATAAGGTACAGCTCCTTTTGGGAAAAGTACACCCAAGCTAATAGTGTATAAAGTCTCCTCTCCACAAAGCTTAGAGCCCAGTGTGCTGTTGGCAGGACACAAGGAAGGGCAAAAGAACAGAGCAGTAGAGAACACCTGGCAGACTGAATGTTTGTTTCTGCCCCAAATTTACATGTTGAAACCCTGACCTTGGACTTCCCAGCCTCCAGACTACGAGAAAATACGTGTGTTGTTTATAAGCTCCCTAGTCTGTGGCATTTGGTAAGGTAGCCCAAATGGACTCAGACATAAGCTAAAGGTGGGAACTAAAACAGTCAAGTTTCAGAGCTGAGTGCGGTGGGTGTTGAGAAGCACTAAAGTCTCAATTCTAAACATGACTGGACCATGTCTACAGTAAGGCAAAGCAGACAGCAGATATTGGCAGATGGTCCAGGAAGTTTCCAGAGTCATGTTGGCCTGCTCTCCATTCATACACTCCTCTTTCATGGTCTAAGACGGAAGGTAAAAGGGCTTGGCTGGATAAGAGCAGGACTCTCAGAAGCTTTGAGGGACTCTGGGGTCTGGTAAGTTCAGGACACATAGCCTGAATTGAGTCTCTTCAAAAAGATACACTAAAGTCCTATACTTCTGAGTATGACCTTATCTACAAATGGAGTCTTTACCAAGGAGCTCTGATAGTTACTAGATGGCATTCATAACCCAATATATGCCTGGTGTTCTTGTAACATGGAGAAACATGGACAGTGACAGATACACAGATGGAAGATAATATGAAGATGCAGCCAGTCATGTGACTATAATGATAGTTTTACAAGCCTAGGAAGCCAAGCATCAATTGCAAACATAAGAAACTGGAAGAGGTCAGAAAGGACCCAAGGCCTTAAGGGATATGGCCCTGTTTGGTACCCTCCAAAATCTCCGTTGTTTTAAGCTTCTCAGAGTTGACCCTGAGAACCAAACAATCAGAGCTCTCACAGGTAGCCAGAACTCTGTAGACCCTATTACCAGGGCTAGGAACACATCCAATAGTACAATAGTACCCTTCTCTCCTCTGCTCATCCTGCTGCAGGCTGCAGCTGCAGCTGGGGTTTCAGAGCATGTAACTATTTAGGACTGGCTCAGCTGGGGAAGGTGAGTGGGAGGCAGCAGAAAGAGAAGTGAACAGTGATGCTATGGCACACGAGGCTGCTGGGAAAGCTGGGCTGAGCCAGCAGGAAGGCCTCTGGGGGCAAAGACATCCAAGTCAAGCCATGGAAGAAGAGAGAGGAGGAGGAGAAAAATGGAGTGAGGAGAGAACATCAGAGGAAGGAGGCCAGGCAGGGGAAGGGAGGCTCAGAGGTAGGGGGCAACAGGAGTAAATCTTCTAGTCAGTGTCCTAGTCACAGCAGGGAACAAAGGTGTTAAAAAGGAGCCCAGAGGCAGAAGCCCGTGCTCTGTCTAAGCCAAGAGTTTGCATGCTGGCAGAGAGAGTGGGCTGGGCCACAACCTCAGGGGCTGCTATGGAGAACCCTCACAGGTAGGAGCAGATGTGTTGCTATTGGCTACAGGGTCTGAAGAAGCTGGTTTTGGGAAGGAAAGAATGGAAGTGGTTAGTAAGTCAGGAAAATGTTCTAATGCCTGTGAGGCAGCTGGCGATGGAATAAGAACCCTCACAGGGTGGGAGCAGAGAGGAGAGAGGCAGTGAGTGGACAGGAAATAAAAGGCAAATGGACAGCACCTGTTAGATGGGAGGTAGAGGCAGGCGGGAAGGCAGACTCTGGGTTCCAACAAATCAAAGATCACAGAAGCAGGTGAGGTAGAAGCTGGGAGCTCCCTGAGGAACCCAGAGAACTGGTGTTAACTGCCAGTTTCAAGATGGGATGGACAACTAGATAGAAAACTCAGCCAGAGCTAGATGGGGGAGTTATCACCAGTAAGACAACATGGACACACCCATGGACCCATAGACAGTACAGCGAAGAGAGAAGATACAACACAAAGAAGACAGCCAATACTCAGCAAGGGGCTGCTGTGAGAAATGACAAGTCCAAGGAAGGGGATGAGCAGAGTCAAGGCACAGAGCTCTGAGAAGCAAAACAAAACCAGCTACCAGGGTCCATACCACAGTGCTCCCTTGTGGTCTTGGAGAGGCGGGAGTAGGGCGGGTCAGGACAGGGAAGGCAGGGGTGAGTGGAGAGCTAAGGAAGTCTAGTCACTGTATCAAGCTGCCTAAAGTTTCAACAAGAACTTTTAGAACGTTTAGAAAAGATGAGAAAGTCAGGAAAGCTAGAGGGTCTTAGGTTCAGAAGAAGGCTTTCAATTTACAATAAAACAAAAAGATCTAGTAGAATGTAAAAACCCAAGAAACTCAAACATAAGGATTTATTTCTATTCCAATTTGGATGGGCTTTTTTTCATTTGTTTGTTTGTTTGTTTAAACAGGGTCTTACTTTATACCCAAGGCTACCCTGGAACTCACAATAGCCAAGGCTAGTATCAAACTCCTACTGCCTCAGACTCCTGAGGTGTTAGGGTGTAAGCCAGACGCCTGGTCTGAGATGTCCTTCCTAAAGAGTGCAAATCACAAAGACAGTAAGAGCTTGACAGCCGTGGGTGACAGTGGACAAGAGGCTGCACTCTAGGGCAGCATGTGGACTTGTGGTCATAATGCAGGGGATAGTGAAAAAAATGCAAGGAAAGTTCCACCCAGTACTCAGTTCTGGTGTCTCAGAAGGTGGGGGTGACGGAGGCTGCAAACACAGGCAAACTGAAATCTGAGGGATTCAGAATACTCAAATGTCTCTCCCCTACACAGCCTGGGATATTCCAGTCTCCCGGAGTGACAGTAAAAGCAAACATCTGACAGATGCGCCTATGTGGCTCTGCGTGCCCTCTGCATTTACTTCTGGCTCCTCATAATAACCTCTGTGACGAGTCACCTGCCACTTCCGGGTCTGACGCTATGGAGAAATTCTGGCAGCATAAGTTGAGCCAAATGCCAGAGGAATGCTGCCAGGATGTCAGGGCCTGAGTGCACAGCTTGGTCATAGGAATCCACCATTCTCCTGTTGGCCACTATAAAGATAGAAAGGAGGCAAGGTCCCTGAAGCAAGTGTAACCCCAGCCAGGAGTGAGATGGAGACAGCGGCCCCACAGCTCCATAGAGCACTAAGCAGGCTCACTCCTAGGCAGCAAGCCAGCAGAGTCCTCCCTTGGATCTCCTATGTCCCCCTAAGGCCTATTTGTCAAAGGGTTTGATCCCCAGACGTGGCACTATGTGAAAGTGGTAGAGCAGTGGCTCTCAGCCTTCCTAAAGCTGCAGCCCTTTAATACAGTTAATATGTTGTGGTGACCTGTACCATAAAATTAATTTCATTGCTACTTCATAACTGTAATTTTCCTAGTGTTATGAATTATAATGTAAATTATAGTATGCAGGATATCTGATATGCAACCCCTATGATAGGGTCATTTAACCCCCCCAAAAAGGGTCATGGCCCACAGGTTGAGAATCACTATGCCAGAGTCTTCAGGCGGTGAGGTCCAGTAGAAGGTCTTGGGTCACTAGGGATGTTCTCCCCGAGGCTCCCAGTTTCCCTTCCTGGCTATGAGATAGTCCTGTGTCGCTCTGCCACATGTTCCCAGTGAAATCTGGTCTGTCAGGATGTGAACCACTACTGAAATGATGAGCTGAAGCTCACTACCTTTCTAAGTTGTTACAGTGACAGAAGCCAGCCCAGCCTCACTGCTGCAGAGGTCTGGAAAAGGCTACCTACAATAATCCTCTCTCCCAGAGAGAAGACCACTGTCCACACCTATAGCCTTCTCCAACCTTCACCTGCCCACATCTCCCTGTGCGCTTTGGAATTGCAGTATTCCATACAAATGACCAGCCAAATGCCACTGGATATTTGAGGAAATCACCAAAACAGATTTAGGAATTTTTTTAATGGACATTTTGGAGAGAAAAATAATATAAAGAGCAGACACATAGAAAAACTATAATTAATCTCCTCAGAGAAATAAAAAATGATTACATCCAATAAGAGGCGGCTGTTATTTTAAAAAGCAACAAGAGAGAACTCTAGGAAATTAAAAATAGAGCTGCAGAAAGGTTTTTAACGTAACAAGTATATCCCAAGACAGTTCAGGACAGCATCATCCAGAAAAGCTAGCCTATGGAAAACAGGAGAAAGTATAAGACTCATGCAGGGAGTCCACTATCTAGCTACTTGGGAATCCCAGAGAGAAAGAAAACGAGGGGGTGGAGAACAACCAGTGGCAGTGGGGGGTGGGCTGAAGGACACCCACTTCCTTCCCTGTTGAAGGATTGGTTCTGTGATTCATGTTGCTGAAAGCCCCAGCTGGAAAAAGATTAGTAGGAACCTAGTGAGCTTCCTGTAGTTTCCTAAGGTCATGGTAACAAATGATCACAGACTTGATGTCTGAGGACAACAGGAATGCATCCTTTTTCAGTTTGGGAGTCCAGAAACTCAGCATCAGTTTTAGCTGAAATCTGCTCATGGGCAGGGCTATGGGAAGGACCCATTCCTTGCTTCTCCAGCTTCTAGGGGCAGCTGGTCCTCCTTGACTTGCAGCCATATCGTTTCAGTGCTTGCCTGCCTCTGCCTCCACATCACTTTCATAGTGTAACTCTCTCTCCTAAGGACCCCTGAAATAGTATGGAGGGCCTGTCCCCTGTCAAGGTCCTTAATCAAACATATTAAGATTAGGACCTTGCATTTCTAGGGGTGATCATAAAATACCTCTGAGCAGAGAAAAAAAGAGGTTAGAGGTACACAAAACAGTCATCAACAGGGATGCTGAAAAGCTCCTGGACCAATATCTCCAATGTCCTAAGTGAGCCCTTGCCAACCTGGAGTGTCCTACCCAGTCACACCATCACATTAGTGGTAGTGGGACATAGGCCAGAGCTCTATAGAAGCCTGAATGGTTGCTAAGAATTCTGCTCAGGTGAAGCCAAAATTCTTGACAACACTGCAGAGAAGAATTTCAGGAAAAGCTGGTAGAAAGCAGAAAAAACAGGAAGGGATTTTTTAACACAAAGGAAAGGCAATACATGGTCCAATGGGGTATGAGCTTCTCAAAGAGCTACAGGAAGTGTCTTAGCAACATGCTCAGTGGTTCTTAACATCCCACTGTTTTTGGTTTTAGATTTATTTATTTTAATTTATCTGTGTGTTTTGTTTACATGTATGTATGTGCACACATATGTACATACACGTAACTCTCTAGAACCGGAGTTCTATGGTTATGAACCACTACGTGGGCATTGGGAATTAAACCTGGGTCATTGGCATTAGCAACAAGTGCTCTTAACCACCAAAATATCTTTCTAATCCCTGAAATTCCATTGTTCAAAAGGTTTCTAAGAAATTTTTTTCCCTCTTTTTTGGAAAATGAGGTCAAAAAGTGGTTCCTCGCTGCCTTAGGTGGGGTCACAATCTGATGAGGTAAAACCATGGGCCTTGAGGGGTTCACAAAGTATGACACATCTTATGTCTTTTACTGTAAATAAACTTTCTAGTCTCTATTTCTTTATTTCTATTTTTATGTGTAGGAGTGTTTTGCCTGTGTGTTAAGTACACTATGGAGGACAGAGTAGGGTGTCAGATCCCCTGGAACTGTAGTTATAGACAGTTTGTGAATTGTGGGTGCCAGGAATTGAGCTCAGGTCTTCTCAAAGAGCAGCAAGTGATCTTAGCCATGGAACCATATCTATGGCCTCTTTAATGTTAACTATTATCTTTATGAAAGTTTCTGGTCTTGTTTGTGAAATTCTCAGAAAATGTCAGGTCTACAGCTAGGAAAGGAGAAAGGCCATCCTTGATCACAGACAGTTAGGCCTTAGGTTCATTACTATTTTAACACTCTCATTTTCTCATCTGAAAACACATACTCTCTCTCAACCTCTCTCTCTCTCTCTCAAGATCTCTCTCTCTACATATATATATAATACATCATAGTATATATATATATGTATGTATGTATGTATTTATATTACTGTGTTTACATAGGCAACCTCCATAGCAAATTATGCTGTAATTTTTTACTCTCGGTTGGTGAAAGACTTCAACTGGCCTTTGGAATGAGAGGCTCTTTCACCTTAAAGGTCTCCTTAATTTTCCATCTATTTATCTTGTCTAAATCAATCAATCAATCAATCAATCAATCAATCAATCAATGTCTAGAAAATACAGCTCTCAGGCATGCCAAGGCCCTGGCTGCCACCAGAAAGAACAAAAGGAAGCACCTGGTGAGCCTCAAGCCATTGCCCAGCAGGCCTGCAGAGCCGCCTACAGAGTGAACAGACTGGAGGCTTGGCATGTCCAGTGGGGTGGCTGTTAGACAACAAAGGCAGATGAGCCCATGGGGGGTGAACGAGGCAAACATCAACTCTAGCAAAGTGAGCCTAAGACAAGGAATGCTACCACAGCACACACTTTCAGTGACTACTTGATTTGAATAATTTAAAGTATGAAAAAGTATGACGACAACCATGCTAGAAAGTTGTAGGGAGAGGAAAGGGTCCATATCAGGGACTGAGGAGAATAGAAAATGAAATAAACATATGGGGGGGGGATCAATCAATACAGAACTCGATATCAAACAAGCTCAGCTGACAGACTGCTTGCTGTGCAAGTATGAAGACCTGGGCTTGACTCTGATATTCTCTAAAAGCTGCACATAGTGGTGAGCTTGCTGTCCCAGAGCTGGGCAGGTGGGGACAGGTGAATCCAGAGTGTCATAGCTAACTAGCCTAGCCTGATCAGCAAGCTTTAGCTGCCAATAGGAGATTCTGTCTCAAAAACAAGATGAATGCTCCAGAGGAATGACACTAGCGGTTGCCCAGTGGGTAAAGTGCTTGCTGTGGGAGCATGAGGACCTGAGTTCGAATCCCTAACACCCACATAAAAAGCCAGGCATGGTAGCATGTATCCATAACCCCAGCACTTGGAGGGCTTACTGACCAGCTAGTCTAACTGAAATGGCAAATTTCAGGTTCAGTGAAAGACCCTACCTCAAAAAACAAAGAGGAGAGCAATAGAGGAGGATATCCTGACATCAACCTCCACAACCTTCCATTACAGGCAAGCACATGTATGTGCACATGCCCTAGTGCGTGCACGTGCACACACACACACACACGCTCACACTCACATATATACTATGTTCTGTCATCATTATCACAATATTCGTCTGTTTTATGCTGGGATCAAACCACTGAAGGATACCTCCAGCTCTCATTTTCCTTTTTCTTGTTAATTTGTTAATTTCAGTGACTGTATACTGCTCTATATAGCAGAGTTGAGTCATGACTAAATGAGGAACAGCTCACTGTTCATTGACTGAATATTTCTGTCTGTCCTCCCACACATACAAGTGATGACTCTACATACTTCAATGCGATGGCGCTAGCAAGTGTGACCTTTGGGAACCGAACAGGTCATGGAGGGACCCAACTCCTGAATGTAATAAGAACAGTGATCTAAGAATCAGACAGAGGCCTTATTAGATACCTTGATCTTTGATTTCCAGTCTTTAGAAAGTGAGAACAAATGTCTATTGCTTACAAACCATGCTGTCTCTGGTATTAATAGCATTAGAATATCTCACACAGACTGAGGCAGTGCCAACAGATCCTTGCTTCTTCTTTCTAAAGGTAAAAGAACCACAGCATACAGATTGATAAAACTGTAATTGTTAACACTAAGGTAACAGGCAAACTGAATTTAATACACTAACTGCTCCATTTTTGTGAATGATTAAAAATCATAATAAAATCAATTAAAATGTCCAAAAAAAAAAAAAATGGACAGCTGTGGTGGTGTAATCCCAACACAAAGGGAAAAAGAGGCAGGAGATCAGGAGTTCAAGGCCATCCTCAGGTAAATAACAAATTTGAAGCCAACCTGGACTACATGAAGCCCTGTTTCAAAACAAACCAACCAGAAATTAAAAATGAAAAGCTGGGGCTGGAGAGATGGCTCAGTGGTTATGAGCACTGGCCATTCTTCCAGAGGACTAGGGTCAATTCCCAGCACCACATGGCAGTAACTGCAGTTCCAGGGCACCTAACACCCTCACATGGACATACACACAGGCAAAACACCAATGCACATAAAATAAGAATAAAATTATTAAAGAAATAAATGTATTCTTCCAGAGGATCCAGGTTTAATTCCCAGCACCTACATAGCAGCTCACAACCATCTTTAAGTCTAGTCCTGGGAGATCATACTAGCTGTCGGGCCTCAGTAGGCAATAGGCATTCATGTGGTATACAGACATACATTCAGTCAAAGCACCTATACATATAAAGTAAAATAAAATTTTAAAAGACAAAAGAAAAGCCTTGACTCCTATTAAAGGCATGTTACAAGCAGATGTGCCATTAGAGCTGCTACATCAGACAACGCAGCAAACTCTCGCTCTCTAAACACTGTTCTAACAATTTGTGCAGCCAGTGAAGGACAGTGGACTCGTTTGTATCCCCTAGGGTCACTACTGACTCCTACAATGTCAGACTTTTAACCTTCATCAATTCAGTAAGTATAAAATCATATTTTGTTTACATTTATTTTATTTGTGTGTGTGTGTGCTCAGCATTAGCCCAGAACCTTGTATTTGCCGGGTAGTACACCATCACTGAGCTGAATCCAAGCTCCTGTTTTGTTTGCACTGTCAAGTCTTCTATTAGAGAAGCTGGAGAGGAGCTCAAGGTCATGTATATCTTTTGAGTTTTTCTCTTTGGTAAATTGCATGCTCATTTCACTTGCCCATTTTTCCACTGACTTGGTTGTCCTTTTCTTGCTAGCTGTAATAAATGTTTATATTATTCCAGACCCAAATCCATTCTCCATTACCTATGTGGCAGACTCCCTCCTGCATGGAGAAGGTCTAGCAGATGTTAGGGGAAAGGAAGAGTTGAAGTGAGAGAGAAAATAAGAGATGGGGCAAGCTCCAGGCTTCAGTAAGGGCTGGCCTTGAACCAAGCAAGAATACCTCCTTGATAGAACAAGTGCTTGGGTCTTCTGGGACAATCCAATTGTAAAATTTCCCAGAATCTGGCTAGGGACATTACTCAATGACTGACACAGTTTTTAAAAACTCTGGCACCAGGCTAAGGCACAGATGTCACCATCCAGGAGACACAGCCAAAAAGAGTAGACCATCAGCCGAGGGCAGACCATGAGCAGACAGCATGCCTCCTGCTGACATGTAAGCTGCCTGCCTGCCACAGCTACTCAAGAACAGGAATAATAATGAGGTCAAGATGCATCAAGATTAAACTTGAAGACAACATCTGGCCCATGTGATCAGCAGAAGACTGAGATTAGAGATGCAGCAGCACTTGCCTCTGAGGGAGTTTAAGAAACTCACTTTCCAAACAAGTGAGTTGAGGTCAAGTGACTCTTGTGGAAAAGTGAAGACTGGTGGCAGATAAGATCTCTGCTGTGGTCACCTTCTTGTTTTGGCAAGGAACACAGGACACTTTTCTGGCTATAATCTGACATGTTTCTGTAGAGTGCTATGGTCATTGGCATTGTTGTTGCTGTTGCTGTTATTTTGAGACAGGGTCACAGCCCTAGCTGGTCTAGAGCTTGCTATGTAGACTAGACTAACTTGGAACTTGCAGTGTTCCTCCTGCCTCTGCCTCCCAAGTGCTGGGATTACAGGGGTGAGCTGCCACTATCTACAAACATTCCTGGCCCTGATATTCTTTCTTTAAAGACAAAAAGCAAGAGTTGGAGTTCAGACATTGAGTCTGTTCTAGTTTAAAATCAGAGGTTTAGAATCAGAGGTTTGAAACCCAGTACCACTGAGTCACAGAAACCTGAGAGCATGACTATGGCTCCCACATCTCCTCAGTCTTGGAACATGGTTAACATCCTAGCACTTGGAAGGGGCTAGGCAGGAGGGTCAGGGATTCAAGGCTAACTCTAGCTACTTAGCAAGTTTGAGGCCAACCTGTGCTTTATGATACCTATCTCAAAACAAACAAACAAATAAAAATCTGCTGGGCTGATACCAGAATCAGTAAAATAAAATGTAAAATGCTTGGTTGAAATCTGGCTTTGGCCGGGCAGTGGTGGCGCACACCTTTAATCCCAGCACTTGGGAGGCAGAGGCAGGTGGATTTCTGAGTTCGAGGCCAGCCTGGTCTACAGAGTGAGTTCCAGGACAGTCAGGGCTACACAGAGAAACCCTGTCTCAAAAAAAACCAAAAAAACAAAAAATAAAAGAAGTCTGGCTTTGATGGCCTGATGTAGCTCAGTGGTAGATTACTTGTCTACCAGCAAGACCCTGGTTCAGTCATTCCCAACATTGCCAAAACAAAAAGCCTGAATTTCAGACAAACACTAAAAACATTTAAATATTAGCATATCCTATATAATACTTAGTGCACATTTATACTGCATAAATATTTGTTGTTTAATCACAATTTAAGTTTACCAGGGTATCCTACAATTTATTGACAACTCTAACAAATCATTAGAGTTGAGATCCTACAGGGGCATTGCAAGAAAAGAAACTAGTAGAGAGAATTCCCAGGACAAACCCTGTGTCTACACCTTAGAGTCAAGCTGCCTGGGTTTGAATCAGCTCCACAGACTCTGAAGAAGCTGCTTCACCTCTGAGCCTCATTTTTTTTTTCACCTATAAAGTGTGAGTTAATAGTAATTATGTCTGAGGACTGATAAAGAGAGATCAAATGAGCCGGGCAGTGGTGGCATGCACCTTTAATCCCAGCACTTGGGAGGCAGAGACAGGCGGATTTCTGAGTTCGAGGCCAGCCTGGTCTACAGAGTGAGTTCCAGGACAGCCAGGAGCTATCCAAAGAAACCCTGTCTCAAAAGAAAAAACAAAAAACAAAAAAAAGAGAGAGAGATCAAATGAGTTGAGGTACGTAAAGTGCCTCGGCCACTGCCTGTCACATAGTCAGCCTTCACTCAAATGGAGGCTGCTTGTATGTGGAGCAGTACTGAGTATTAATGGTGGATCTGTGAGTGCTGCCAAGGCGGCATGGGGCAAAGCTGATATCACCGCTTCCCCCCAAAGGTGTATCAGAGAGGCTGGGACTGCAGCAGCAAGAAACCTTGTTTGCTGAGATGGTGCTCAGAACAAGTCAGACAATCTCAAAGACAAGGCCCTGCAGCTATCCCAAGCTGCTAACAGGGAGCCATTGGACTGGTCTTGCTCTTCTCACTGGCCCACCTGACTGTGCATACTGCTCTCTGGCTCCATTTTCAAGGGTATCATGTCAGTTGATGAAAAGTGGCCATAGCCAGTATATTTATTCCTTGGAATTAGAAAAACCTCATCAGGGCCCTTTCCTCACCTCCCTTATCTACCTCTGACAGAACACCTCCACGTGGGCCAACAAACACAGCCCCTTCTCCACCTTCCTTTTAGCTACAGAATTCAAAGAAAGAAATTCCTCTCTCTATTTAAGGGCTTAAAACACAAAGGGTATAATTCCATCAACGTGGGAGGAAGAGCTAAGAAAGGTGGGGAACAAGGCCCTATGCTGATGAGTAGATGTATACAGTACCCGAGAAGCCACTGAGAGCCTCCCTAAATAAAAATGTTTTGATTACTCTTAACAACTCAAAAATGTCCCCTCTGTCCTCTAAGGGACTGATTTCCTTGCTCACTCACAATCAACACAGGATTTTTGAAAGTTGGGATATGAGAGTTTAAAACTATAGTGTTTTGAATGTACATGCCAAGCATCTATCTATTCTATAGGTGAACTTGGCCTTTATCTTCCCCATCATATTCCTACAAGCACACAAAGCCCCCTCTGGTCTTTCGCAATACTATCTCCATAAGGCCCAGATTATAGCATCATTATCAGCTCTTTTCTCTCTCACCCATCACCTACTCCAGAAACCCAATCCGTTCCACCTGTCGAGTCCCTTACCTCTTGCCTTCCACTTCTGAAAACCCATCCCGCATTACCCTCTTCTGATGACCTGAACTATTGTGATATTCTTGTAAGCGTCACCACAGGAGCCACTAATAGGTAAGATGTCCTTCTGGCAGTTCTAGACTGAGCTCATGATGACCAGCCTGCTTTCCAGTCTGAGTCCATCATCCTTCCACTTCCTGGATCCTGTACACCCAGCCCACCTGCCTCTTTGCTCTATGATTTAATCACCATCTCCTTTCCCTCTAGACGGTCCCCATCTGAAACACCCTTCCTTCCCTGTGGCATGACTGCTATTATGGGTCTGAGTTATGTGACCCAATGTTTCTCCCTCCAGAAGTCCCACCATAACTTCAGGAAATAAGGTTGTTTTGTTTTAAGACAAAAATTTACTATGTAGTTCATGATGGTCTCATTTTGAGATCCTCCTCCCCACCCCAACCTTCCTGAGTGTTGAGCTTATAGGCACTGTAACTAGCAGATTTTGTTAAACTTATAGATCACCCAAGGACAGAGAAAATAGGAGAGGTGACAACAGTAACAGAACAATGGTCAGGTTAATGGATCTCACAGCTTCAAAGGCAGATTATATCCCCACCTCCACCTCAGACTCCATGTTGACCAGGGAAGGAACAGATGTTTTGAAACAACGGGTGGAGTGAAAGCTGAACAGTTAGACAACTACATCCTCCTAGTCACCCCAGTGAGAACAGAACTCACTCTCTGGAGAGGTAAAGCAAGAGCCTCTGAACTGAGGTAGGGCACAAGGCATAGTGGAAGACTGAAGATCTTGCAAAAATAGGGCGAGGAATTGGAGATAAGTGACTCTGTATTTTGCCCACTCCTGCACACCATTCCTAGAATATCTAGAGTAAGAGAGGGGAAAGATTTCTGGATGTAAGACCCCACAAACAGCCCACCTCGTCACCTGGTATAAGACAAAACTGAGTCCCATGCACTTTGGACTCAGGCAGCTTTTGAATCTCCCACTCCTAAAACATCTAGGCAAGTCAAGATCAATGGGCTGATTTATTCAAAGAAGACAGAAAGAAAGTTGCAAGGAAAAAAAGCAATTTAGAGGCAGTAGACTATGCAGGGAAAAGAAAAATCGTATCATTAAAATCCTCAGGGAAATAAGACCATATCTCCAAAACAATGGGATATTATACATATGTTCTTAAAGAACTACTCAGGGGGAAAGGCGCTAGGAGATTAAAAGTATGTTGGAAACAAACAAAAACATCAATAGAAGGGTTGGGATGCTATGGTGAAAGGAAATCTAGAAACTGAAGCAAAAATACAAAGAAACAGCAGATAAGCCAGGGAGGGGGGTAAGATGAGAGGGTCAGTTCAGGAGATCAAAGAGCTAATTAACATGAGTTTCAGAGAGTAGTGAGAATAAAGTGAAAAAATTAATAATTCAAGGAATTCCCAGGGTAGACAGAGAAGGGCTGGCTAGGAGTGTCACAAACACACCAATACCAAGATGCGCTGACTAGGCCAGAGCAGTCACAAACCAGAAAGGTTTTGGATTTCTCAGCAATTTGAGACACTGCAAAAGTACAAAGCATAACTTCAAACCTGTCAAAGAAAAATGACTCCCAACTGAAATGTTTCTGTCCACCTAGCTACAGATCCTGTATGAAAGTAAAACAACAAATTAAGCCAGATGTGATAGTACACACCTGTCTACCCCAGTACACAGGAGGCTCTGGAGATTAAGAAACTGGAGGCATGGGTGTAGTGCTGCAGGCCTTTAATCCCAGAACTTGGGAGGTAGATGCACTTTGGATCTCTGTGAGTTAGAGGACAGCTTGGTCTACAGAGTGAGTTCCAGGACAGGACAGTCAGAGTTACATAGTGAGACCCTGTCTTAAAACTTCCCTTCCCCACAAAAAAAAGAAACTGGAGACAGACACATGCTTGTCCCAGTACTTGAGAATGCGGAGGCAATCTCTGTGAGTTCTAGGTCAGCCTGGTCCACATAGTGAGTTTCTAGGCTACACAGTGAGTCTCAGTCTCTCAGTCTCTATCTTTCATACACACACACACACACACACACACACAACACACGTGCGCGCGCGCATGAGGGTGGGGGAAACACAACTCTAGAGGCCAGCCTGGGGAACATAGCAAAACCCTGCCTCTTAAATAAATAAATTTAATAAGAATAAGGCTAGCAATTTAGAAAGAATAAGGCTAGCTGGGCCATGGTAGTGCATACCTTTAATCCCAGTGCTCGGGAGGCAGAAGCAGGTAGATCTCTGTGAGTTTGAGGCCAGCCTGGTCTACATAGAAAAACACTCAAAAAAACAAAACAAAACAAAAACTAGGGTAGTGTCATGGTTTGAATAGGAATGGCCCCTGTAGACTTATGTGTTTGAATGCTTGGCCATAGTGAGTGGCACGATTAGGAGGTATAACTTTGTTGGAGTAAGTGTGGCCTTGTTGGAGGAAGTGAGTCAGAGTGGTGGTGGGTTTTGAAGTCTCCTATGGTCAAGCCCCGCCCAGGGTGGAATCCAGTCTCCTTCTATGGCCTTAGAATCAAGATATATATCTCTTGGCTCCTCCAACACCATGTCTGCCTGCATGCTGCTTTTTCCCACCATGATGATAATGGACCATTAAACCTCTAAAACTGTAAGCCAGCCCCAATTAAATATTTTCCTTTATAAGAGTTGCCATGATCATGGTATCTCTTCACAGCAATGAAACCCTAACTAAGATAGCTAGCTACTTTCCCCAGAAGCTATCATGGTGGGCTCTACTCCAACAAGGGAGCAGTTAGAAAGTAGGCATTAGTGAGCATGCACACGAGTGAAGTTCCCTCAAGATGCTTTGTCTCCGGTCACTATCATGCAAAGGCTGGAATTACAGGTGGATGTAAGCTGCCAGAGTTGGGGGATAGGATCTCAGATCCTCTGCAAGAGCAACACACACACTGAACTGCTGAGCCATCTCTCCAGTGACCATCGTTTTTTGTTGTTTTGTTTTGTTTTGCTTTGTTTTTGTTTGAGACAGGGTTTCTCTGTGTAGCTCTGACTGTCCTGGAACTCACAGCCTGCTTCTGCCTCACAGGTGCTGGGATTAAAAGCATGCACCAGCACTGCCTGCAATTCTTTTTTTTTTTTTTTTTTTCCTGCCACCTGAGTGCTACAATTAAAGGCTTTTTTTTTTTTTTTTAAGATTTATTTTATATATATGAGTACACTCCCATTACAGATGGTTGTGAGCCACCATGTGGTTGCTGGGAATTGAACTCAGGACCATCAGGAAGAAGAGTCAGTGCTCTTAACCACTGAGCCATTTCTCCAGCCCCCAATTAAAGGCTTTTTTAAAAAAGATTTGTTTGTTTGTTTGTTTGATGTGAGTACATTGCTCTCTTCAGACACACCAGAAGAGGGCATCAGATCCTATTACATAGAGATGGTTGTGAGCCACCATGTAGTTGCTGGGAATTGAACTCAGGACCTCTGGAAGAGCAGTCCGTGTTCTTAACCTCTGGGCCATCTCTCCAGCTCCACTGCCTGCAATTCTTAAGGGTTTTTGGGTTTTTTTGGTTTTTGTTTTTTAAGATGTATTTATTTATTATGTATACAGCATTCTGCTGGAATGTCTGCCTGCATGGTCAGAAGAGGGAGCCACCGTGTGGTTGCTGGGAATCAGGGCCTCTGGAGGCAGTCAGTGCTCTTAACCTCTGGGTCATCTCTCCAGCCTCCACAATTCCTAAGTTTTTAATCAGTGCATTCTGAGTAACGTGAGATTTCTCTTGGTCCTGCTCAGCCTTGGGTAAACTTGAATCAAAGCTATGCTGCATCTGTTAACCACCTGCTAGTCACTTGGAGTCTAAATTACCAAAAACTGTTCTAGTAATAGCACTTTTGTTCAGGCAGCCCTCATTTACTTACCAATGGTCCCAAGTGCGAGAGCAGCAGGAGGCCATAATATGCTTCCTTTAAGTGACAGTTCTTGACTTAATAAGAAAAGAAAAAAAATCATAGGCTAAGATTGCTAAGATCTTTGGCAAGAAAGATCTATGTGTTGTCAAGTGGTGGTGGTGCGTGCTTTTAATCCCAGTACTCAGGAGGCAGAGGCAGCTGGATCTCTGTAAATTTAAGGCCAGCCTAGTCTATAGATCGAGTTCTAGGACAGCCAGGGCTACACAAAGAAATCTTTTTTTTTTTTTTTTTTTTTTTTTGGTTTTTCAAGACAGGGTCTCTCTGTATCTCTGGCTGTCATGGAACTCTCTCTGTAGACCAGGCTGGCCTCGAACTCAGAAATCCACCTGCCTCTGCCTCCCAAGTGCTGGGATTAAAGGCATGCACCACCACTGCCTGGTGACAAAGAAATCTTGCCTTGAAAAAACAAACAAACCAAAAGATTGCATTTGTAAAACAATGAAGAAAAAAAAAGAAATCAAATTAAAACAAATAGTTTTGTTGCTATACCTCAAACTGCAAAAAGATCAATGCCACCAGTACTAGGGTACCTTGCTCATTCATCACTAGGTCTCTGTCATCTCAGAGCAGCACTAGGAGGGCGAGGACAAGAGCTTTTGAAAATGGGGACAGGAGTGTGTGTGTGTGTGTGAGAGAGAGAGTGAGAGAGAGAGAGAGAGAGTGAGAGAGAGAGAGAGAGAGAGAGAGAGAGAGAGATATCCAGCACTTTGGAGGCAGAAGCAAGAAGGCTGGAGTTCTAGGCCAGCTTGGAGTATATAGTGAGCCTCTGTCTCAAAACAACCACCACCACCAAAAGAGCAAAACCAAAATATTTTGAGGAAGACCACACTCATGTAAGTTTTGTTATAACAAATACTGTTGATTTATGCCGTGCCTAACTTATTCAAAGGTAGTGTATAGGTAAGAGTTTGAAACTATGAGGACTCGGGCTGAAGGATAAAGGGTCTGCTGTCCACCCCCACACACCTGCCTCATCTTTGTCGTGTAAATGTGGCATACACGACCAGCTCCAGGAGCACAGCAAAAGAACTTACTTCTTGCCTTCTCCGTGCCAGGCACCTTTTAGCTCATTTAATTTTCTCCATAATCCCACAGGGATATAATCAACCCAAATTTTACTGATAAGAAAAATGAGGCTTCTCAAGACCTACAGGAAGTAGCAAACTCCAGAATTATTACTTCTATTCAATTTCAGAACCCCTGTTTTCCCACCCAAGGAACCTGGCCTGGTGCCTGCTCATAGTGTGGTTCCAAACATACTTAATTGAACCAAAATAAAATTGAATTGGAATGCAAATGTTCTCCTGAGCCAGAATCTTCCCATGCTATAAGATCTAGAAAAAGGCCTGTGAGCCAGGGCAGTGCCTACAGCTAACAAGGAAGTGAACTAAGAATTGGTTTGTTTCCCTACTGTACCCAGGGGCCTCTAAAAGAGTAGGAAGAGCTCTTAGCAGCTGAACTCCCTCTCTCCAGCTGGGCATAAAAAGGCCCAGCTTTTTTATGTGGGTTTTGTACCTCAAACTCTGGTCCTTATTCTTATACAATAAGCGCTTTACTAATTGAGACAGGGTTTCACTATGTAGCTATGGCTGCCCTAGAACTCACTACGTAGATGAGGCTGGCCTCAGACTTAGAGATCCACCTTCCCCTGGCTCCCAAATACTCGAAGTAAAGGCATGTGTTACCAAGCACACCTAGTCCTTTATATTCTAAATATTGCAAATTTTTAGTAAACTTTAAGATTTTTCCATGTTGACTTCAGAACTTTAAAAATGAATTAAAACTATGAATATATTAAAAGCATAGGATCAATACATATTTTATATTATATATTATATATAATAATATATCCAATAGTGAGAATGCTGGTTCATACTGTAATTTGCTTGTTTTGTTGAGACAGGATATCAATATGCAGTTCTGGCTGTCCAGAAGCTTGCTGTATAGACCAGGCTGGCCTCAAACTCACATAGATCCCCCTACCTCTGCCTCTAAGTGCTGGGACTAAAGGTATGTGCCACCATGACCCAGCGGTAGCTCTTTAATTGTTTTAAAGCTTCCAACACTGTTTTTCCTAGTGACTGTACTAGTTTACATTCTCACCAACAATGTGCAGAACCCCCTCTCCCCACATCCTTTACCAACACTTGTTGGTTTTGGTTTTGTTGTTATGGCTCTTGTTTTTCAAGAGAGTCTCAGGTAGTCCAGGCTATCCTGGAACTCTATGTATGCTAGCCTTGAACTGATCCTCCTGCTTCTACCTCCCCATTGCCAGGACTACAGGCATGTTGCTACATGACCTGCTTCATTTGTCCCCTTGATAACACTCATTCTAACAGGAGGGAGGAGCTGTCTCCTGGTTTTGATTGCATTTCCTTGGTAAATACTGATGATGAGCATTTTCTCATAAACCTGCTGTTTGTGATTTTGTCCCATCTTTTCTATCCATGTCTGTCTATCACCCTCACCTCCAAGCCAAGGCCCAAATCCCAGGCCTAAATACTCTACCACTGAGCTAAATTAAATCTCAAACCATCTGCAGGCTGTTGGTCTGGTTTCTTCATTGACTATAAATGATAATTCATACCCAAAGGATGATGACTAGATGCAGTGCAACCAAAGCCATCTTACAGAGCGTGTTGCCAATATCACACTTGTGGGACAGAAAGAAAGAGGAAGCATGAACTCTGCTTAAAATCTGCTCCCAGAAAACTTAAAATCTCAAATGGTCAGGGGTTTGAAACAACTTGTATATGAGAAAGTACCTCATACATGAGAAAGTAGCAAAGGTCTCACATCATGGAAGGATCGAGAGCTGGAAGAAGCTGTGATGCAGCTGAGGAAACTGAAAGAAAGGGTCAAAGAGGCAGAGCCATTGCAGAAAACCCTGGCTAAGAGGGCTCTGACACGTGCTCAGCGAGTGTACCGGAGTGAGAAAACAACCCCCAACACCTCCTGTTGCAGAGGCTCTGCTTCAGGTCAGGGTCCAGCAAACTGTAATTCCCTACCCCCAGTGTTTATAAACCAGATTGCTAGGGGAAGCTCATTTGCCTGAAACTTTACAATAAGAATAATTCAGCCTCAGATATTCATTTGGGAAGATTAATATGAGAATCCATGTAAACTGCCCTTGGTAGGGAAGTAAACACGCTACCAACTAATAATCACCCACATCAAGCAAAGCTTGAGTTCCAGGCTGAGGCCAGACTTGGAGAGACCATCAGCTCAGTATGGAGAGGCGCCACAATGATTGGGGTGATCAGCACAGAGGTGGCGGCAAAACCGTGATAGAGAGTTGGATCTTGGCAAGCTGGAAAGGAGCCATGTACCCTCAAGGCCCCCAACCACTCTTTCTATTAAAACAGTGCTCAGCCTAGAGAGCTTAACCCAACACACCCCAGCTGTTTTCATCTCAAAATACACTTCCTAAGAACAGCAAACAAAGGCCAGGGATGGGATGTAAAAATCCAGGTGGAGAAACCATGGCATGAACAAAACAGGTGGAGGGCTGGGCAGGGGCAAATGAATAGTGCTGGCATGTCACCTGGCAAGGGCTCAAAAAATATCTGAGGCAGGTAGCAGGGTTTCCTGGGGCAATGGGAACACTTGTGCCACAGAAAGGGCAGTTCAAGGTAGATGACAAGTGGTAAGAGGCTCCAGTGGCACCAGCAGAAGGTGTACAAGGTTAAGGGAAGGACCTGCACAAAAGTGGAGGAAGAAGCATTATTAGTTCAGTCTTGACAAAGCTTTTCACAAAACCTGAGCACTGTTAGGATTGCAGATAAACTGAACAGATAAAGAGGACACTTGTGAAATTGACTCATTCCCATCGGGATCATTCTGGCTGGGGATGTAGCTCAGTGACAAGCCACTTAACCAACATGCAGAAGGTCACTGATTCAATTCCCAGTATCCAGGGGAAAACAAACAGATCATTCCAAATTAATTCCGATTATTATGGACTGTATTTTTGCCTCAGACCCCCTCCTAACAATAGGTTTCCTGAACAGAGAACATAGCCATAGGAGTAAATCCTCTGTCCTCTCTAGCCCACACTGAGAAAACATACAGTCCCTATTAAGTGTTAATGTGTGGTGTGGTTTAGGCTTTGACAGAGGAAAACAACTGAAAACTAAAGTATGCTGACCTCCACCCTACCCTCATCTGCCTCCTGAACACACAATGTACACACATAGCCTCCCATCTCCTTGAGTTGCCACCCCATGACTTGGCAGGCATCTGGGCTGTTTCAGTTTAGATAAAGAGCCAGAAGACGTGGGCCTTATCGGCTCTCCTCCTCCTGAACTGAGGGAAAAGTTTCCTCCCAAGCAAATATGACAGCTCTCTGACGCTGCATGGAGCAGTGAGTGCTACTCACAGGCCAGTGGCTGTACTTTTCCTCACTGCTATCCATAAGACCTTGAGCCTTATAAAGTTGACCTTTGCCCTCCAGCGTCCACATGCCCACAGGAGGCTGGGCCTTCGACTCCATTAACCACAGACATCACTTCACAGCCCAGGGTGGTTCTGACTTGGACCCAGACTAAGAACAGACCTTCCCCTGACCTCCTCTGGCAGCTGTGCCAGTTCCACAGGAGACCCTTGTTGCTTTCCTCCAATAAGCCATTACTACATAAAGGCAGGCTGGCCTAGAGCTTTGGGTCTACAGCCCATATCCTTCTATCCAAAGTCTGAGACAGGACCTGTTTTCACTATCAAGCAGGGGTTTGCCATCTCCAACCATAGATGCTCCCACAGGCCCTTGAGCAATGATCCAGTCCACCCTCTACTCGATTCCCATCCTTACCATCCTCTCTTTTTCTTGCTAGAAAGATATCTGTTCTAGAGAGAGTAACAATGGTCACATTGTGCATGCACACGCACACACGCACGCACACACCCAGCAGCCTCAAACCAAAAACAAACCTAGGTGTCTCCAGGAGCCTGGAGGGGCAGTAGGAAGCCACTTGGGTTTAATAGGTTCCCATGGAAGGAGTAAATGGCAATGACATTTGAATTTTCAAAGACAGAGGCCTGGGAAAACCGCCAGGACAGACATGAGACAGCTGGCCTAGGAGAAGCATCAGAGGAGGCTAAGAGCTTTTTTCCTGCTGAGATTCAGGTTGTCCACCAGGGAACAGATGATATGATGGTCCTTTTTCCTGCTGGGGCCAAAAACCCAGATCCCTCACCAAGCCACACTACCTAAGGTCTGTGTGCTTGTACTAGACTTCATTAGCAAGTAGCCTTTTAAATGCTATACGCTACAAAGATTGCTTTTGTGCTATTGGCCCCAAGACCATTGGGTGAGAACAGGAAGAGTTCCTCCTGCTAGGCACATAGCCATCATAAAAAACAAGCTGAGCTTTGACAAGGCTACTTGGGACAGCACAGCCCACTGCTCTCTTTTATGTGACCTCCTGAACTAAAGGGTAATTGCTCAAAAAGGCTCAGCCTGGTTCTGGCCACATCCAGAGAAGCTGCTAATAAAGTACAGATTTCTTTGAGCTGGGCCGGGCCTAGGTAGGCATAGTCTGGGTGCAACTCTTCTGAAGAGCCAGTGGAGGCTGAACCCTCCAGGACCCCGTGACAGTGTCAAGCCTCCATCTCTTCTCCATCCTTTGTTAGAGCTGATAATATCAGCTTCCACTTCCCTTCCTGTCCAACAAGGAAGAATACTTCCACAAAGCCAAGTAAACATTGATTCTGGAAGGTGAACCTTAGTCACTCAAAACAGAGCTAAGCCCAGGAAAAATGACTTGAGAGGATCATCTAGAAAGCTGCACTGAGAAGCCCTGTTCCTAATGCTGCTGTGGCCTATGACAATTTCTGCTGGGGATGAGTCACTGGGTGGATATGGGACTAGAAAGTCTGGTCCTCTGAGGCCTGGGCACCACCTAGGAACAAGGCCAAGAACCACAGATGGCTGAGGAGACACATCTACAACAGGTCTTGACCACTCTCTTGAGAATCCCTTTAGATAAGTTACATCAACATTCTCATGGGTAAAATACAGGATGGGACATTCACCTCATGAGCATACCTGACATCCAAATCTAAAGTACTTGATTTGTTCTGGGGTGAATCTCCCTGGGTCAGGAATAGGCCTCAGGCAAGAAGGAGATACTTCTTTCCCAGAGTGCTCTGAAGACACTGACAATGCTTAGGCTCAACCTGGGTGATGCTCTAGTTTTGGTGGCAGGTTGGGAGGGAAGACAGGGCCTGACACTTGCTCATTCTGTTGTTTTCAATTTTGATATAGAAAATCTAGCATACCCTCTACCCTCCAAAATAATATAGGGTTGGAGAAATGGCTCAGCAGTTAGGAGCACTTAGTGCTCTTCGAGAGGATCTAGGTTCCATTCCTACCCCTGCATCAGGCGGCTCACAGACCAATTCCAGGGGATCCAATGGCCTCTTTTGGAAATTCATGCAGGCACACATACATACAAATAAATAATAAATCTTTTTTTTCAACTGTAAAATACCCCAAAACACCAATAGTACTACAATTGTCTGGTAACAAAATAGGACTGATTCTAAGACTGTCAGATATCAAAACCTATTTGCTAAAAATAATGTGCTTCATGCATGGGACTCCCTGTCCACATACCCTCAAACCATCTTGATGACTCATACCTGACACAAGGCAAATACTAAGTAAATAATTGCCATACTGTATTATTTAGGAAATAATGGTTAAAAAAAAAAAGGCCTGTTTGTGCTCAGTACAGACACAGCCAGCAACCAACACAGGACTAAGAATATACCATCTGACAGTAACAACATTAACATATTTTCCCAATATTTTTGATCCCTTCAATGCAGAAGCCAAGGATACAAAAGATAAATGTTTTTGTTTGTTTCTTTTTGCTTGTTTGTTTGTTTGTTTTGAGACAGGGTTTCTCTGTGTAGCCCTGGCTGTCCTGGAACTCACTCTGTAGACCAGGCTGGCCTCGAACTCAGAAATCCACCTGTCTCTGCCTCCCAAGTGCTGGGATTAAAGGCGTGCGCCACCATTGTTTGTTTCTTCATCTGTGAAAAAACAGGAGGTTTGTTTGGCTCCATAAAAGGGAAGCCAGGGGCTGGAGAGATAGTTCAGCGGCTAAGAGAGCTGACTGCTCTTCTGAAGGTCGTGAGTTCAAATCCCAGCAACCACATGATGGCTCACAACCATCTGTAATGGGATCTGATGCCCTCTTCTGGGGTGTCTGAAGACAGCTACAGCAAGCAGGGTCAGAGTGAGCAGAGGCCAGAGTAAGAAGAAAAAGTTCTAAAGGTAGCTATAGTATACATATATAATAAGTAAATAATTTTTTTTTTTTTAAAAAAGGAGGCCAGGTCATTCTCTGTTGCTATCAAGTCAGTTGGTGATCCTGAGCTAGGAATGAGACACTGGAAGCTCAGCTTCAGGAGTGGGAAGACAGACTTTTGTACCTGCCCTGTCCTTCCTGTCCTCACTCCAGTTCCAACTAATAAAAGCTGATCATTCTACCAGGGCAGCTGGACCCCTCTAAAGGCAATACTCTTTGCCTACCAATCCCCAATCCAGCTAAGAGGCACTGAATTTGTGTGACTTCTGTGTAGAAGACAGGGAGAATTTCTTTTATTCTTTTATTTAGAAATTATAAGGAAGACCCGACTACACAGCACTATGTGCTGTGGAGAAACAGAAAGCAATGATCACCACATTTAACAAATTCATCATGTGCTGACAGAGGTAAGCCCTACGAGAGTCAAATGAGTGTCTACTACCAAACTCCACCACCACAGGGTCACTCCACCACTCAGAGTTTACCACCACAGGGCCATTTTGCCAAGCCTTTCACAGGCCAATGCCATCAACAATGGGGGGGGGGGGCACTAAGCTGAGGCTTCCAGGCCTCTACTGTCTCACTACCCCCAGAAGGGTGCCTCTAGTTAAGCAACAATAGTTCTAGGCCAGGGAACAAAGGCTTCTGGACTGATCCAACCCAACCAGTGTTGATAGGGCTTCCCCATCTCCATAAAGTCCTCAATTCTGTCTCTTCTACACAGTGTGTATGGAGTCACCATCCCCTCTCCTATCCCCACAGCTTAAGCTTCAGAATTGTTTTAACTATAGTCTATGATAGCTATTTCTTGGATATCAACTTAACTACAACTAGAATTAACTAAAACCCAATCGGCTGGGTACACCAGTGAGGGAGTTTTCTTTTTCTTTTTTGTTTTGGGTTTTCAAGACAGGGTTTCTCTGTGTACTGTCCTGGAACTCACTCTGTAGACCAGGCTGGCCTCGAACTCAGATTTCTGCCTGCCTTTGCCTTGAGAGTGGTGGAATTAAAGGTGTGTGCCACCAGTACTTGGGGTTCCCCCCCCTTGATTAAATCATTGAAGTGGGAAGACCTTTAATCTTAATCCTTTGATGTAGTTAGACTCACCATGTGTACACACACACACACACACACACACGGAAGAAGGACATTCTTGCTCTTTGCCTACTTGCCATTGCTCTTACTGGCAAGTTCATTCCTACACTGGCATTGAACCTACTCCCTCAGATTCTGGCAAATATTAAAGACCAACTGGGACGTCCAGCCTCACAGACTGAACAACTACAAGATTTTTGGACTTTGCATTGGTACACAACCATTGTTGCCAACCAAACCTGTAAGTCACTCTAATAAATTCCATACACACACGCACACACACACAGAGAGAAAGAGAGAGAGAGAGAGAGAAAGAGAGAGAGAGAAAGAGAGAGAAAGAAAGAGAGAGAGAGAAAGAGAGAGACTCATACTCATTCTATCAGTTCTGTTCCTCTAGAGCAGTGAGCAGTGGTTCTCAATCTGAAGGCCATAACCCCTTTGGCAAACCTCTATCTCCAAAAATACATTATGAGTATGTTACATTAAGAGTCATAACAGTAGCAAAATTACAGTTATGAAGTACCAACTAAAATAATTTTATGGTGGGGGGGTCACCACAACATGAGAAACTGTATTAAAGGGTCACAGCATTAGGAAGGTTGAGAACCACTGCTCTAGAGAGCCCTAACTAACACAAGTTCAGTACTTAAGTTGTTCTTCAACTTAGAAATTTCTATCACCTGCTGAGACCTCGTTTCCTGATCTACAGAAGCAGAATGATCAATCAACCTCATGGAGTTGCTATAAGAACTCATCAATGTAAGAGATTTTCTGCAAGATCTGGGAGACCCTGGCACATTATAGATGCCCAATACAGTGACTCCCCAATATCAGCCATAATCCTCTATCCTATCATGCCTTGGGCTGCAACGTATAAGAGGCAGAAACTCAGATACAATCCTTAGGAGTTTAAGAACAGAGCAACAGTCCTATGCATTCCACAAGACCCAGTCTCATCCTCAGTCTAGCTGAGAAAGAGTCAAGTACAGAGCAGGTTAAACAACACAAAGTAAAATCTAAACAGAGAGCAACACAAGCACTGAAAATACAATTCACACTGAAGAACAGACTCAGCAAGTGAAGACTTACACACTGAAAGTTACAATATATTATTTAAAGAAATTAAAGGTCTGCACCAAAGAAAACATGCTCATGTTCACAGATGACTGTGGAGACACACCCCAAACTGATCTACAGACTCGGAATCATGCCAATCTTTGGGGGGGGGGGGGCAGGGAGCAGAGAGTGTTTCTCTTTATAGACCTGGCTGTTCTGGAACTCACTCTGTAGACCAGGCTGGCCTTGCCTATCTCTGCCTTCTGAGGGCTGGGATTAATGGCATATGCCACCACGCCCAGCTGCCATGCCAATCTTAAATGATATATACAAATGGCCAATAAACACATGCAAGGATGCTCCACATCCCTAGCCACTGGGGAGACATAAATCAGACTAAGCAAGAGGCCAGTTCACAAGCATTAGAGTGTGTAAAGATCAAGATAGTAAGTAGTAGTGAGGACCTGGCAAGACTGGAAGTCGCCTATACGGATGGTAGAGAATAAAATGGTGCAGCCACTTGGGAAACAGTCTGGTAGCTCCTCAACAATGAAGCAGTTGCCATGTGAGCCAGCAATTCTACTCTTAGATACATAGGATATCAGGAAATATAGGTCCACCTAAAAACTTGTACACAAGTAATCGTAACAGCATTGCTCACAACAGACAAAAAGTGGAAATCCTCCAAACATCCATCAGCTTACTTAAGGATTAACAATATGTGGGACAGCCACACAATGAAATATTTAGGCACTTAAAAATAAAATATTGTTACAGAAGTAGATGAACCCTGAGAACAACCTATGTGAAAGAAGCCAGATACAAAAGGCACAAGCAATACAACTCGTTTAAATGAAGTGCACAAAGTCCAGGGACACAAAGTACATAATAGTTGTCAGGAACTGGGAAGGGTGATGAACAGGGAGTGACTGCTAATGGGCACAGGGTTTCCTTGTAGAATGATAAGAATATTCTAGAATTAGATAGTGAAGATGGTTATACAACCTTGCAAATATACTAAAAAAAACTACTAAAGTTCAAGCTACTGAGTTACACACTGTTAAAGGAGTAAATTTTGCCAGTCAGGCCTGTAAAAACAGCACTTGGAAGACAGAGATGGGGGATGGCAAGTTCAAGTCTCAAAGCAAAGGGTGGGAGGAGAACTCTAGCCAGTCCCAGTGGTATGTGCCTACAGTCCCTGCAGCCTGGGAGATCGAGACAGGGTCACTTGAGCTCTTTAGTTCAAGATCAGCCTGCACTACATACTGAGGCTTGTATCAAAAGCAGGGGTTGGGTTGGGGGCTGTGTACTATATGCCTATAGTCCTACAGCTCAGGAGGTTGGGCAGGAAAAGTGCCACAAATATGAGGACAGCCAGAGTTCCATAGTAAGTTCCAGGTTGGTGTGATATAAAGTGAGACTCTGTCTCAAAAAAATAGATAGCTAAGACTAAAATGCACATTCTCTGGACAATCCTAATTCTAACCCAGCCTCAAAAAATAAGTGCATAAAGTGATGACTGGAGAGACAGGAAGACCTGAGTTCAACTCCTGGCACCTATGGGAAAGCTGTATGAAGCAGAGTACATCTGTCAGCAGCCCTAGGGAAGCAGAAATGGGAGATCCCCGAGGCTTTCCTAGCAGCCAATCTAGCCACACTGGTAACATCTAACTTCAGAGATCTTGTCTCAAAAAACAAGATGGAGAACAACCATAGAAGACAACTGATATCAACCTTTAGCTTGCATACCTACTACCATACATAACACACACAGGCACAGATGTATACACAGTAAATTTTATATGAATACATATCAGTAAAGCTATATTTTTAAAAAATGTTAGGGCTCTAGTTTAATTTTGGGGTGTAGCACTTATGAAGCATGCATAAGGTTCTGGGTTATACCACAAAAAATTTACCAAAATTCATTTTTTTTAATTTACCAAATTTTTAATGAAGAATAGGTACCTACTTAACTTGTGTAAAATCCAGGGTTCAATCTTCAGCACCCATCACATACATGCTTATGGTTTAATCTACTGTGATGTTGATCATAAGGAAGACCGAGACTTGCTCAGACATGTAGTTGCAAAAGGAAGAAAATATTTTAATAACCTCTAGATGACTGAGGCTCCTCCCCTTGACATTACATCTGAACTCAACAGACAAGCACTTCACTGTGACAAGGAATCTCAAACCTCATGAACTTTTCCTACTCTGTGACTTTAAAATTCACTGGCCTTTCTCAATTTGTAAATGGGTCTTTTGACCAACATGATTTTGTAATCTCCAGTGCCGGTCATCTGGAAAATACTGGCTCCTTGCATTACACTGTTCTTCTGGAAAGAAACACGGCACAGATTGAAACGAATTAATAAAACACCACCTGTATAATATCATCCCAAGGTCAATGCTGTTGGAAAAGCTCTTCATTATTTTAAAAGTGTTCAGCCCAGGACAGACTCTAATTTGTTCCTTCAAGCTCTGATCTCACCAAGGCCATATGAATTGTTAGCTATTTCCTTTGAAGCAACAGATTCATCAATGTTCACTTTCGGGGCGGGGGGGGGAGTTCAGAAAGCACTCAAATCTGTGTATTCACAGTCGTGACCACAGTTTTACATCAGTGCATTCTGAAAACCCATTAAGTTCAATGTGCAACTCACACAACTGAATAAGAGCTTTTCCCACCCAACCCCCACAGCTGGTAAGTAGAATGCTTAGTTCCCATTTCATCACACAGAAAGGTAAGAACATGTGCCCAAGCACAGCACATTAGTGTTGATTAAATGAATCTGCTTCATTAAGGCCAGTGTTAAATGAAGTGGAGGGCAAGGGCCTGGGATGGTAGCCTATGTGCAGCTGATTCCTGAAAAAGTGTTGCCAGTTTTGTCTCTAATTTTGCCCTAATTTTACATCATTGGTGAAAAGAAAAGTAATGTGTTAGTACTGCTAGGAAAATGGTTCTGCTCTGAAGACTCCTTTGGACTGGGCTTAAGGACCTACAAGTGCCTGGGGAGCCCTCTAAGAACCACTGGGTGAGGACAGCACTCCCTCCTGGACAGGAGGTAGTGAATAAAGCAAACAGCCAAGCCTGCTGTGTGACTTATGAAGAGCTATGAGCAGATGTGACTCTCAGAGCCAGGTGGGAGCTGACCTATGCCTGCAGGACAGGTCGCCTCCAAATACAGAGCTGGCTGAACAGGCTCCTTCCTGACTGCCAAACCCAACAACACGATCCCTACTCCCCAACCTTGCACCACCTTTCCCTTCCTTTGACCTCCAACTAGAGGACCAGTATAGACAGTGGATGGCTAGGGATAGAGGGTAGGAGGACAGAGAGGGAAGAGGAAGCACAACCCACATCTCCTGCCTTTGCCCCCCAGCTTGGCCCACCCACCAGGACCTACCATCCCCTTCCTGAAGATACTTCTCTCTCCTAGACCCAAGCTCCAGGTACTTGATAGGGAAGTTGCCTTCTCTTGACCCTAAAATGGGCCCCTAGCCAGCAGCCACAAACATAAGACCCCTGGCTGGCTCAAAGCCCTATACCCCCATAACAAATGGTAAGCAGCATGAGGTCTGCTGGGAGTGGATTTTTTATTTGAGATGAGACTGTAACACCAGCACCCACAGCCACAGTAAAGCCACTTGGCTGGAGCTGAAGGAGGAAAACAAAGTGCCATTCAGGGCCCAGGGACAAACAATAGGCCCTTATCCTCTCTTCTGGTCCAGGCCCAGAGCTGCTGAGCAGAACTAGAAGGCACAATGGGCAGCCCCTGGGCAGGGTACCCCTAGATGTGTGTGGCCCCAGACAAACATTTTTTTGTGATCTGTATACATGAAGAACTTGAACCATTCAGTATTACTATGCTAGTATCATTCTGGTAGCCCAGGGACACAGGTTCATATAGGAAATGTCACAACTGCCTCCTGAGACTGGGCTTAGACAAAGACCAGAATAATTACATGGGACAGCTGGCTATCCTTGCACAGGGATACAACGCAAGAGCATCCCAAAGGGTCAATGTGCCAAAAGGGCACAAGATGGGAACTGTGAGCATTTGGAGAAAGGAATTCCAAAGTGTGCCTTGAGGTGTGGCCTGGGCCAGGAGCCACTCTTGGACAAATAGTGGTACTTCTAAAAATATAATCACAATCATGGTTTGAAAGATTATGAGGGCTGTCCTCAAAAATGGATGAAGAATTATAAGTCTGAGTGCTTCCTGTTTCCCAACTCTGGGGTGATCAAGCCACACAGGAAACAGTAAACCTCAGTGAGTCCCTGAGTCGTCACACTCACACCTACTAACTAACAGGATCTTTGAGTGTAGCATCTTACTGGGCCAGCCCCTTAGTGAGGCCCACAGGTGAGGTACCAGAAAAGGAGAGCATAGAGAGACTTTACTGAGAGACTAGGATCAGGCAGTATGAATTGAGAACAAACCCAGATGACTCCCAAACTAGTAACCTCTGCTGAAGCACTGAATTCAACTCTAAACATGCTTTATCCCCTAGGGGCAATTCTGCCATCCATACCAGAGCTGGTTAAAGGAAATGCCCTGCAAGCCCCTAGGCTGGGCCAATGAGAAGAGGCTCACCAGATCATCAGACAGCACCAATCATGGGCCTAGCAGGGCAGCAGAGGGGCTGCTCAGGCTCCTTTTTCACTCTCCACTTAATGACAGGGAGAGACAATTCTTAGTTTGAAATGTGCCTAAGGTTCAAGCATCCTGCCAAATTGCCAATCAGAAACTGCCAACTGCAGGAGACAGATAGCTACAGGGGAGGGAGGATCCCCTGGAGGCCCCCATAAGCTTGGGGTGTGCTCATGACCCACTGTGCTTTTCCTCCACAGTATGATCACAGTAGTAACTGCACAGGCTCTAGCTTCTGCTGGCTTCTTTGATGACAGCAGATGCCAGGGCCTTCTTTTCCCTCCGGTGTTCCCAGCAGGTATCTGAGACTTACTCCTTCAGCTGTACAGCAATACCCAAAGCCAGGTCTAGAGCACAATTCATGCCAGGCAGCTACAGAGAAACTAAGGGCGTGGAGTGATTCAGCCCCACCCACAGAGGGCTATGCTGGTGGCCTTCCCTCAGGGGAACTCTGGGGAAATAGGCCAGGGATCTCAGGAGGCAGGATGCCAGGCTCCGAGGTTCCCACTACCCATCCCAAAGTCTCGTGCTAGAGGAGGAGAGAGGGTATCCAGGCAGCAGTCCCAGCTCTGACAAGCATGCACTGGTGGGAGATGCCTGGTTGCAGCCCAGGGCCCCACTTTGCTTCTGTCTCCTCTCTTCTTAGTCCAGGCGCCAGCAATTGCTTGAATCTTCCCGCTCTTCAAGTTAAGTACTCTCCACCCTGTCTCTAACTCTCCTCAAAGCTCTTCACAGCCCCTGTCCTGTCCTTCTGCCCCCTCATTCCCAATAAACAAGCCCACCAACCTTCATTCTTTAGCCACTGGGTCTGCTGAAACACACACGATTGTTGGTAGGGCTTGGAAAAAAAAAAATTGACCTTTGTGCAGGGGCAAATTCTCTTTCCTGGCTCTCCTGTCCATTCCAACTGGGTAAATAGTTATGGAAATAAACCCAAAGGGAGAATAAGATGGCACTACAGAAAGTATATGATGGACTTGGCCCTTTGTAACTTCCAGTAAAACATTACTGGAAAACTAATAGTCCCTTCAGGAATGTATGTGGAAAGGCTCTGCTCAGGAGAAGGGGCTCTGCAAATCAGCATAGGCTTCCAGAAAAACAGCCTTCTCCTTTTCCTACCTAAAATAAAGGAATTGATAAGCTAAGGAAAGAAATGTGGCATTCTAGAACTAAGCTCCCAGGAAGTCTAGGCCAGGCCAGGGCACCCTTATTCTGGTTTTTCAGTGAATGAGAGCTGCTGTCTACTGTCACTGGACTTTGCCTCACACTTCAGTTCAGGATACCAACACTTAAATCACATATCCACTGCCCTGGTTGCTGTTAAAAATGAAAGATCTGGAAATCTCCTGGCACTTTCAACCCTAAAGGAGAGATTTGTTTGGTACATAGGTGACCTGGGTTGACAGGCACAGTTACCCAGCCTCCGGGTTCCTGGTAGCACCATTCCCTACTCGGGGCAAGCTGCAGGGTAGGTCCTCCTACCTACCTACTGTCTAAGATGGCCTAAGAGGACCTGTAACAAAAAGGGAACAAAATGCTCAGCTTCCTCCTGGGTTAATAGTCTTCTTATCTAAGATGGATCGAACCACAATCAATTGTAAAATCTCTAACTGGGCAGTGGTGGCACACACATTTAATTCTAGCACCCAGGAGGCAGAGGCAGGGGCATCTCTGAGTTCAAGGCCAGCCTGATCTACAGAGTTCCAGAACAGCCAGGGCTACACTGAGAAACCCTGTCTGGGGTGGGGGAGATTAATCTCTAATCAAGAATGCAAGTCCATCCTCTCACAGAAGCCTATATACTCTCTATGGTATGACAGAAACAATGAATGGGATTTTCTCCTCCTCCCAATAATACTTCAAAAGAGAGAACTGCACCAGTGAGACACTTGTCACCCCAGGTAGCTCCTGTACAGGGAGGTGAACAAACCTCCATGAGTTCTTCCTGAACCAACTCCACTATTAACATTCCACTTCTAACCATTACAGATAGAGAAATGAGAAGCAAGAGAATAAAGAACACATTTTTCAGCTGGTGAGACTCAGCAGGTAAAGGTTCTTGCTGCCAAGCCTGACAAACAAGAGTTTGATCTCCAGGAACAACATGATTGATAGGGAGAACCAACTCTAACAAATTGTCCTGACATGCACCCCACACACACACACACATACCTATAATTAGAATATTTAGAATAAAGATTTCCCCAGCCTCTGGCCACTTTGAAGCAATAACCTCCAAACATCTTCCCCGAGTGGGCTTCAGCAGCACCAGAGCATCTGCCTGGATGTTCAAAAGGAACAATTAAAGGAGAAAACATTTGTTTGCAAACTCTCCCTTGGAAGAGTACTCTGTAGGGCCAAGGTGGGGTCTGTGCCAATGCCACACACTCTCCAAGATGTCTGGAGCAGGATAGTGCAGTGACAACAGTGGAATGAACGGGTCCCAGGCCAGAAGTGAATGAACCAATTTTGAGGATCTGTGCTAAGAAGAACAAGTAGGCAACAAGGAAGGGGGTGAAAGCTTAGGACATGGTCTCCAGAGCTCTTCTGTGTCAAAGATGAACTCAAATCTAGGTCATAACTCTTTGGATTTACTCTATCACTCATACCTGGGTTTATGAAAATGGGCATCAGTGACAAGTGATACCAATTTAGTATTAGCAGTTTGGAGCTTTGAGAATGCAGGTTACAACAAAGCCTGCATTTTTTAAAAAAAATGTTTGTTCAGTGAATATATGAATGAATAGGCTGAGAACAAGGCTGCTTGTGTCAGAAGTAATCAAACAGGCAGAGACAGGCAAAAGGTGTAAGGATGACTAGAACATATCATACTTCTTGCTGGGACAGGGGAAGGACAGAATGAGGGTGGGGTAGAATGGGAGAGAGCAATGGTATTCTCAGATTCCACAAACCCTGGTGACTCAGAAGATACCTGTTGAAAGTTCTATTCCTTATAAGCTGAGTACCCATGCTATGGTGTAACAGAAGGACCTATCTTCTTTCTCCTGCCATAGGTTCCTGCCTCATAGCTGGGAAGAAAGGAAAACCCCAAACATAGACTCAATTTTGGAAGATGGCACAAGCACAGGGAGACAGGAGAATGGGCAAAACCCAGATAAAATAGCAGTCACTGGAGCTGGGAAGGGACAGCACACCAGATCTAAACAGGAGCTTGCCTCAACCCTCATTCTTCAAACCATACCTCGCTCATCACACACTCTCCTCCAAGTAACCCTGCCCTTTGGCTCCTTCCTTCTGCTTGACATCAGGATTCTCTCCTCTTCACGGAACCAGAGCTGGGCCCAAATCCAGACTTAATTTGTTCAATACACAGAGACACCAGTGTATAACAAAGGAAGCAAGGCTAAGGAAGAAATGTCTTTCTTGGCCCTTGGCTGGGCTGCCAGCAACTGTACCCATTTATACCCTCTTTCCTGTACATGTAAGGAAGAAAACCCACTTCCACTGAACAGCTAGGAGTGAGCAAACAGCCCTAAGAAGAAACTCAGTCACAAAACAAAACAAACAAACAAAAACAGAAAACAAAAAACAAAAAAAATTCCTGTGTATTTCTTCAAACCTTCAGGCAATATTGTCTTTATCTCTGTTGTAGTTCTTAAGAAGCGCATTCTAAATCTGGGTGTATGGCATAGACCTGCAACCCCAGCATTCAGGAAGTAATCTGCTATACAGCAAAATTGAAGCTATCCCTGGCTACATGAGATCCTGTCTCAAACAAAAAGGTAAACAAACAAAAAGCTACATTCTAGAAAGGAAATGGAAAAAAACAAAACAAAACATGCTAAACAGGTGAAAAGTGAGGCACGTAGGCAAAAGCCCTGCTCCTAGATTCCAGACACAGAGTTTAGGGAAGGGAGAGAGGAAAGGATACTACAGGCTTTGCAAAGAACACAGCAAGGAAACAAGAGAGAAACAGCCGCCATTCAGAGACAAGCGCAAGCTCAGGCCATCAGAGGCAGGATGTTTGGTTCAGTCACCACTGTAGGCAGGATGGTGAAGGGATAGATAGCTTGGGTGCTAGCAGTGTCAGAGATTCTAGATCTGAACTCTGCCATATCCGGAACAAGGAGCTTTCCCCTTGAAGGGTCAGTATAAGAAAGCAGAGGGCTGGGCTATGACTCAATGGTAGGCTTCTTGTCCAGCCTAGCATGTGAAAAGGCCCTAGGTTTGAAGTAGAAATGATATGTGAAGCAATACCAGGAAAGCTGGGTATGGTAGAGCACTCTTGAAATTCTAACACTGGAAGGCTAAGCCAGGAGAACCACTTAAAGTTTGTACCCAATATGGGCTACAGAATGAGTGAGGGCCAGCCTAGATGACACAGTAAGTCTCCACCATTCATTAATTAATTAAAAGTCAGGATGTAGATCTGATAGAGTGCTTGCCTTGCATAAGGCTTGAGTTCAATCCCACGCACCACAGAAATCAGCTGTGAAGGTGTACACCTGGAACCCCAGCTCCTAGGAGATAAAGGCGGAAGGTCAGAAGTGTAAGGTCATCCATGGCCACACAGAGCCCTACAGCAGCCCGGGCTACATAAAATGTTGCCAAAAATAGGGGAAAAGAAGAAAAGAAAGGAAAGGAGAAAGGGAGGACCCCAGAAGAGCAGAATGAATTTAGTCACTGATATCATGTATAGCCATGATTACTTATCATAGCATCATGTATGTCATGATCATTTGATTTTGCTATTGCATATATATATATATATATATATATATATATATATATATATATATATATATATATATATATATTTGGTTCTAAGAGAAACACAGCACATAAAAAAATGCCAAAAAGAATCTGATCTTCCTCATACTATGGACGTTGCTGAGGATTTCAGATAGCAAACCTCTAGAGAGAGAAAGCCAGTTATAATTCAGATCCTGAAATGTCCTTGGTAGATCCAGAAGTTGAAGGTTTGGTCACTAGCTGCTGGACTTATATCTTTAAAGAGAATATCTTTCTTTCTTTCCTTCCTCCCCACCCCCCAACTTTCTGGCTAACACAAAGTGATCTGTTTCTTCTGTCACATGCTACAAGAGTGATGCACTAATGCTCCAGAAACAACAAAGCCAACAAATCACTGATTAAAATCTCTAAAACCACAGCCCTATAAATCTCATCCTTATATGCTCCTTACTTCTGGTATTTTGTTACAGTAACAAAAAGCTAACACAGCTACACACCCTACACTGTATACAGGGCTCCTTCTCAAACTCACATTTCAGTTAGGAAAAACAAGACCCACCATCTTCCTAATTACAATGCTCTATGCTCATGAATGAGACTGGGGTTTGTTTGCCTACATGAAGCCCACCTGGCATCTATTATTCTAGAAAAGGTTTTCTGAAGAAGCCATAGAGTTTCAGATGGTCTTCCTCTAAATCTAAGGGAAGAGGGTAGGAAATAAGTTTTGAGCTTGAAATCTAATAAACAGAATAATGACATGAGGATAAAGAGACAGCAGACTGATGTGGTTTATTCAGCAAATAACTGTCCCTCAAGTAATGTGAATAGTCTTGTGGTCATCTGCAGAAGCCAACAAGAGTATCTCCAACTCAGAGCAGGCATAGTACCTGTTCTTTCTCCTTTTCACCCTTTCACTTCATGCCTCTCTGCGGCTAAAAGTGTCATGCACATTACCATACACAAGAATGCCCAGAGCAGTGGTGGCGCACACTTTTAATTCCAGCACTTGGGAGGCAGAGGCAGGTGGATTTCTGAGTTCGAGGCCAGCCTGGTCTACAGAGTGAGTTCCAGGCCAGCCTGGTCTACAGAGTGAGTTCCAGGACAGCCAGGGCTACACAGAGAAACCCTGTCTCGAAAAACAACAACAACAACAACAACAAAAAAGAATGCCCAGAGCTATAGGACAAGCAGATGGGGCAACATCACTTTGTCTGAGTAACAATGGCTCCCATAGGCTCATATATTTGGATGTTTATTCACCAGGGAGTATCACCATTTCAGAAATATTATTAGGAGATAAGGTCTTCTTGGAGGAGTGTATCACTTAGGGTGGGTTTTGAGGTTTCAAAAAGCCAAGATGGCTCAGAGATTAAGAGCACTGACTGCTCTTCCAAAGGTCCTGAGTTCAATTCCCAGCATCCACTTGGTGGCTCACAACCATCTGTAATGGGATCCAATGCCCTCTTCCAGTATGTCTGGAGATTTCAAAAAGCCCACACCAGATCCAGAGTGTTTCTGTTTGCAGAACAGGATGTAGCTCTCAGCTACTGCTCCAGTGCAATGTGTGCTGCCATGCTTCCACCATGATGATACTAGACTAACCCTCTGAAATTATAAGCAAGCCCCCAATTAAACGCTTTTCTCTTTATAAGTATTGCCTTGGTCATGGTGTCTCTTCACAGCAAGAGAACAGTGACTAAAACAATCAATATCACAAGGGCACCATTATGAAGAGTTCATCACTTGTACTTTCTCCTCTGGCTCAGATAAACTGCCTATTCAAGCTTGCTATTAGTTACAAAGCAGGTTCAAAAATGATGTTCATTCTTGTACAATAACTCCAAAATAAAAGTCAGTGACATCTGCTTCATAAGCAAATAGCAAGCATCATCACAATCACACATGTCTTAACCAGATGTACACTGAACACCACAGTAAAGTGTCCTTCTCAACTAGAGATGGACAATAGCTGAGTACTTTAATATTGGTCAAGGAAGCACAGACAGATTTGGATGTCCAAAAACGTTGAGGCAAAAATTCGAAGAAAAACGTTAGAAATCAAGGATCCTGACTTGGTGGATCAAACATCAAATATTCTCTTCTTCCAATCATTTGAAAACCAGTTAAACATGACACTTGGACAAGAAGAAAATTCCATCCTGAGCTCCTGCCTCAGAGAAAGCATCTCAGAAGCCAGTAGGAAGAGAATGATGAAAGCTAAGCCAATGCAAGACACAAAGAAGACAGGAACAACAGGCAAAGGAGTAAAAAGCAGGATCCTGTGCAGATAGATGTGGAACTGTTTAGAAACCTCTGAAAGATAAAGGCCGGTCCAGAGAGGCTAAAACTGAGCATCCCAGATCACTGCCTTTGTGATTACAAAAAACAAATCAAGCTATTTTCCATCTAGGAAAAAATATATACAGAGCTTATATGTAAAATAGACAGCTTTTACCAAAAAGCACATCACTTAAAGAATAATACCTTTTGTGAGAACAATAGCTAATTATAACTAACCTGAAATGTGTCCACACTAATGAACTGGAAATAGCAAACATAGATAACTCAATAAGTATTTATAGAATAAATCTTAGGTACTTGGCATAACAAAAAAGGAATTTTTTTTTAAAACCTCACTGTGGGGTGGTGGTGGTGCATGGCTTTAATCCCAGCACTGTGCTAGTGAGGCAGAGGGAGCCAGATCTTTGTGAGTTCAAGGCCAGCTTGGTCTACAGATTGAGTTCTAGAATAACCAGGGCTACACAGAGAAGCTTCTCTGAAAAAATTTAAAATGTAAAACAAAAACCAAACAAACTTAGACATGTTATCCTGTAACCGCAGTTACTCTAGGTATGAGAACGTACATGACCTACAGCTGCACTTACAGAGACAAGTGTACAGGGAGGAAAGTAAACTTTAAATGTGCTACTTCTGTTGAGTGCTTTATGTTTTCACCACTGAAACTCTAAGTACAGAGCTGAGTGGGTTTCAATAGATTTACGATACTGTGCAAACATCACCACCATCTATTTCAGAACACTTCCATCATCAAAACAAAACCAAACCAGATACCCCATTCTCTGTTCCTCCAAACCCTGGAAATCACCACTCTGGCTTTCTGCCCATCCTAGTATTGCACAGAAATGTCACCCAGCATGTGGCCTTTTGTGCCTGGTCTCTGTGACAGCAGTTTTCTTAAGCTTCACCCAGGCTGCAGCAAGTGTCAGTGTTTCATTCTTTCTTGCAGCTGAATAAGAATCCATTCATTAGGTGATGAAAATTTGGTTGATTCTATTTGAGAGCTATTATAAATAATAACGATGTAAATTCTCATCTGCAGCCAGTCTTAGTTACTTTGTGGGTTCTTTTCCCATACTTTATGCCCCTGATTTCACCCCCTATCACTAGACAGAAGAGAAAGGATAGAGGAGAGAGAAAGAGATTCCATGAATTTAATTTGTTTCTTCTTTGAACACGACTACTTACAAACCACCACCAAACCCCCTGAACAACCAACGACAACCAACTCCACCTATTAGGGCCCTAACATTTATATGCCCTCCTAAAATTCTAAAATTTCCCAGAATTCCAAACATCATACAATCACAGAAACTGTCTGCAGCTGGCAAAACCATACCAGCTGCTCTCCATGACACCTTCATGCATTCAAAACCAGCACCACCTAGATGATTCTTACGTATTACTAACTCTGGCTGCCAGCATGATGTCTATCTCTGGAACACAGCTTCTTCGTGCTCACAGAAAACACTTCCCAGAAGATTTCACCTCAGCGATGCTGGTCTCTTCTTAATCACCGTTAATTTCCTAGCTTCAGCTAACCAGCATCAATTGTCTCAGTAACCACTATATACTTTAAAGCTGAGAGTTCTGCTGCTTGCTGGAACCAGTACATGGACCCTTGTTCTATTACATCATCACCAGCTTTCTGTTTTCCAACTCCCTCACTGTCTACACTTGGCTTTCCTGTGACTTGCTCTGTAGACTTACCTTGAACTCGGAGATCTCCCTGCTTCTGTCTCCTGAATGCTGGGATTAAAGGCATTTAACACTACACCTGGACCTAAAACCTTTACCTTTGCACAAGATCTTTATAAATTCTGGATTGCAGTTCATTCCAGATATAGTCAAATTGACAACCAAGAAAAGCCAGCACAGCTTCCATCAGATTGCCCTGCAGTGAAGTCTGGGACATTTTCTCAAATGATGGAACTGCGGATACT
>CM052703.1:51865339-51887254 GCA_028551405.1 Uromys caudimaculatus
GTGTGTGTGTGTGTGTGTGTGTGTGTGTGTGTGTTGGCATTCTGTCTAAACTCCACCCCACAGTTACCTGGCAACAGACAGGTATGCTCCTCCCCAGAGTTGCCTGGCAACAGCCAGGTGGGCCTGGCCTACTATAAAAGGGACTGCTTGCCCCCTCCTCGCTCTCTTATCTCTTTCTCTTGCCTCTCTCCTACTTCTCTTGCCTCTCCTCATTCCCTTCCCCCCTCTCTCCACGTGGTCATGGCTGGCCTCCACTCCTCTACTTATCTACTCTCTCCCTCTCTCTGCCTTTCTCTGCCTCTACTACTCTCTTAACTCCCCTCCCCATGCCCTAAATAAACTCTATTTCTATACTATACCTTTGTGTGTGGCTGGTTCCTCAGGGGGAAGGGGTGCCTGGGCTCGGGCCTACTGAGGCACACCCTTCCCCCACACCTACCTCCCCATACACCCATATAGCATATCTCTCTATATATTTTTATAAACACATCAGTTCTTGCCTGTGGGGGCATAGAGCCTTGGACACTCAGCTCTCAAGGCCTATGTCTATTCTCAGCCTGGAGGGCCAAGGAGCTGAGAACTAGAAAGATGGTGACCTAACTTATGATGGCTAAGGCCATGGAAGAACAGAACAGAGTAACCACGGGAAAGCCAAGGGCAGAGAGGTAGCAGGTATCCTGGAGATTCTTCCTCATGATAGGAAAAGACCCTTATGGGGCCCCAGGGCAGCCTGTCTCAAGTGTTTCCTCCCTACAGTGATGGAGGCCTTGATCAGCCTCTTTTCCTAGCTGCGTTTCCAGCCTGCCTTGGGTAAGAAGGGCAAAATGCCCTTGATAATAAGCAGGGATACCTGCCCGGAAGCACCAAGCAGAACCCCGCTTGAGGCTTCTCTTCCTGTTGTTGCCAACACATAGCAAGAACTACCCCATACTGAGTGCACTCCTCAATGCCTTGCTGATTTGTAAAGGGAAAGCAAAAGTTGGATCCTTCTGCCTCTGGCTACTGTGTCTCACTAGATATGCGGGTGATATCCAACCTAGGTGCAGAGGAAACTCACTGGAAAGGGTTGTCAGGGACAGAGCAGCCTGGATCAGAGGTTCTCACAGACTACCACCAATGTCAGAAACACATGCTCTTCCATGAGTTTCTGGGAACTGGCTCTGGAGAGCAGGTAAGGGCCACGGGTTAAAGATGTTATTTGTAAGGAGGGAGGTACACAGGGCATTGTCATTCCTTGTCCCTAGAGCTCTATGGATCTCTCTACCTACAAGAATGATATTATGACCTGGTTTAACTCATATGCCAATGAAGCTCTGAGGAAAAGAGTAGAGAAGTAGAGGAGTGGAGGCTGGCCATGACCACGTGGAGAGGGGGGGTAAGGGAATGAGGAGAAGTAAGAGAAGTAAGAGAGAGGCAAGAGAAAGAGATAAGAGAGAGAGGATGGGGCAAGCAGCCCCTTTTATAGTAGGCCAGGCCCACCTGGCTGTTGCCAGGCAACTCTGGGGAGGAGCATACCTATCTGTTGCCAGGTAACTGTGGGGTGGAGTTTAGACAGAATGCCAACGTGTGTGTGTGTGTGTGTGTGTGTGTGTGTGTGTGTGTGTGTGTGTGTGTGTGTGTGTGTGTGTGTGTGCCACATGTATGTAGTGCCCTTGGTGGCCAGAAGAGGGTATTAGATCCTCTGGAACTGTCTTTTTAGATGATTGTTAGATACCATGTGGGTGCTGGAAAGCAAACTGAATCCTCTATAAGAGAGACAGGTGCACTTAACCTATGAGCCATCTCTCCGGCTGCTACATTTCTATTTTAAACAGACACATGTCTCTAAAAGACTGGAGAAGATCATTTCAGTCAGAGTGAGCCTACAGGGAGAAGAACTAAATTATTCTGTAAAGAGAACAAAAAGACTTTGATATATTGAGATGTTCATTCCAGATTTAAGTATTACTTGGTTAAAAATCAGAGACATTTTAAAAGTTAAATACAGTTTGGACCACCACTTAGTAACCTATTACTGGGCAGTTAAGTTCAAAGATGTCATTGTTGAAAACTTACCTGGGTAATCCTGGCTTCTTTTTTTTTTTAAAGACTTATTTATTTTATATATATGAGTACACTGTGGCTGTTATCAGACACACCAGAAGAGGGCATGGGATCCCATTACAGATGGTGTGAGCCACCATGTGGTTGCTGAGAATTGAACTCAGGACCTCAGGAAGAAGAGTCAGTGCTCTTAACCGCTGAGCCATCTCTCCAGCCCAATCCTGGTTTCTTGATCTCACAATTTTTTACAGTGAAATCGACTTCACCATTGCAGGTGACTAGCTGCCCAGAAAGCAAAACTCCAGTCCATCCAAGCCCAGGGTCTCTCAGAGGCTTCTTGAATGGACTCTAAACGTGATGGGTCTCTTGGGCCCTCCTAGGTAGGCTGATCTGGGGAAAAAAATGTTCTCTGGGATCCATGAGTCTGTGAAGAATGACCTCATTTGCCTTTGCCCCAGAAATGCCCTTAATCTAAGCAGCAAGTCAGCCAGAAAAGCCATTAAATAGGCCAGATGCAGGTGACACTACTTAGTTGGTGACTTTGGCCTCAAAGTGGCGTTTCATGTCCCCACCTGTCCTTTCAGCTGACCAACTGCCTTCCCAAGTTCCAGCACAGGAACCACGGAAATTAAGAAAAAATTGGGGCCGGGCAGTGGTGGTGCACACCTTTAATCCCAGCACTTGGGAGGCAGAGGCAGGTGGATTTCTGAGTTTGAGACCAGCCTGGTCTACAGAGTGAGTTCCAGGACAGCCAGGGCTATACAGAGAAACCTTGTCTCGAAAAACCAAAAAGAAAAAAAAAAGAATAAATTGGGAGAATAGGAAAGGGAGTTATTTAAATAGAAGCTGGCAAGACAGCTGTGAGAAAAGAGACTTGCCACCAAGCCTGACAGTCTACATTTGATCCCTGGATCCCACATGGTAGGAGAGTCAGCTCCTATAAACTGACCTCCATGTATATACGCACACACATACATACACACACACATACACACACAAATAAGAAATGAAGATAAAAATATTAAATCAATAAAAAAAAGTAGTGGGGTTCTGTTTTGGTTTGTTTGCTTTATTTTTATTTATGTATTTTTTTTCCTGAGAGAGTGTTTCTCTGTGTAGCCCTGGCTGTCCTAGTACTGCCTCTATAGACCAAGCTTTGAACTCAGAGATTGACCTGCCTCTGCCTCCTAAGTGCTGGGATTAAAGACATGTGCTACCATACCTACCGACCATACCTGACCTAATAAAAAAAGGGTTTTTTGTAATTTGGGTTTCTTTCTCTCTCTCTCTCTCTCTCTCTCTCTCTCTCTCTCTCTCTCTCTCTCACACACACACACACACACACACACAGAGAGAGAGAGAGAGAGAGAGAGAGAGAGAGAGAGAGAGAGCGCTCTGCCTGCCTTTTCCTCTTGAATGCTGGGATTGAAGACACACTACCACAACTGGCCCAACTAGTTTAATATTTGTTTGTTTGGCTTTGTTTATTGTTTTTCCAAACGGTTTCTTTAACCATCCTAGAACTTGCTCTGTAGAGCAGGCTGGCCTTAAATTCAAGAGATCCACCTGCCTGTCTCCCTAGTGCCAGGATTAAAGGCGTGCACCACCACTGGCCAGCCTTGTTTAATCTTGAGCTTGTTAGACAAATGCTCTGCCACTAAGCTACATTTCCAGCCCTCTTAAAAAACTTTTTAATTGGGGGGCTAGAGAGGTGACTCAGCAGTTAGGAGCACCAGCTTCTCTTCCAGAGGTCCTGAGCTCAATTCCCAGCACCACATGGTAGCTTACAGCCAGCTATAATGAGTTTGATGCCCTCTTCTGGCATGCTGGTATACATGCAGAGAGCACTCATATACATAAAATAAATTTTAAAAAACCTTTTTATTGTCTTTATGTTATGTAGAGAGACTCTGTCTCAAAAACAAAGCAAGTAATAGATAGATAGATAGATGGATAGATAGATAGATAGATAGATAGATAGATAGATAGATAGATAGATAGGTGGGGGGACAATTCTAGAAAGCTAGGATGTAGCTCAGTGGTAGAGTGCCAAAAAAAGCTTCCTAAACCCCATGTACATATTCCTGGAAAGAAGCTGGTCTTAGTCAGAGTTTCTATTCCTGCACAAACATCATGACCAAGAAGCAAGTTGGGGAGGAAAGGGTTTATTCAGCTTATACTTCCATGTTGCTGTTCATCATCAAAGGAAGTCAGGACAAGAACTCACACAGGGCAGGAACCTGGAGGCAGGAGCTGATGGAGACGCCATGGAGGAATGCTGCATACTGGCTTGCTTCCCCTGGCTTGCTCAGCTGGCTTTCTTATAGAACCCAGGACTACCAGCTCAGGGATGGTACTACCCACAATGGGCTGGGCCCTCCCCTGTTGATCACCAATTCAGAAAATGACTTACAGCTGGATCTCATGGAGGCATTTCCTTAAGGGAGGCACCTTTCTTTGTGATAAGTCCAGCTTGTGTCAAGTTGACACACAAAACCAGCCAGTACAAAGCTGTGGCTGCAAAGGCTGATTGACAGATTAGAAATCCAATGACGTGGCATTGGAACATTGGAAGGTCCAATGGAAGGTCCAATGTTGGAACGTTGCAGGTCTAGAGCCTAATTACAAATTACCTTGGGCTAGCTTTTGCTCCCTAAATAGTCATTCCTTATCCACCTATGTGTCAGAACTAACATTCTGTGACTAACAGATTAAAAACCTTCTAGCATGTATTAACTTAGCAGACTACTAGCTTCCACCAACCCAAATGTTAAGAATGTCATCAGATAGCATCTGAGGTCTACAGTTTAGATTTCTACATTTTACTGTAATGCACTTCTCTGACATTTCCACCAATATAACTGAAAGCTGTCTTGATTTATGACTTTATCTATTACTATGAAAACTTCATAAAATTGCTTCCACATGAAAAGAGCATAGAATATGGTATGACATAAATCTGTGTCCCTGGGCCATGGTTGCTCACCCCTATTAGGCTCCAGAATAAAGGTTCTCTCATCCTCCTTGAGGTAAGACCTATGCTTTTGCATTGACATAAGAGAAGCAGGCCCAAGCTTCTTCCTCTCAGAGATTCCAGCACCTTCAGGTCCACACTTGACTCTTCTTTTTAAAGACAGGGTCTCCTGTAGCTCAGGCTGGCTGACATACAATTTATTCTGTAACTAAAGATGATCTGAACATCTGATCCAATTTGCAAGCCTGGCTTTTTGATCAGCATGTCTTCCCCCAGGGTGCCACTGCCTGGGTGCCCTCCTCTCTTCTTGCTCAACCCCACGTGACAATAGTTCAAGGGCCTGCTCCTCAGTACTCTTACTCACCAGATAACCCTAAGCCCATAGATCCTTGTACTCAGAGTTGCTCTCCACAGGGACTCCCACAGTAGCTCCTCCCATGGACACCTTTCACACAGCAACCAGTGTGACTTTTCCAGAAGTACAAGGAATAAATTTGTGACACTTCACATGAGTTATCTCATTTGATCTCTTCCAACAATCCCATAAGGACAACCTCAATGCCCCTATAAACATGTGACATTTTTAAAGAATTCCATGTAAAATATCAGGACTGTGTTGAAAAGACAATGGTAAAATTAAACCATTTTCTATTTTTCTCTGAATTAAATTCCCATCTTCATATAGTTCTTCTATAGCCACAGTTGTCTCCTAATAAAGTATCTACTCTAATTTAAAAAAAAAAATCAGGGCTGAGCCATATGTAGTGGTGTGCACTTTTAATCCCAGCACGTTGAGGCAGAGGCAAGTAGATCTCTGAGTCTGAGGCCAGCCTAGTCTACAGAGAGAAATTCCAGGTCAGCCAGGACTACACAGCGAAACCCTGTCTTGAAAAACAATAACAAATCAGGACAGCTAACCAAGTATGGCAGACCATGCCTGTATTCCCAGAAGGGGATCAAGAGGTCAGATCATCCTCAATCACATGGCAAATTGGGGGCCAGCCAAGACACTGTTTCAAGAAAAAAGAAATTTGGCTCTAGCATGTTAAATAAAATTTACAGGAGACCACTGCTTTGAACTAAGCTCCTGAACTGGGTCCCAAAAGACTATTGACTAACAATCAAAATGGAATCACTCATACTGAGGTTCCATTAAGCTAAAACTAAACCTTGGACCTGACAATCAGGATTAGAAACCTAACAGCCAAATTTTGCAAACAGACCAGCTTCAACTGGTATGATAATGAGGCACCCCCAGCCTTCAACTTCAGGAATCTAATGGTAACCAATCATTTATTTTTCTATTGTTCGGCCCCCAAGGCCATATCTTAGGGGAAAAAAAAAACAAAAAACTGAAAATGACCAATTTGCCTTTTGGTTTTTGTTTCTTCTGTCTTCAGCCATTTTTCTGTCTATAAAACCAATTTCCCAAGTCTGACTCATTGGAACATTTATTTTATTTTGTAGAATGAAGTATGGCCTGGTTCCGGAATCAAAACTGAAGCCATTTAGGAGTCTTAAGCTGACTGTTGTAATTTCATCCCCCGAAAATGTCTTCCTAGTAAAGCTGAGTCACTTAATCTTTCTGAACCTGAGGTCTATCAACAATTACAGGGACTACAGCATTCACCAGGCCCAGTGAGATCTGCTTCATGAAACAATATTAACTATAAAAATCACACAGAGAGAAACAAAATAGTACCAACACAGGAAAAGCCAGTTTCCATGGGCGTGTTTGGGGGCTCAAGTTATGATCAAATCCCAAAATGTGGTTGAACCTGGATGGCTGATAGACAGGAAGATAGATCCTGCCATTGTTGAATTCTTTTTTTTTTTTTTTTCCATTGTTGAATTCTTAATTTGGTCTCCTTTTTGTTGAGTAAAAAATGAATTGCTAGTCAGACCTAGCAGTACATCACTGTAATCCCAGCTATTCTGGAGGCTGAAGCAAGAGGTTCACAAGTTCAGGGTCTGTGGGGCTATATATGTTGAGTTTAAGATGAGTCTAGCAAATTAGCAAAATCTCCTGTCTCAAAATAAAAAGTGAAGGGGTACTAGGCACCTGTAACACCTGTAATCCAGTACTTAGGAGGTAAAGTAGGAAGATCAAGAATTAAAGGTTAGGATAGAGAGACTCAACAGTTAAGAATACATCATGCACTTGCAAAGGACCAGGGTTCAGTTCCCAGCACCTACATGGCAGTTTGAAACCATTTGTAATGCCAGTTTCAGGTGTTGTGATGTCCTCTTCTGGCTTCCACGAGCACTGCATATACAGGATTTGCAAACATATGCTGGCAAAACATTCATCTACATTAAAAAAAATAAGCAAAATTGAAGTCATAGTAGACTACATATTGAGTTGGAGGCCAGCCCAAATTACATGAGACCCTGTCTAAAAACAACAATGTAAAAAGAAGGCTAGAGATGTATCTCTGTGCTAAAAAGCTTGCCTGGCATATATAAGGCCTTGGGTTCAAGTCCAGCACCACAAAAAATGTAAAGGAGTTTGACTAGTTGTTATTCAGAATATTAACTAACGAATCATTACTAAAGATGGGAGGTCCAGTCCATCTACAACTCAAGCAATGAGGTAATCACAGCTGAAAGTTTTTCCTCACAAGGCACTTATGCTTACCTTCTAGCCACCTTAGCTTATGTGGAGAAAGGAGCAATTGAACTAATCAGTGGCCCCTTGTTCATGCTGGGTTAGCACATTTTATCTCACAAGTTTAACTATGATGGACCTGAGTGGTTCTCTGAACTGATCCTAGTTGTAGTTCACTGGGTTATTTAGATATTTACATCATTTTTCATCAAGTTTGGAAAGTTTCTAGCTATTATTTTTTTAAAGAGTCTGAGCATCTCTTGTCTTTCTAGACTAGAATCCCCACCAGGTTTGTGTTGATTCACTTGACTTCTGCTTGTCTCTGAGATCTTGCTCCTTCCCATTGATTCTTCTTTCTGATTCTCAGGTGGAATGTGCTCCCCTTGCCTGTTCTCAAGTTTGCTGGTTCTTGTATCTTCCTGCTCTGCTGTTCATCTACACTAGCGATAGCTTCAGCTCCAGAGCATCTATGTGGTTCTCTTTTGTCCTGTCTAACATATGCTGCTGATCTCTTTTCAGAGGTTGCTTTTGGTTTTTGCTTTTCATATTTTCCTTTAGTTCTCTAGATTTATTTAGAATGGAACATTTAAGGGGCTGGAGAGATGGCTCAGTGGTTAAGAGCACTGGCTGCTCTTTCAGAGGTCCTGAGTTCAATCCCCAGCAACCACATGGTGGCTCACAACCATGTATAATGAGTTCTGGTATCCTCTTCTAGTTTTCAGGTATACAGGCAGAATATTGTATACATAATAAATAAACCTTTAAAAGGAAAAAAGAAAAAACAGCCGGGCAGTGGTGGCGCACACCTTTAATCCCAGCACTTGGGAGGCAGAGGCAGGTGGATTTCTGAGTTCGAGGCCAGCCTGGTCTACAGAGTGAGTTCCAGGACAGCCAGGGCTACACAGAGAAACCCTGTCTCGAAAAAAACCAAAAAAAAAAAAAAAAAAAAAAAAAAAAAAAAAAAAAAAAAAAAAAAAAAAAAAAAAAAAAAAAAAAAGAAAAGAAAAGAAAAAAAAAAAAAACAATGGAACATTTAAGCCTTTGTCTACGTGGGTCTCATCAGATATCCTGCATATCAGATATTTACATTACTATTCATAACAGTAACAAAATTATGAAGTAGCAATGATATAATTTTATGGTTGGGGGGTCACTGGAACACAAGGAACTGTTTAAAAAGTCACAGCACTAAGAAGGTTGAGAACCACTGTTCTAGAGAATCTATTATCTGGGCTTCTTTGGGAACAGTTTCTACTGATGAGGTTTTTTTCTTTTGTGTATGACTTATAATTTTTTATTGAAACAGGAATATATGTTTCAGTCATTTTTCTTGGATAAATATATCTGAATTGTTGTACACTTCTGGTTAATTTCCAGAGTTCTGAAAAGAAAGATTTTGACCAAATTCACCATTTTTACTCTGCTATTACTCTGAGATCAATACCTTATGTGACATTTAGAAAAGACGTTGTCAGCCTCCAGAACAAACTTTCAGAGAAAGCAGGTAAGACAGCAAAACTCTAATAGTTAAGTACTTTGTACTCAATCTTAAACTCCAAGTACTATTACAAAGTAATATTCTTCTCAGCTGGTATAATGGTGCACACCTTTAATCCCAGTGCTTGAGAGGCTGAGGCAGGTGGATTTCTGTGATTTCAAGGACAGAGTGGAATGCATAGTGAGTTCCAGGACAGTCAGCACTAGGTAGAGAAACCCTCTTTTAAAAAGAGAGGGGGGATATTCTCTATTTAAAAATAAAAAGTTATTTGAGTAGATTATTTAAATATTAAAATGGGCTAGGGGTATAACTCAATCGTGAAATGTTTGCTTAGCTTGCTTAGCTTGCTTAACATATACAAGGTCCTGGGGTCAATCCCATTACCTCAAAACCAAAGCTAAACTAAACTAAAACACACTGGAAAGAAAAAATTTGAAGTGCAAAATTATATTTCTATCATCCAGGAAAACGCTCAGTACACTATTCTAATATAAACAAAATAGAGATGTTATAGATTTTATTTTACAGCCTATTTTATATGAAAGTTTCATAGGTCTTGTTTGGTGGTAATAAAACTAGAGTGACTGTCTGATTAGGGTATAAGAGCTATTTTTAAAGGCCATATCACATGACCCCAAACAGAATACATATAGAACAACCATTTTCTGATGAACATTTTGATGACTTCCCAATTTCTGCTGTAAAAACAGTCATTTGAATACTTTTACTATACTTCAAGTTGTATTTCTCAAATTAGATTGCTGTCAATCAATGACAGTCACCCCTAAGTATATGAGGAGGAATTCATTCCAGGTCCCATCTTAAATGTCAAAATCTGCAGATGCTCAAGTTCCTTATATAAAATGTCATATGTGCATGTAACCCCCACAAATCCTCTTGTAACCTTCATGTCTACATTACTTATAATGCCTACAGCAACATCAATGCCATGAAAACAGCTACCATACTCGGTTGCTTAGAGACTCGATTGCTTAATGACAAGGAAAAAAACTTGTCTGAATCCCACAAATGTGGGACCCAAAATGGGGAAGAGCAACTGTAGTCTCACATGCTTTTTTAAAAAAAATAAAATATTTGTTGTAATAGATATTTAATCTCACATTGGGGTTTCTATCCTGCCTTTGATCATTCAGTTCCCAGATAAAAGACATACAACCTTTTATATTGATAATAAGCCTTAATCAGCACTAAAGTTAGGCAGATATCTACCCTCTAATCTACAGAATCTACTTCCCCATCAATAACCCCAAATTATAACTTGTCATGTTCCATCTGGACATCTCTTAACTCCCAATGGCCAGCCCTCATGGCCATATTTTCATGACTCACCTAACCCATGGCATCTTCTCCTCTTCCCACACTCTTTCTCCTTCCTTTCTCCTCGTGGTCTCTTCTCAGACCCCAAGCCCAGGAACTAAAAACCCCTGCCTATGTCCTTCCCAGCTATAGGCTATTGGCATCTTTATTTGCTAAACAGGAATAACTTGGGGGGCAAGGTTACACAGTGTCACTTGGGTCTACATGAGGATTTTTTATCTCTGGGGGCAACTAGGCCTTGGGAGGCAGTATTTTAGCATTACAATACATAGCAAAAGACCAAACATTTATTGGCATGCATGTGCATTTGCTTGCCTCTATGTACACTGTGTTTACAGTGCCTGAGGAGGCCAAAAGAGGACATGAGACTCTTTGGAATTAGAGTTACAGGCAGTTGTGAACCAATATAGGCAAGTCTCTGCAGAAGTAGCAAATGCTCTTAACTATAGAGCCATCTCTCAAGCTGCACACCCCCACACCCCACCCCCACCCCCTGCCACACACATATTTTATTGTTGCTGTCGTTGTTATCGTTGTTGTTGTTATAAGACAAAGTCTTATAACAAAATGTAGCTTTGTCTGGCCAGGAACTCACTACATAATGTAGAGTAAGCTAGTCTCAAACTCTGAGAAAGACCGACCTGCCTATGCCTCTGCCCACCGTGTGCTGGGATTAAAAACATGCACCACCATGCTTGGTCCCTCCCCCCACTCTCACTCATTCACTTGATCACAGTATCCCTACATCACTTAAAGGAGGAGCATAGAATCACAGGTGCAGTGAGACTATATTTAAAATTCCTGCAGATATACAGTGAAGTTGGCCTCTAACACTATTGTCCATGTCCATGTCCTGTTCATGGAGAGACATTTCAAGAAGTCCAAGGCATGACTGAAACTTCCAGTGATACTGAACCCTATGTGAACTATTTTTCCCATATATAGTTACCTATAATAAAGTTTAATTTATAGGTTAAGCATTACAAAAAGTTAAAAGTAATAATTAGTAAAATAGAAGTTAGAACAATAAACTGCTATGAAAATAATATGAATCTCTATAATAACACTGTGTGCTGTAGTGACAATTTTAGAATTTTGGTTTCTTTAAAAAACACAGTAATATTATAAGAATATGTTTTTGTTTTAATCCCTGGTGTGGGATATGGGGCTGTTTCAAATTGTCCATACTAGCTGACTATGATTTGCCTCCTGCTCTGGCAGAGGCCTGATTTTGCCAGCTGCAGATACTTTCTGCAATTGTGTGACTTTGGAATTCTGGGACTTTTCAGAGGGTATATAAACACTAGGGCTCTGAAGGGTGTGGCAGGTTGTTGGCTGTTTTTGGTTGTTGTTGGTCTCAGTTTCTTAAGTAGTCATGAGCAAAGAAGATACAAGAATAAGAACAAATTAGATATCCCAACAGTGAAGATCAAACTTGCCCCAAACAACTCAAAGCCCCCCCCCCCAGGAAGCCAACAAAAATTTACTGTGGCTGCTACTGCTGGGATAGCTCCCCAAGGCTCTGCTCCCAGAGGGGATTTTCTGGGTTCTTCTTCCTCTTCCTCTTCTTCTTATTCTTATCCTTATTCCTATATTGTTTCAAAAAAGTTTGGGAAAATGGCTGTGCAACTGGGAAACTTGTGGGTGGAGGTGGAAGCTTTTGGGAAGCAAGGAGCACTGCAGAAAGAGAGAACAACAAGGCTCAGTCCCAGTGACTAAGTAAGAGAGCAGGAGCTTCCCACAGGAGGAAAGAGGAAAGAAACTGCCAGAGGGAGGTCTGGTCAAAGAAAAGCTAAAAAGGCAGGAGGAGAGGCTGATGAAACAGTCCATTTTGAAAGAAAGGGTTAATTTCAAATCAACTGCGCTGTCAGAGTGGGAAGAGGGGCAGCCTGGGGTAAAGAGATCATCACCATCAGCTTTCCAGTGGTCATATGGCATATGCCTGCTAATGGTGTAAAAGATTATAAAGAGATAGGATGACGTCCTATAGAAATGATAGATCTAAGGTGTTTTAAAGTGGCTGTGGTCTCATATGGGAAACACAAGCCTTATGTAAAACAAATTCTAAATAACTGGACTACTCAAAATAGAATTATTCCCAAAGACTGGAAGGGATTGGTGACAGCTGTACTAGAGGCTGGTCCACAGTTGCAGTGGGTAACATGTTGGGAGGGGGAAAGCCTCAAATACTGAGCAGCGAAATAGAGCAAGGGGAATGAATATAGTCAAAGACCAGTTAGTTGCTAGGCAAAGGATGGTACTCTGATATACAAGAATAGATTCAATTTGATGACACTACTATAGAACAATGTCACTTAGTGGCTTTAAGAGCTCAGAACAAAGTTGAGGAACCCATAAAAGGTTCACCTCATTTACAAAGATTATACAAGACTCTGGAAAAGCCTTCATTGACTTTTTTTACACAGATTAGTCTCAGCTACGCACAAAGCAGTATCAGACCTTGAAGCAAAGCAAATGCTGATTGAGACCTTGGCATTTGAAAATGTGAATACAGAACATAAAAAAAGTTACTAGATCATTAAAGGTTCGGGTACTGCCTATGGACAAGTGGATAAGGGATATGATCGATATCAGTTCTAACATGTACCATGCATCATGCTATAGCTAGAGATCTCCAATATCAAAATGCCCGGTGCTTCAATTGTGGGAATTCAGTCATTTGCAAAGATACTGTGACCAAGCTGCTAAAGGTCTTAGATCTCAAAATGCCCAGTGTGTTAACTTCAAGAAATATGGTACTTTGCTCCAGAAAGGTAAACAAGGTATCTCTAAGGACAATGATTTTCCTAAATATTAACCAGAAAGAATGCCTAGGCTTCCAGGAGTTTTAGGCAATGTGGCAAGGGTTAGCACTGGACCAATGAGTGTAAGTTCAAGAGAGATCCAAGGCAATTCTTACTATCAGAAAACAGCCTTGGGGGCCTGGCTTGAGACTATGCAACAAAAAGTATAACTGTTTGCCTCTTGTCAGCCAAGAAGTGAATTTAATCAGGCTATATACTATACAGATGTGTTAACATCAGAATGGAAGCCTGCAAAAGTTCTGTGTTGGGGACACAAATTTGCTTATATTTCTACAGGAAATTAAGAGCTATGGGTTTCATCAAAACCAATAAAGATTAGAACTGAGCGAGAGAGATTACCTGAAAACCTTGGCCAATGACCCAGAAAGCATTTATTTCATTGAAAATGTCTGTTTATAATTTTCCACTACACTCAGCACAATTAAAGGTTTAAAACAGAAGGGGAGACATGTAGCCACAATTTTAGAATTTTGGTTTCTTTTAAAAAAAACACACACACACAGAACTATTGTAAGAATATATTTTTGTTTTAATCCCAGGTGTGGGGATGTGGGCTGCTTCAAACTGTCCATAGTAACTGACTATGATTACCTCATGCTCTGGCGGAGGCATGATTTTGCCAGCTTTAGATAGTTTCTGCAGTTGTGTGACTTTTGGAATTCTGGAGACTTTTCAGAGGGTATATAAATGCTAGGACCTTAAGAGGCAGGGTGGGTCGTTGGTCATTGGTCGATGTTGGTTGAGGTTTGTTAATCAGTCATGGGCAAAGAAGAAACAAGAACAAGAAGAAACTAGACATCCTGACAGGGAAGATCAAACCTGCCCCAAGGAACTTGAAGCCCCTAATCAGCAGGAAGTAGCATAACAAAAACACCACCCCCTTTCTGATCCCTGACTTTATTCAAAGAGCTCTTTCCTTTTCCCTCTATCCTTTTTCTCCCCTATCTAGTGTTAGGGGAGAAAGGGTGGAAGAAAAAGGGTGGAGACAGTGGGGAGAAAAGGAGAACCCACACCGGGCAGTTGTGGTGCACACCTTTAATCCCAGCACACTCGGGAGGCAGAGGCAGGTGGATTTCTGAGTTCGAGGCCAGCCTGGTCTACAGAGTGAGTTCCAGGACAGCCAGGGCTACACACAGAAACCCTGTCTCGAAAAACCAAAAAAAAAAAAAAAAAAAAAAACAAAGAAAGAAACAAAAAAAAAAAAAAAAAAGGAGAACCCACAAAGTAGCAAAAGACCGGCTATAGTACTTTTTTGTTTGGTTGTTTTCACAGGTTTTGGTTTTGTTTTGCTTTTAATGAATATGGGTAATTTGCGTATATTTTGTGGGTGTGGGTATGGGTGTGGGTGCGCATGCGCACGCAAGCACATGCACGCGCACGTAACCATGTATGCACAGTGGCCTCAGAGCCATAAGAGGGCTTTAGATACTCAAGAACTGGAGTTACAGACATTCTTAGCCACCATATGCCTCTCAAGAGCTTGGATTAAAAGTGTAAACTATCACACCTGGCTTGTTCTAAATTTTCTTGTACTAATGTGAGATTACACAGTGTCTACATGATGCGATGAAGAAAGACAGACAGCACAAGCATGGTGGCATAATGCAAGGCTTCTACACAAGGACAGATTTCTTGCTCAAGCCCTACACGCCAGCATAGTTGATTGACAACCAAGATGGCCATGAAGCAGCTGGCAGCTGGGTTTCCTAAATAGTATGGATTTACTGAGCAAAGGGGTAATTTGTATCCTAGGTGTAAGGAACAGGACACCCAAGAGATTTTATCAGGCTACTTAGAACAGTGAGTAATTTAAAACATAAATTATTTGTGGAATTTTACACTTTATGGGTTTTGGAAACAGGCTAACCACAGATAACTGAAAACACTCAAAACCAAAATGTTGGATAGCAAAAAACCATAAAACTCTTACAAGGAAAATAGGCTGACTGTCACTTGACAGTGATTTTTTAAAGGTTTATTTTATATGTCTGAATGTTTTGCCTGCATGTATGTATGTGTATGCCTAGTGCCCAAGTCGAAAAGTTGGAAGCTCCTCAGGCATCAGGAATATAAGTGGTACATGGACAAATATAGGCAGGCAAAATACCTATACATAAATATTTCTTTTAAAATATTCAAAGCAGTTATGGTGGGGGAATACTGCTGAGGAAGAATATATAATGTAATCCTGCCAATTTCTTTCCAACTTAAAGGTCTTTTTCTTGAGAACTCAGTAGATCTTCATACTTATCCACATGAGGTCACATAAGCACCGACATTGAGAGAGATACTACTGCAGAAATAATTCTCAGGAGGTCTAATCTCTACCCCCACAAATTTCCTGGGAACAACCCAAGAGCCAAGACAAAAATTCCACATCTATTTACCATCTCAGATCCAATCTCTAATGAGATTTGATGGCAATGGTCCCTTCAAAAAGACTGGTAACTCTCCACTAGGAGGTCAGGGAGAGGCCAGGTTATCTATCAGAGGAAGGACTGCAGGCAGCACCAATTCCAGTTGCAGGACTTCTTGGTAACTAAGCCTGACTGAGCAAAAAGTAATTCTTACATTCCACACTCTCTTTCTTTTGGGGGAAAAAAAAAGTATGAAATAGTGAGTGGAATACCAGGCCTAGACTTGGAAGACAGGGACCCAAATTCTAGCCCTGCTGAGTCACTGACATGAATCTTGCAACTGGTCATTGGTCAAACAAAATCTTAACAGCTACACAGAACCCAAGTTCTACTTACTTTGTATTCAAGTTCTACCTATGTTGTAGGAAATAAAGTCATAAGTTTATAAATGAAATCCAGTTCATGGTTTCAGCATCTGGTAGAGAACTGGAATGCAGGAGAGGAATTAAGCAATGGTGTTTAAGCAGGGCCAAGGGCTGTGAGACCACTCTATCTATTTAAAGGCAATATGAACCATGGATCTGCTTCATAGCAACATTCATAAGCTAAGACCTAATTTCATCTGGGCCAAGGATCCCTAAATTATGAGGAAAATATCCAGTTCCAGAGGAAATACCAAAAGTTTCTTAAGAAAGTAATATGAGTCTCATAATTGTTTCCTTATTCAGGAGCTCCCGAATCCCAGAAAGATAAAGAATTAAATGTATATGTACAGAGTTAAAGCCATAGTATTATTAGTTTTGTGTTAGAAATCTTGCTAAGCAGTGGTGATACACGCCTTTAATCCCAGCACTCAGGAAGCAGAGGCAGGTGGATCTCTAAGTTCAAGGCCATCCTTATCTACAGAGCAAGTTCCAGGACAGCAGGGGCTATACAGAGAAACCCTGTCGTAAATAATAAATAAATAAATAAATAAAATAAAATAATAAAAAAGAAAACAAAGAAAGAAGTCTGTTGTGTTGGGCTTGAGATGTAGCCCCGTAGCAGAGCACATGCCTAGCATGCACAAGGCCCTGGAATCCATCTCTAGCATCTCCCTACATCTGCGCATTAGCTGGTACTTTATGTGTTTTAAGAAATTTTGGACAGGCATGGTGGAACATGATTATAATTCTAGCACTTGGCAGGCAAAGACAGGAGGATCACAAGTTCAAAGCCAGCCAGGGATACATAGCCTGAGACACTGTCTTAAAGAGAAAAAGACTGACCCCATAGCACGCAAACACATGAAAAAACATGCCACACCATGATAGTCATTAGAGAAATCTAAGTTGAAACCACAATGAAATGCCATAGTGTACATTTTAAATTTGAAATTTTTAAATTGAAAAGATTGATGATTTCTAATGCTGGAGAGGGTGGAAAGTGACTAGAATTCTCTATTACTGATAGAAGTATAAAACAGAATAACCACTTTGGAAGGGTTTAACAGCTACCTGTGGTCCAATCACTCCACTTCTAGGAAAAGAAAAATATGCATTCAAACAAACAAACAAACAAACAAACAAACAACCCACCACCCTGAACATAGGCATGGAGCTGTAGCTCAGTGTGTAGAGTGCTTGACCAACATTCATGCACAGGCGCACGCACACGCTCACACACACACACACACACATACACACACACACGCTCACACACACACACACACACACACACACACACACACACACACACACGCATTCATACAAACCAGTAGAAATCCAATTTTGAGATCTGGAGGCACAGTTCACCACAAGAGCACTTGCCAAATCAGACTTACACACCAGTGATCACAGCAGCTTTATTTGTAATTGCCAAAAACTGCAAGTGACTGAGAAGACCAACAAGTAACGGGTAAATTGTGTGATGTCCATGTAATAGAATAGTTACTCAGCAGTAAGAATAAATGAATTATTGATACATGGACATGTTTTAAAATGATTATTCTGAGTAAAAGAAGGCAGACAAAGTAGAAGTGATCATAAATTAGTCTACCTATGGAAAGTTCCAGAAATATGCAAACCAATCTCTATGAACAGAAAGAAGTTTTGTGGTTACTTGAGAGTGGAGGAGACAGAGAGATATTCCAATGGTTAAGAGCATTGCTCTTCTAGAAGACCCAAGTTCAGTTCCTACCATGTCAGGTGGCTCACAGCTACCAGCTCTAGCCCCAGTGTGATCTGACTCCTCTGGCCTCCTTGTGTACCTGCACATACACATAGACAGACACACAGTCTCTCTCTCTCTCTCTCTCTCTCTCTCTCTCTCTCTCTCTCTCTCTCTCTCTCTCACATAGACACACACACATACACACACACACACACACACACACACACACACACACACACACACACACATTAAAATAAAATAAATCTTAAATAAACCAGGGTAGGGTTGACCATGATACTTCAGGAGTAATTCCAACACTCCTGAGGCTAAGGCATTACTGCAAGTCAAAGCTAGCCTGTGCTATATAGTAAGTTCCAGGCAGCAGAGTAAAAAACTGTCTCAAAAAAACCCCAAAAATTAAAAAAACATAACAGAAATGTTTAAGACAATTTAAGAGTTGGCTTTATTTATTAGATTTATAAGAGTAATTAAAATATTAAGGGATTTTTAATCAGGCAATTGGAAGAAATAATAAAATAATTAAGGGAAAGTGACTGTAACTTATAAATTCAATTTAAAACTTTCAAATGAGTTTAATGAATTATTCAAAGGAGACCAACATTAATAAAAAGGCCTTTCAAAGTGATTGTTAAATTTTTCTAAAATCATAAGCAGAATGGAAAGTTTCAGTGTTTACACTTAGAGATTTAAACTTAAAAGTTACCTTAAAAGAACTAGATATTTTAAAAAAAGAACTAGATGTTTTAATTTTTAATTTTAATAACTCAAAACTCACACTTTTCAGTTTGGCATGGTGGTGGCTGCCTTTTTAATCCCAGTACTCAGAAGGTAGAGGCAGGCAGATCTCTGTGAGTTTGAGGCCAACAAAGACTACACAGCAAAACCATGTCTCAAAAAAAACCCAAAAAAAACAATAAACTTTTCAACTAAAATCACTATGAATGATCTGGCATTTCTCAAAGCTCCATGTGTCAAGCTGGGGTGTGGCACCCAAAACCTCACCCAAACATGCTACTCACCCTTCATGGAAACATACCCAGTCACTGAGGCTTCCAAAATCTCAGTTCTCCTATGCATGAAAGGAATGTCTCTCAAAATAAATACTACATTTACTTTAATGATTTACTATTAATAAATTTCTTATCAATGGATTACATGTCAGTGGGGAAAACACTCAGAAATGTAAAGCAAGTGCAGATATAAGAAGTGACAGCCTGACAGTCTTACAGTTAGCTGTGACAGACCCTGGACTAACTATTGACAGACAGGAGAAAGGAGACTTCAGCATGACTCAGCACAGCCAGCTTATGGAATTTTCCCTGAAACCTCAGTCTGGGATGTCATGTTGCATGTTGGTCAGGAGAGGAGCTGCCACAGGAGTCTGGCCTAGCCCACACTCACATAGCTAGAGCAAGGTATTTCCAGCAGTCTTGGCATATCCCAGGCTGAGCCAGGAGTTCTAATAACAAATTAATACAAGAAGTAACATACAAGCTGCAGGCTGAGGTGAGTTGGGAAACCTGGGTTCTGTCTTCTGGTGGAATACTTAATAACAACAGCGGACACCCACTTTCCTCTGAGATCCCCAGGAGAAAGGTACAGAGCAGAAAGAGCCCAGCTAAGATGACAGAGTCTTGGTTACTGTAACTAAGAAAAGCTCTGGGGAAATAGCAGGGCTCTGGAAACTGTTGAGTAGAACAAGGTTTGACAGAGCAAATGACCTGGGTGTAGTCCCTTCTTGGCAGCTTTCTCTTCTAACTGATAGATTTGTCATCTGTAAAAGATGACAGCCTTAAAAACAAACAAACAAACAGCATCAGAATCCTGGATTTTGCTCATGAACCTTCTCTGGGCTTCATTTTCTTCCATACCTTGGCCCATACAGGGTAGAGAATGTCACATGTCAACCACCTCCAGAAGGTACCCATCAGCTTTTTCTCCGTGGACTTTGAAAGGAGACTGTGTGGTAGAGTTAAAAACACCTACTACTGACCCAAGGCCTAGGACAAGAAGAATGTGGAAGATCTTAAAAGTGGCCAACTGTAGACTGGAGAAATGGGTCAGCAACTAAGAACACTGGCTGCTCTCCCAGAGGACTCAGGTTTGGTTCCTAATACTCACACACAACCACCTGTAACTTTAGTTCCAGAAGGATATGGCACCTTCTTCTGGCCTCCTCAAGTACTGTATGCATGTGGTGCACAGGCAAAACACCTATACACATAAAATCTTGAGAGAGAGGGACAGGGGAGGGAGGCAAGGAGGGAAGGGAGGGGGAGGGAAGGAGAGAGAGAGAACTCATGGGTCCAGAAGGGCATCCTGAGAAAATTCTTTGTACAATGAGTAGAAAACCAAGAAAAATCCCTGTACAAAGAAATATCTACCCCGCAATAAACATGAGCTCTGGAGAAAGTTGAACAACAAAGTCCTCTGAGTCCCTAGCTATGAACAAGGAGAACAGCTCAGAGAGAGGGAAAGAGTATCTCTTTTTACAAACCAGAGGGAGACAACTGGAGAGAGACGTCGGGTCCAAGCCAGTGCATTACAACTCAGGCTGAGCAGATGCACATGGATCTCCCAGTGACCTGCAACCTAGAGAAGGCCCAAGGGAGAAGTGTTTAAGAGTGGCAGGTTTACTGGGCATGGTGGTACATGCCTTTACTCAAGAGGCAGAGATAGGAGAAATTCTGAGTTCAAGGCCAGCCTGGTCTACAGAGCCAGGTCCAGGAGAGCCAGGGCAACACAGAGAACCGCTGTCTCAAAAAACAAAACAAATGGGGCTGGAGAGATGGCTCAGCGGTTAAAAGCACCGGCTGCTCTTCCAGAGGTCCTGAGTTCAATTCCCAGCAACCACATGGTGGCTCACAACCATCTGTAATGGGATCTGATGCCCTCTTCTGGTGTCTCAAAGAAAGCAATGGTGTACTCATATACATAAAATAAATAAATCTTTAAAAACAAAACAAACAAAAGTGGCTAGTTTTAGAGGACAGTGCTGCTGAATGCTTGGTAAGCAGAAAAAGGGACAATTCTGCTTTTACCCCTTGTCCTATGACTGCTAGACATCAGAGAAATGCATCAAGTGTTTTTTACAACTAGATGACACAGTCTCCTCTCATGTCACAGCTGACCATCTCCAGGCTCAGTCAGCAGCCAGTGCTCTTAACAGCTGAGTGCCATTGCCAAATGCTTCTCTCTGAATATGGGGTCTTCTCAAAGGCTGAACAGAAGGGAGGCTTCCTGTAGGTCAGCACCACTATCCCCTGCCTAGCTTCCCAAACCACACCCTTCCAGAAAAAGGGCCTCCTGCTGTAGCTGGCCAGCTGCCAACTGGAGCTTGCAAGGAACCAGATGTCACCTTCCTGTGAAAACCCATAAAAATGCAGAGATCAAGATGAAGTGGAGATTTCCCAAAAGCCAAGAGTGTGCCCTTTTGTACTGACTGAATTTAAAAGATGGCATGTGCATATTAGGACTACAGTATCTTAAGAAACTCCCATGCAACCCAATGACAGGCCTGGGCCCAGGCTCAGAACTCACCATTGGTGCTGTCAGCTCTCCAGAAGGCAGATGTTAGCTGAAGTAAAAGGGGGAAAAAAAGGTTATTATCCTCATTTCTCCAGACACTCCCCAGAGAACCTAGGAATGTCAGGAACACTGGGAATACACAAAACTGCTTGTTCTATAAGAGTCCCTGCTGCCTGCACCCCACATCTTACTGCTCTGCCACCCAGTCATCTATAAAATGTGGGGCAACAGCAATAACTGATAAAAAAAGACAGAAGCTTGGAATCTGTGATCTTTCTGCCTCAGACTCCCAAGTAGATAGAGTTACACATATGCCTGCGCAGTGGTAGAAGAATCACAAATTCAAAGTCTCTGTCTCCAAATAAAAAGCAAAAGGGAGCTGGAAACATGGCTCAATGGTATTTAAAACAAAAGAAAGAAAGAAAGAAAGAAAGAAAGAAAGAAAGAAAGAAAGAAGGAAGGAAGGAAGGAAGGAAGGAAGGAAGGAAGGAAGGAAGGAAGGAAGGAAAGGAAAAGAGCACTTGTCCTTGCAGAGGGCCCAGGTACAGCTCCCATAAGCATATGACCACTCA
>CM052703.1:51887354-51932995 GCA_028551405.1 Uromys caudimaculatus
TATATATATATATATATATATATATATATATATATATATATATATATATATATATATATATATATATATATATGAGAGAGCGCTGGGATATAGCTCAGTGACATAGCACTTGCCTAGTATAATGGGACCCTAGGCTCAATCAGTCCCCAGCACTAAAAGAGGAAACAGGCAGGCTCTGATGAGGGACAACATGCAATAACCACTGAAAACACTTGCCTGGAACCACGATGAAAACAAAACTCACAAGGCTGTTCCCTCCAACGTGCTTTTTCTTTCCTCCATCCAGCTCCAGATGTACTTTCTCCAGGCAGCTGCATCTAATCCTCAAGAGCTATCTGCACTCCTGATTCTCAGATGCTGGCCTATCTCACCTTGCAACTTGACACTAATGAAGCACAGGCCTACGTGATCTGCCATGCATCTTCTGTTCACACACCCCTTCCTCTTTTGCCAAGGCCCCTTCCTTGCCGTACTTAAGAGCACACCTCAACGTTTAAGCACTCCCACCCCAGGAACGCACAGGGAATGTAGAACTGCTTTGGATATTCTGTCGACTACTTCTTTTCTAAAGACCACTTGTGGGCTGCTCAGGCCACTGGTCAATAAACAGCAACGTGGGAGGCAGACCAGCAAGCTCACTTGTCTACAGAAAACCAGTTGCCATGATAGATTATGTCAAAATGAAACAGAATGTTTAGGGCATTTAATTCAATAAAACATTTACTGAGTACTGCCTTGCATGGAGATCCATGCCAAAAGGCACAGGCTCTGTCCCAAAAGTGCCAATAAACCGTTACGAACCAACTTTAGAAGACAAATATGGGATGAAACATGAGAAGCAGCTAGCAGAACCTGAACCCAGGGCTAGTTCCAGCCATACCATTCCTACTTGTATGACTTTGAATGAATTGTGTCACCTCTTTGTATGCTAAGCCCCTATCACAGAGTAGTAGCACACACATACACACCAACACACACATGTACACACAAATACACACATGTTGGCTTTTAAAGTTAATAACATCATCATCATATTAAAATAGAGAGCCATATCCAACTAAATAGATTGGCAAGCTTAATTCAGGAAAGCCACTAGTTTTGAAGAATAGTTTAAATTTTGACAGAACAAGAAGAAAGGTCCTGAGGAAAACAAGGTCACTAGAAATAAGAAGCAGAAGACAGACACTAAAAGGTAGCTTGAGGAAAAGTGAATAGTCTCAAAGGCAGCTAAAGAAGTGACCTTGAGTTCAAGAGGTCAAGGGTAAGACATTAAAGTGTTGTTTTGTTAAACAGCAGAGGATGGCCTGGCACTCACTATGTGACTCAGGTTGGCCTCAGATTTTCAACCCTCCTGCCTCACCTCCTGAGTGCTGGGACTGTAAGCACAGGCCATTATGTCCAGTCACTTGAAAAACCAGCTGAGGCAAACTTCCCAGTCAGTAAGTGAATAGTTTATTCTCTTTGCCAATTTCCCATCTTCCACTTTCAGGTCCTCCTTCATGGCAGGTAGCCACAGGCTCAGGTGAGGTCCCAGTGAATGCGGAGGTGCAAGTTCTGCATAGCATGCCTCTGGCCAAGAAATCACCGAGGCACTTTCTCCACACAACTGCCTCTAACCCTCAAGAGTAGCCTGTACTTCAGTTTCAGACACTAGTTCTATCTCACTACACAACTCAACACTAACATAGGAACAGCCAAGCACTTCTAGAACACAAAAAGTAGGGGCTCAGTCAAAAGAGGCAACATGCTACCAGAGGCAACAAAAGAGAAGGCCTACAAGAATTTTCTAGAAATAAAGTGACCTGAATAAGGCATCTGAGCCGGACAGTGGTGGCGCACGCCTTTAATCCCAGCACTTGGAAGGCAGAGACAGATGGATTTCTGAGTTCGAGGCCAGCCTGGTCTACAGAGTGAGTTCCAGGACAGCCAGAGCTACACAGAGAAACCCTGTCTCAAAAAACGAAAAAAAAGAAGGCATCTGGTTCAGACAGAAAAGTGTTCCAGAAAGACTCACTCCAAATTTACTGACCTCCTCCTATTGATTCTGACCACTGCCATTGCCCCAAACTGACTTCTTTCTATCTTCCCCAGCTCCTGCCCTACTATCCTCATTGGTTTTCACCCTGAGCTTTTCAAATTTATCCAAACATTTATTAAGCACCATCTTGTTCCCATGACAGTGTTAGGGACACAAATGATGATAATGTGGAATTTGGGAGGACATGCACCCAGGACAGCATTTGGGATACTGCAAGAGAAAAGCAAGAAGGAACTGGGTGTGCACCTATATCAAGATCAGCCTCAGTTTCGGGTTTTTTTTTTCCTTTGGTTTTTCAAGACAGGGTTTCTCTGTGTAGCCCTGGCTGTCCTGGAACTCACTCTGTAGACCAGGCTGGCCTCGAACTCAGAAATCCACCTGCCTCTGCCTCCCAAGTGCTGGGATTAAAGGCGTGCACCACCACTGCCCGGCCAGCCTCAGTTTCAATAAAAACTCTTTTTTTAGATCACTCAGAAGCTACGAGAACTAACTGCTCTTCCAGAGATCCTGAGTTCAATTCCCAGCAGCCACACGGTGGCTCACAACAATCTGTAATAAGATCTGATGCCCTCTTCTGGTGTGACTGAAGACAGCTACAGTGTACTCATATAAATAAATCTTTAACAAACAAACAAAAAACTCTGGGGGCTGGAGGGATAGCTCTGCTCTTCCAGAGATCCTGAGTTTAATTCCCAGCAACCACATGGTAGCTCACAACCATCTGTCATGGGATCTGATGCCCTGAGGACTATGACGGTATACTCACATACATAAAAAATAGGCAAAATTTTAAAAACAAACAAAAAACTCTGCACGGTGGAATGCTTTTTTTCTTTTTTTAATTCTTGGAGGGTATAATTACATTTCTCCCTTCCATTTCCTCCCTCCAAACCTTCTCATATGCCCTTCCCCACTCTTCTTCAAATTCAAGGCCTCTTTTTTCATTAACTGGTATTGCATATATATGTATGTGTATATGTATATATAGATACATATTCCTAAAGATAACTTACTCCATCCATATTATGTTACTTGTTTTTTTGTTTGTTTGTTTGTTTGTTTTTCAAGACAGGGTTTTTCTGTGTAGCCCTGGCTGTCCTGGAACTCACTCTGTAGACCAGGCTGGCCTCGAACTCAGAAATCTGCCTGTCTCTGCCTCCTAAGTGCTGGGATTAAAGTCATGCGCCACCACTGCCCGGCTTTATGTTACTTGTCTGTATGTTTTCATGGCTGGTCATTTGGCACTGAAAACCAATTGGTGTGTCTTCCCTGGGGAAGCCTACTTCTTCCACTCCCAGTTTTCCTGAGTTGCCTGTAGCTCTTTGTGCAGGGTTGGAGCCTTATGGATTGCCCTACCCCCTTTATTTTGGTATATCCATTGGTGTCACCCTTGATCAAATCACATTCAGACACCCATATTGGTGAGATTTTACAGGTATAGCTTCTGACATTAATTATTAGGAGGAGACTCAATCTTGTAGCAAACTCCCTGATCCTCTGGCTCTTACAATCTTTCCATCTCTCTTCTACAATGTTACAGAGCCTTAGGTGCAGGAGTGTCTTGTAGTATGTAGCCATTGGGATTGGGTGTCAAGTGCCTTTAATCCTAGCACTCAGGAGACAGAGGCAAATGGATCTGAGTTCAAGGCCAGCCAGGGCTACCAGAAAAACTCTGTCTAGAAAAACCAAAATAAAATAAAATAAATAAAGACTTAGGGATGTAACTGTCGGCATGTGGTTGTAACCCCAGCGCTTGAGAGGAATAGGCAGGGGGACAGGTGGACTATGAATTCAAAGGCAGCCTGGGCTATACTGCAAAATCTTGTCTCCAAAAATGAAAAGAGTTTGAGAGTTAACAGTGAAGAATAGGCAAACAACATGCTTTAGCTGCAAGCAGGTAGAAGGCTCAGCATGCCCACCCCCAACATGAGCATTTGTATCATATACAGGGAAAGGGTGACATGCAGGAGGCTAGAGCCAGGATTGCTGGAGGCAGTGGGTGAGGGAGCAACAGGGAGGGCACAGGACAAAGGGGACTGAGTCTATCTAGTTGGCTCTTTGAGCTTCAGTTTTCTCAGATGGAGAATGGGAGTAATTAGCCTGGATGATTTCTTTCATAAAATTAAGAGACCTTCAGATTTTTAATTTCAAAGCTGCCAGAGACTTAGAAATCTTACTTGATTCCAAAGCTTGTGAGATGAGGAAAGAGCCCTGCAAAGGTAAAACAACTCGCTCAAAGTACACAGGGCAAGTCACTCTGGGAGGAACCTGCAAGCACAAGTTCTCAAAGCCAGAGCTTCTCGACTGCCCAGAAGGGCACTTCCCAAACGCTCTTCATAAACTCTTATAAGCTGTAGAAATAACGGGCTGTGCCCGGGCACACCTCCTGAGGGACTTTGGGCGAATGGATCACTGAATCTTGGGAGCCTCAGAATTCCTTCCACATCTGAACCAAAGTAGAACCCAGACGCTCCTAGGAGCTTCCCCCGGAGACGTGGTATAAACATCAGGAACAAGGAAAAGTCTCTCTTAACGCTCTCGGCATGGATTTCATATTCAGTGTGATGGGGGCTACTAGAGCGCCCCATTCTGACAGATTGGAATTCGAGCCCTCACGGGAAGCTGGCGCGAAGCACTTTAGGGCTTGAAGCGTCAGTTTCTCTTTCTGGAAAATGGGCCCCCGAGAGCAGGATTGAGGCCAACGAGGGCCGCTAGAGGGGCGGGACGAGTTGCCAGCGCCTAAAGGATGCTCCGGCAGCCAGGGGCTCCTGGGAGCCTGGAGCAAAGGAGGGGGCGGGTCCGTGCCTACCGGGTGTCTGAGGAGGGGGAGGGACTGTGCACGTTCTGTCGCCGCGTCGCGCAACGCCGGCAGCCGTCTCCTCTAGCCGACACTCGCGGAACCCACGTCGCCTTGGCGCGCGGAACCCTTACATAAGCGTCCCCGCCGCCGGTGCCGGTGCACTCCCACTCACAGCGACCTGCAGCAGGAAGAGTAAGGTGCAGAGCGCCGCGGACACTCACCTCCGCCCTGCCGCCTCAAGCCGTGGCCACCGCCTCTGACGGCCCCTGCCTCCACTGACAGGGAACAGCTGCGGTCTCCGCGCAACCAAACTTGCTGCAGCACTGGCTCCGCCCGTAAGACTTTTCATTGGTTGAGATGGCCCAACCCCTCCAAAGATTGGATGAATGGCCCTATCATTCACCGCTCCCCCTTTCAGGACTCCTCCCTGCACCCACCTACCCCTCGCGTTCAAGCCTTGGCGCCTCACGTCGGCTCCGCCCCTCGCGTCCCCGGAGGACCTTCTGATTGGTGAAAAGGCGGGACTACGCGCCACCGCCTACTCTCTTTTCTTGTAAGCCTCACGTGGGCAGTCTGGCGCGGCCAAGGCCCGCAATAGGCGGAAGTGGTCCGTGTGGAAGCTCATCCTGATTGGCTGCCGGCGGGGGTGGGGATGTGCAATTCATTCACTCGGGTAGCACTTGGTGCTTAAAACCGCAACCATAACAGATGCACGGGGGTTGGAGCAGTGCTGCCAGACGCACACACTCTTTAGCAGATACAGAGGAGGTCGCAGGAGAAACGTTAGCCAAGGGCACCAGGAAACAGAGAGCGCCGGTACCACCTGGGGTTGTGTGTCTGCGTCCTTTAGAAGCTGCATGAATGGGGGCTGGAGGGTCAGGAGCCCGCCTCTGTGTGACCTTGGAGCATCAGCTTCACGTCTCTGAACTCAGTTTCCTGATCCGACAAAGCCGGGCCGCTCAGAATCTTGAAAAGTTTTCTTTCTAGAAGGTTCTGTGTAGCTAACGAAAGTCACGAAAGTCACCAAAGCAACTCCAAAGTCCTGCCTTCCAGTGATAGGAGACCAGATAGTAAACAAATACAGTCCATCATCATTGATCAGGCCAAGAAGAGAAAAATAGACCATATCCTGACAGGACAATCAGGAATTATGAGGACATCTTGTTAAACAATAATTGCTTACTAACTCTGACTCTGCTGTGTAGAGCTTGCCACTGGGCTGCTGGGCAAAGTGTCACAGATATGTAATACCAGTACTTAGAAGACTGAGGCAGGAGGATTTCAAGTTCAAGGTGGCCCTCTGTAACATGACAATTCCAACCTTCTGGTCCTCCCTTTATCTGTCTGTCAGACCCCTACCTTGCATGTACCCAATATATAGCTATTTATTAGGAGAATATGGATTTAAATTCCAGTTTTCCAGATTCATATATTACTTTTAAACACTAAGTATGTATTTGGTGTTATGCTAGGAAGAGTAGTGAGCAAGACCTAGTGTCAGCCATTGCATCAAAGACTTCATATGCCTGACAACAATGACCAAAAAAAAGCCAGGCATAACGCCACAAAACTCTAATCCCAGCACTTGACTGTTCTAAGGCAAGAGGATCAGGAAGTGTGGGTTTGGGTTTTTTTGGTTGATTGGATTTTGCTTGTTTGAAACAACAAAGTCTTCCTTGTAGTTTTGTCTGGCCTGGAACTCACTATGTAGTTCAGGTTGGCCTGGAACTTCTAGATTCAAGTGCCTCTTGTCTCCTGAGTGCTGGATTAAAGGCATATGCCACCGCACTCAACTGAGAGCAAGAGTTTTAGGCCTGCCTGGGCTACATAAGAACTTGTCTCGCCAGGCAGTGGTGGCGCAGGCCTTTGATCCCAGCACTTGGGAGGCAGAGGCAGGCAGATTTCTGAGTTCAAGGCCAGCCTGGTCTACAGAGTGAGTTCCAGGACAGCCAGGGCTATACAGAGAACCTCTGTCTCGAAAAACAAAACAAAACAAAAGAACTTGTCTCAAAAAAAAAAAAAAAACCAAACTCATATCGTTATTTATTTATGGGCATATCTGTGTATAAGGGCAGAGGTGTGTCAGTTCACCTGGAGCTGGAGTTAAGTCAGGAAAAGAGTACAAACTATGTGACCTTGGGTAAAGGCCTCTCTAACTGGATTTCCACATGAAAAGGAGAATACACTTAATGGTGACTGCATCTTTCAATTACTGATCCTTTTTACTCTTCTTGTATAGGCATACCCGTGATTTCCTCACATCCTGTCTACAGATCACACTCCTCCACTATGTAGGTGTAAGACATGAATCCCAGTGTCTTTCAGAAAGGTTTAGCTGGCCATGTAAAAGGGTCTTTGAGTGAGATGGTTCCTGAAAGCTTTGAGTTCCGAGCAGAGGACATGTGGTTGCATGAAGGGTCACATGACATCTACACCCAGCCCAAATGACTCAGACATGAACAAAGAAACTGATTGAGACAGAACCAGAAAGTGAGAGGACAGCTGTGAACCAAAGAACTGTAGGCTCTGAGCATCTATTTTACATAGCTCAGGTTAGATTAGGAAACAAGACAATTGTCTACCCAGGCTTTCTCCTGCCCCATGACGAGTTTCCCTGACAGAGTTGGGGATGGCTCCCATTCCAGGCTCCAGAGGCTAAGTGACCAAGCTTCGTGACCTAAAGCTGGGGTGAGAAGCTTTAGCATGGTTGGAAACTACTTCTCAGCCTGGGCTCAGTACCACTCATGTCAGACTCTCCGGTATGAAGCTCTGCCTTCTAAGAGTAACCGGAAGTCAGAAACATCAGTAGTGTCCCAAGCCACCCAAGCCAATCCCTGGGGACTGAGGGCCCTGTATTTCTATGCTGGTTTTGGAAGCTCTCCAGATGCGTCTGTCTCCACACTGGGAGGCCTCAGAAGTATTTCCCAGACTTCTGTGGTGATAACCTTCCTGGTGCTCTAAAAACAAAACCAACCTGATTTCTGGGCTCATGCCCACTCTTAAAGATTATGTGTCAGGAAGTCTGGGGTGGAGCTCAGAAATCTTTTTATTGATTTTTTTTTTTTTTTTTACTGGTATTGAGATCTTAGGGAACTTGGCTAGAATCCTAGGAAATTTCAACAGAAGGTGAGACCAGACAAAAGGGCAGACCCTGACCTTAGGCAGGGTTGGCCAGGAGTTTGGCTGTGATACATAGGATATGGACCCAGGACAGGTAGGGAGGGAAGCGTATCCAGTATCTCAGGGGCTTCTATAAGGCCTTCTTTGTGTCTTCTACTTTCTGGAGAGTGATGTGGTTTTTGTCTTCTAACCCCTTGCTCACATTTCAATACAGCCACTGTAAGAGTTGAGTTTGGTCGGGTGGTGATGGTACCATTGGTTTATTTTTAAATACGATGTCAAAGCCAGATGTGGTAGTTACATGCCTTTAATCCTAGCACTCGGAAGGCAGAGGCAGGCAGATCTCTGAGTTCAATGGCAGCCTGGTCTACAGAGTGAGTTTTAGGACAATCAGAGCTACACAGAGAAACCTTGACTTGAAAAACCAAAATAGGAGGGAGGGAGGGAGGGAGGGAGGGAGGGAGGGAGGGAGGGAGGGAGGGAGAGAGTGTTATTTAGTTAGTTTAGTTTGACAAACATTAGTTCATGATAAATATAAACCAGCCCATGAGAAGTAGTTAAAAGGATTGGAGTAAATGAACCTGGCCCAGAGGCCAAGAGTCCTATAGGACAGGGGACTCTAGGCCTCTGTATTTAAGGAAAGATGGACTACAACCAACAACCTGTAACAGGTCAACTCGGGTCCAGGGTATGGGCAAACAAGCTGCTATGAGGGGGAGCCATTGAGGAATAGCTCCTTTCTCTTTTTTAAGGTGTTAATTATTATTGCTTTCTGTGTATGGCTGTTTTGCCTGGTATTCCCAGAAGCCAGAAGAGGACATCAGATTCCCTGGAATTAGAATTACAGGTGGTTTTGAGTTGCCATGTGTTTGCTGAGAACTGAATCTGGGTCTTCTGAAAGAACAGTAGGCAAGGGTTCCAGATCTTTTCCTTTTTAATGTTTTTATCTTCCAGTTCCTCAAGGAATCCAGGCCACACTACTGGGTCTCTGGGGATTGTTTCCATATTTCAATACTGCTAAGCCATCCTGAGTCATCATGAAAATGAGGAAAAGGTGGCCCTCTGGAAGTCACTTGGGTCTGTAGCAGTGTCCCACCAGTCCATGACCAAGCAGACATGGGTTAGTTTTAGGAGCATAGCACTAAGATCCTTGGCCCACAGATCTCCAGAGAAACCAGGGATATTAAGCACACAAGATTTTCTTTCCATTAAGAAAGATGTTAAGGGGGAGGGGGGTGGAGAGAGAGAGAAGAAAGGAAAATAAAAGGTCCTGTTCTAACCAGGAAACTGAGGATTGGAAGTGATTAATAGCCTGGCGACCTGTGTTATTAATAGCCTATGGTCTGTGTTGATCCAGACCATATCAAGCCTCTACAACCAGGACTGGAGGTAGGTAGTAATCTAAATGACTCTTATAGCCAGAGGCTCCCCCAAGCTCTCACAACCGGGAGGAGAGGTGGCTTGTAGCCCAAACGACCTTTACACTCTCTGTATGAGTGAGAACAGGCCAGACCTTCAGGCCCTTAAGCTAGTACAGGTATCTCTAGAACCCATCTTCTTGGAAAAACATGACATGTACCCTGAGTCAAGTTTCAATAAAATTATGCTTCCTCATATACCAGGGATTGTACTATACCAGGAAACATTTTTCTAAATTATGTTGGTCTTAAATAAGTTGAGAATGAGCCACCTGCTATTAGACTCTTTAGAAGTCTTGATCTAGGCTCATGAAGTCAGTCTGACCAAGTTTTCATTCTCATCTCTTTGCCGTTCCCTTCTCTGCCTGACACAGGTCGAAGTTCCCACCTGCTCGACAGGTTTGGATCGTTAGTGCAATATGCAAACTACAGCTGTGCAAAGCCACTCTATGCCCTTACCTGGATATAGTTTTTGGGTTAGAGGCAACTTAAATATCAACACCTCCCCCTATTGTGGTTTTCAAGTTCTCTTAATCCTGTTGCTCTTCCCCTTCCCCCACTCAGTCGCTTAAGCTTCTGCCTGCTCTGGCTATTTGGTATGAACAGTCCACAAGTTCTTTTAACCCTTCACCAGCACTGGGGAGCCTTGGGAGCTTTCCCCATACTGCTTGGTTGTAGAGGTCTCTCCCAGCACAGGAATCCTCTCTCCTTTCCTCTGAATAAATAGCCCCCAACACGCAAAGGGATGGATGGTTACCTCCAAAGGCCTCCCAATCTCATTAGAGTGACCATAACATCCTCTTAGCCACAGTGCACATGAAATTTCTGCCCTGTCAAATTGCTGTTTCGGTGCCCACACACCCAAGTACACAAAGCCTGTGGTAGATACCTCACTACAGCCAAGTCACTGCCCACAGGTTGAAACCAGAAGAGGGATGACTCTCCAACCTACTCAGAGTCACAGTTCCTCTGGTTGATCTAGTAACCTTATCATGTATGAAGGGATGCTGTGCCCATTTGGCAGGTGTGGATACTGAGGCTTCCAGAACTGAAATGACCTCTGACCCCACAGCCTGGAACTCCCTGGCTGTGCTTTTTTGTATTCTGCAGATCACCTTGGATCACCTGGGAAAACCCTAGGCAAGAAAAAATAGACTTCAGATGTCAAACAAAGGGCTTTGTTTTGACATTTGTGTCTTAAGGACATCTTAAGTCTTGAAGCTAGAAGGACTTGGAACAATGTGTTTTCAAGATGTCCCATAAGATAACAAATGCCTGGGACCTGATTGTGCAAATAGCGTCTCAGGCCGCTGCACAGACCCGTTTCTGCAGTGGGCTTACAATGGGGTGCACGCTTGTGCTTGTTAACAAAGGGAGTTTGCGTACCCAGATGAAGAAAAGCTCAGGAGGCAGGACAAACCCACATCGCCCTGCATATCTGAGCAAGTTGTGTTCTTGGCTCTGTAAATTAAGTTCACCTCCCATACAGGAAACCTTAGGTAGTGAGTGCTCTTCTGCCCCTAGGATCTTTACCGTAGTGTTTTCAGTGTGGCGGTTTGCTATTCACTTTGAATTGCCTAAGTGATAAGGTGAGGGCTCTGAGAAGGCTTGGTGGGTAGAGGCACTTGTCACCAAGTGATAAGGTTGAATTAATTGAACCTAAGAACCATCCCACCTTCTCTATGAGTGTCTAAAAACCAAGACCAGTTGTAGACCAGTTGTCTGAACTAAGAAAACTAAAGGCCTAGCTGGGAGGGTGGCTTGCATCTGTAATCCTATCCCTTAGGAGGCTGAGCCAGGCAGCTATGTGAATCTCTTCCTGGGAGGCAGCTTCCTCCTCTGGCTAGTTCCTGGCCTTCAGCTTCTTTTGATCTTTTTTTCTTTTCTTTTCTTTTTCTTTTTTTCTTTTTCTTTTCTTTCTTTCTTTCTTTTTTTTTTTTTTTTTTTTTTTTTTTTTTTGAGATGGGGTGAGAGAGTGCAGGTGAGGAGTTGTCTGTCCTCTGTGAGTAGCCCTGGCTGTTCTGGAAATGTAGACCAGGCTAGCCTCAAACTTATAGAAGTCTGCCTGCTTCTGCCTCTCAAATGTGCCACCACCTCTCCACCCCCAGCTAGGGGTCTGTTATTTCAATAGGCTGATAGTACAAGCATCTCTCTAGAATTGTTTCCTTTCCTTCAAGGATGGTCACAGGAGGAACTGTGCAAGTCTGAAGCCAACTAAACCAACTAAGTTAGTTTCAGACCAGCCTGGGCAACAAAAAAGAACAAGGCCCTGGACTTAGGCTGTACGGTGTGTTTGGAATGCCACGCCTCTGCCATGGACTCTAATATTTCCCCAGTGACCCCCCAAGCTCCTGATGTTCATCACCTCTGTCCTAGTTTGCTTTCCATTGCTGTGATAAACACCACAACCAAAGCAACTTGGGGAGAAATGGTTTATTTGACTTAAACACCCTGATTACAGCCCATCATGAAAGGAAGTCAGGGCAGGAACTCAAGCAGAGACCATGAAAGAATGCCTTTAAAGACCTGCCTTTGTGACCAGTCTTCACTACCTGTCCTGGGGTGACACCACACACAGCGGGCTGTGTCCTGTCTTCACTACCTGTCCTGGGGTGACACCACACACAGCGGGCTGTGACCTCCTACATTAGTCAGTAAACAAGAAATGCCCTCAGGCCAGTCTGACTCAAGTATTCTCGTAGTTGTGAGGTTTCCTCTTCCTAGATGAGTCTAGCTAGGGTCAAGCTGACTAAAACAAACAACACGCCCACCCCCCAAAAATAAAAAAAAGCTCAAAACTAGTCACTGGGTATATCAATCACACTCCAGGGCAGGTCAAAGCCCGGGAGTAGTTGGCCAAAACAAAACAGACTCTGTGGGGTTTTGTGCACTTTTTGTTTTATATTATTGATTTTATTTTATTTTTGTCTGTTTTGATGTTTTTTGTCTTGTTGCTGCTTTTCTTCTCTCTCTTTTTTTTTTTTTTTTTGGTTTTTCGAGACGGGGTTTCTCTGTGTAGCCCTGGCTGTCCTGGAACTCACTCTGTAGACCAGGCTGGCCTTGAACTCAGAATCCACCTGCCTCTGCCTCCTAAGTGCTGGGATTAAAGGTGTGTGCCACCACTGCCCAGCTTTTCTTCTCTTTTTTTTTTTTTTTTTTGGTTTTTTGAGACAGGGTTTCTCTGTGTAGCCCTGGCTATCCTGGAACTCACTCTGTAGACCAGGCTGGCCTCGAACTCAGAAATCTGCCTGTCTCTGCCTCCCAAGTGCTGGGATTAAAGGCGTGCACCACCACTGCCTGGCCTTTCTTCTCTTTTTAAGAAAGAGAGAAAGAATATGAAGTTGAGGGACTTGGGAGGAGCTGAAGGAGGGGAAAGAATATGCTCAAAATATATTGCATATATATTTAAAAATGTAATAAAAATTTTAAAAATAATTATGCAGCCTAGCCTCCATGTACAGCTTCCTGGCCCCCATCTCCACTGAGAGCAGACTGGACTTAGCAACTTCTTTCCAAGAAACAGAATACAGCAGTGATGAATGTCACCTCTAATGTCACAGCCCAGAGCCTGGCTTCTGTCTTGCTCCTGCTCTCAGGTCCTCACACTTGCTTACTCTGACTGAAGCAAGCTGCTATCTCCTGAGTGGCTCTCTGAAGATGATTAAGTAGCAAGAGCCAACAAGAAACTGAGGTCCTTGGCCTAATAATAGCCTATGAAGAGCAGAATTGTGTAAACAGTTCCACGAATCAATGAGTGAGCTTGATGCTCGGCAACACATCTGCCACCTGTGCACCTGGGGGAACACCAGAGTGTCCTTGGGAGCCCTTGAGAAGCCTGTACCAGGCTAAGCCACTCCCAACCCTCAACACCCCCCCATACACACACAAGAACAAAGAGATAATGATGGTGTGCTGTCATAAGCAGCTAATGTTTTTTTAAGCCACTAAATTTCATTTAAGCTCTCTGAAAGTTTAGATGATATCCATAGAGGGATTAGCTCCAGAACCAGTAAGAATAATGAAAGATAATGGGTAAAACCAAGTGAGGACAGAGCATGGTGGCCCAGGAATTTAGTCCCAACACTGGAGAGACCTTTGTGAGTCTAAGGCCAGCCTGGTCTATGTAGTGAGTTCCAGGCCAAACAAGGCTGTGAAACTGTCTGAAAACAAACAAACAAAAAAAAAAAGAGGAGGAGGAGGAGGTAGGATATTACAATGTCGCCTACGAGGTCTACATTCCTTCCTCTAGGTGATTTTTCATGTAGTAACAAGTAACAGCCTTCAGTATTTAACACTATGTCTGGTTCCAGAGACACAAAGATAAAAATGATGGTTTCCTAGCCTTCAGGCGATGCTTGGTCTGGAGGGCTAAGTTGGATGTGTACACTGTTGGTCTGCTGGCTGAACAGTCTACCTTACTCAGCACCATGGGGTCAAGCAGACTTGTTGGGATGTATAGCTCAGGTCTAGACATGGGAAGATGAGGGGCTGGAGAGATGGCTCTCCTTTTTTTTTTTTTTAAGATTTATTTATTTTATGTATATGAGTACACTGTCACTGTCTCCGGACACACCAGAGGAGGGCATCGGATCCCATTATAGATGGTTGTGAGCTACCATGTGGATGCTAGGAATTGAACTCAGGACCTCTGAAAGAGCAGTCAGTGCAAGATGGCTCTGCTTTTAAAAGCAATTGCTGCTCTTGCAGAGGACCCTGTTTTATTTCTCAGCACCTATATGGTAGTGCACAATCATCTATAACTCTAGTTCCAAGGGACTGACTCCCTCTTCTGACCTCAACAAGGCACCCCGCACACATGTGGTGCACGTACACACATGCCAGTAAAAATATGTACACAGAGTAAACCTTTAAGATATTGTAAAGAGTGCAAAGGGTCAGAACTGGCCAGATGAATCATGTGCAGGCAGTGGGGAAGGCAAGGTGGTTGCTTGTATTTTCTCCTGTTTCTCCAATGGATGGAAGAGATGGTATTAAGACTGGAGTTGGGGCTGGGCAGTGGTGGCGCACGCCTTTAATCCCAGCACTTGGGAGGCAGAGGCAGGTGGATTTCTGAGTTTGAGGCCAGCCTGGTCTACAGAGTGAGTTCCAGGACAGCCAGGGCTACACAGAGAAACCCTGTCTCAAAAAAACAAAAACAAAAACAAGACTGGAGTTGGGTATATAACTCAGTTGGTAAGATGCTTGCCTAGCATACATGAAGTTGAGGATCATTCCCCAGCTCCCCATAAACCAGGCCTTGTGGTGCAGGCCTGTAATGCCAGCACTCAGGAGGCGGAGGAAGGAGTATCTCTAAGTTTGAGGCCAGGCTGGTCTACATATCGAGCTCTAGGCCAGCCAAGGTCACATAGAGAGAGTTGGTCATGGTGTCTCTTCACAGCAATAGAACACTGACTAAGACACCCACTAAGCTATCTCGTCAGTCCCAGGTTTCCATCAAAGTTTCTCTGGGTACTTGCCGAGACTAATAGATATTAAGAGACACATCTCGGAAGGAAGGCTCCAAAGCTGAGAGGGAGGAAAGAGTATGAGGTCAAGCCCAGGGAGAGAAAATGAGGGCGAGCCAAGGGGCACATGCAGGGCTTCTCTCCTCAAAGTGCTGCAGCCAGCAGTCCAAATATGAGGGGGTAGTACAGGGTATCCCATTCTGTCTCAGGGCAAAGTACCACAGCAAGGGCTTCAAAGGCAGGCTGACCAGGGCACAACTGACCTACTCTTTCTAGCCAGATGCTAATCTCTGTAAGCTTCTGCTTCTCGATCTGTAAAATGTGATGATGAGCCAAGTGTGGGGGCACCTGTAGTCCCAGGACTTCAAGAGAGACTGAGGCAAGAAAATCATTTGACTTTAGAAGTTCAAGGCCAGCCTGGGCACAAGAATGAATGTCATCAACTTGCTTTGAACACGCGTCCGAGACCCTCTGCACCCCAGTTAATTCACACAATGGCCTGAGTTCTTTTTGTTGTTGTTTTGCTTGTTTGTTTTGTTTTCTGAGATAAGGTTTTTCTGTGTAACAACCCTGTCCTGGACTTATAGACCTGGCTGGCCTCAAACCCACAGAGATCTGCCTGCCCTTGCCTCCTGGGTGCTGGGGCTAAAGGTGTACAGTGGTAGCCTGCCTGTCTCTAGCCTGAGTTCTTTGTCACTCTTACATTGAGGGGACCAAAGAGAGAAGGATGTAACCCAAGGTCACAGAGCTTCAAGCAATGAAACTGCAGACTACTTAGAAGACAGTGGTCCCTAGAGCCTGAGCTCTTAACTGCGATATAGTATTGAGGGCAAAGCTACAGCTGGGAAAATTCAGTTCTCCTGACACCTACCCTAGCGCTGTCCTGTTTTCTCCTTCTCTCTCTCTCTCTCTCTCTCTCTCTCTCTCTCTCTCTCTCTCTCTCTCTCTCTCTCACACACACACACACACACACACACACACACACACACACAACCTGCCAGGCTGAGGATGTGGCATACTTGGTACAGTGCTTGCCTAGCGTGCACAAGGGTTTGTATTCCACCCCCAGCACTATCTACACAAGGCATGGTGACCCATACTTGTAATCCAAGAATTCAGGAGGTAGAAGAGGGCAGAGATCAGGAGTTCAAGATCATCCTCTGCCACATAGCGAGGCCCATCTGAGCAACATAAGACCCTGTCTAAAACCAAACAACAAAAGTCTGGCACTGAAATAATTTACTATAGGTCATTTTTTCTTTGTGTCTCTGTATGGGGTGTGTGAAGGGGTTACGTGTGTGTGTGTGTGTGTGTGTGTGTGTGTGTGTGTGTGTGTGTGTGTGTGTGCAGGCCAGAAGTTGACATCAGGTGTCTTCCTCTGTTATTCTCTCCCTTTAATTTCTTCTTCTATTTTTTAGTTTTTGAGAGAGAGGAACTAGCTGTGTAGACCAGGCTGGCCTCAAACTCACAGAGATCCCCCTGATATGAGCACTGAGATAAAGACATGAGCCACCTCACTCAGCCTCACCTTTTTACATTTTCAAATTACATATATTTGTTTGTTTGTAGATTGTGTATTCTTAAGAGCCACGGCACATGTGTGGTGGAGAGAGGAAAACCTGTGGGAGCCAGTTCTCTCTACCAGGTGAATCCCAAGGATCAAACTCAGGTTGTCAGGCTTGGCAGCAAGCGCCTGTATCCACTCAGCCGCTTCAATAGCCTTTGCCTATTTTTTGAGATAGCATCTCCCCCTGAACCAGGAGCTCCCCAATGCAGCTCAAACAGGGACCGTGAGTCCCAGGGAGTTTCCTGTCTCTCCCTGGTGCTGGGATGACAGACGTGCCCTGCACATCCACCTTTCCACATGGGCACCAGGGAACCAAACTCAGATCCTGTGCAGCAGGCACTTTATGAATGAGCCATCTCCTCAGCCCTTGCAGGCCATGGTTTTGGGTGTGTGGCACTGACCTCCAGAGCACCTTGTAAAACTGAAGGTCTGGAGCCATTAAAATAAGTACTGCCCACTATCCAGCCCCTGCCTTACCCAATTTCACTCCGGTATTTATGGTTTTGACTGTTCTAGGTTGTAGCTGTTCTGTTCTCTGTTCTGTTGTGGACGTAATCTTTGCTTAATGTCAATGAGATGAGTGGCATGGCAACCAAGGCCAAGCCCAGAGGAGGTCAGCCAAGGTCAGGAGTGGTCAGAGAAAGCTGTCTGGAGGAAGGAGGGAAGACAATAGGAGCCAGTCCAGCATTCAGAAGGATCCTGAGCTGGAAGCCAGCCTGGGCTATATAGTCCCCAAGGTGAGGAGTCAACGGGGAAATGACTCAGAGATGTTTGGCCTTTGTGGTCTGCCCTTTGGTTTATGACAGCCACCTCAGCAACACTGACTGACCTTTGCCTCCAGGTGATCTCCCATCATATGAGTGAAGGCACCAGGCCATCTCACAAAACTAGTGGCTTACAGACCAGTGCTAACTTCTAGAACCATGGCGAGCAGCCTGCGCAGTCAGTCCTTTCGAGAACCCCGGCCCTGCTATGGGAGGCTCCATGAGTTCCAGGGGAGGTCTCTGGAGGGCCGACTCCACCGGGCACTGAGCCTCAGACAGGGCTGTGAAAAGTCCAGGCCACAGGGCCTGGATGGCACCGTAGGGCTGGAGGTCTCTGTCCAGGAGCGACTGCCAGGGACCCTGGGAGACACAGAGCAGCTGATCCAAACCCAGAGAAGAGGCAGCCGGCAGTGGCTGAGACAATACCACCAGGTAAGGTTTCAACTTGAATTATCAGTTTCATGGGGAAGGGTGGGGACTCAGGGCAGCAAAGGGTTAAGAGCACAGCTGACCTGAGGAAAACCAAGCAAAATACCCAGGAATTGAATGCATTTGACTAAAAGCAGTTGTGACTTTCCCCCCTGTGGGCACTGGGGAGTCACTGAAGGTTGGAGAAGTGTGGGCAGATGGGGCCTGGGTGGAATATGGTCAGAGTTGTTTCTGTTTTGAGATGGGGTCTCACAAAGTAGCCCAGAGTGGCCTGGAACTCTTTATCCTACTCTGTGTTCTAAGTGCTGGGAATGCAGGCATCCGTTACCACACAAGCCTTTCAGAGCTGTACTAAGATGATTAATGGAATACTATGTTGCAAGGGTGACTGGAGCAGGAGGCAGGGAGATTGGCCAAAGCAACTTCCACCAGGGATGAAGAGTAGATTCCCCCACCGCTCCTAGCCCTGCCTCCCAGGGGGAAGGGTCTCCTCTTCCCCGGGAGCTTAGCTTCTCTTTCGTGGCTCTACCGCCACCTGGTGGCTATGAGTGGAACACCACTTGAAGCCACTGCTATGATGTTTCCCCTACTTTGGTCTTCCAGCAGGTGAAAAGAAGGTGGAGGAGCTTTGTTGCCAGCTTCCCCAGCGTGACCCTGAGTCAGTCAGCCTCCCCAGAGACCTTGTTGGACACCAACAGCTAGAGCTGCTGTGACAGTCCCTCGCTCCACCCGCTGCACTCCTTTGTCTTCTCAGCTGCCTCTACGTGGTTCTTCTGGACTCCAGCCTTTGAACTTTGTCTTGTGACCCAAAGAGGCCTCTGTCACCAGATCACTCAAGGCTCCATGTGGCACCTGTCTCTTAACACAGACCTCGATAGGCCTAAGGAGAAGATCCTTGGCTTTTGGGGTTAAAGACCCCCTGGACTGACATTTATGAAGGTCTTGGGGACCTACACAGAAATGAGAGTAGCAACTTTGACCGCTTGGCCCCACACAGACCAGCCACCCCCTTCCAGGTCAGAGTTCAGTGAAGCCAAAGAAAGGCTGAGAACTTTGTGAATATCACCTGGTCACAGGGCCAAGCTCCACCTGGCTTTCTGGGCAGCTGCTAGTGACTGGCCAAGACTTGGGCCTCCCTCACAGACTGTGAGCCTTCAAAGGCTAGGACCATGTCTGGACTCCATATTGCTGCCTTTGGGCTTCATGATATCCTGATGAAGGAAGCAGCAAAGTCTTCCCTCCCTGTGTGACAGAGGGAAACTGAGGCCAGGAGTGGAGAAGAGGCCTTACACACACACACACACACACACACACACACACACACACACACACACACACACACACATACACACACACACGCCTAACACTGGGATTGAACACATTAATAAAGCCACTGAGCTGAAGGAAACTATTTGCCTAGTGACTAATACACAAGCTCTGAGCCTCTCCTAACTCCTGTGAGAGAGGCTGACTCCAGAGTCCATGGTCTCATTCTGAAGGGCAATACAGTGATGGGCTCCTTGTTTTCTCAGAGCTCAGAAACCTGATAGGACCACTAAGGCACAAAAGTGGTCCTGGGTGGTATTTGTCCCTGGTGGCCATTGGGAACTTGGCCTGGAAGCTAGGCTGTGGGAACAGAGAAGAAACTTTAAAACTTACATTTTTATTTGTGTGATCACATACTTGGGTGTGGGTGTATGTGTGCACATGTTTACATGTGCATGACACAGTGCACATGTGGAAGTCAGAGGACAACTTCCAGAGTTGGTTCACTCCTTTCACTGTGCGTCCTGGGAGTGGATCTCAGGTTATCAAGGACACACTGCAAATGATTTCCCCACTGAGAAATCTTGCCAGCTCTAGCTGGTTATTTTGAGGTAAGGTTTCTTGTAGCCAAGGCTAGCCTCAAACTCACCATAAAGCCAAAGATAGCCTTGTATTCCTGATCCCCCAACCTCTAACTCCCAGATGCTGGGATTACAGGGGTATGTTAGTATGCCTGACTCTTGACCTTCTGGCATGGCCTCCATAGCTGTGAGTCAGCTTCTCAAGTTTCTGATTTGAGGTCACTTGTGCCAGAGGACATGGGAGTCTCATGTGTTTGGGGGATTTTAGCTAGAGCAGAGACCACTGCCACTCAGTAGGACTGCGACATCATCAGTCTGCATCACTGACTAGGAAATAGTGGTTACACCCATAACCTGTGCTGACCAAAGCTCAAGGCTGCCTCTTCTTGCACTTGCTGTGAAAGTCCCTTCCAGACTGTGCTGGCTGCATGGATAAGCATGGAAAAAGGCTAGGTTTCAGACAGGCTATGGTGTGATTCAGAAGCACAAAACTGCTCCAAAGGCCTCAGACCGAAATGCCCTGGCTCAGGCACTGCATGTCTTTGCTGCAAATGACTCCTTTCCCTGCTCCCTGCTGCCTCCTGTGTCCCTGTTGCATACCTGGCCCATCTTTTCACTTCCATTGGTTTTATAGGCCACTGAGAAGGAGCGCTTCAAGCTAGGCTCTGTAAAAGCTGCCTAGACCCTCCTGCAGTTGGAGCCTCACTTTCCCCATCCATCAAAGGAGATGACAACCTTACCTTTCCAGATTTGGCAGGGGGGAGGCAAGGGGACCACACAGAGTCAGGCCAGAACCATAGTGATGCTGAGCTCAAATCTGACCAGAAAGAGCTGGGATTATGTAGCTTTTGGTTGGGGGCGGGGGTAGCTCTTAGCCAATTAGCTAGCTGCCTCTTGGAGGATATACATTCCCCACCTTCTAGACCTCTATGTCAGTGTAGGCACACATGAAGGTTGTGGTATCCAGAGGACTCCCTAGCACAGGTCAGCATGGCCTGTGCAGAGGCACATGCCAGGACTTACCACTCACTTGCCCTCAGACAACATCTGCCCAGCTGTCTTGAGCTACATTCTCCTTTCATCCCCTCCCACCCTATTTGCTCTACTTCCTCTGGTCTCTGTGGGCAGAGCCTCTCTGTCTTAGTCCAGGAGTCTTGGGTCTTACAGCTAGCAGGCCTGGGACTCACTGTACTCCAGTCTGCCCTGCTCAACTGTTGTTCCTCACTCAGCCTCCTTTTCAACCTGCTCACTGCTGGAAGCAAATTCTTCATCCAGCACGGCTCCATCAGTGCTCCTCTTGTCCTCAAGTGGTTCAGACTGTGTCTGCAAGGCACAGACAGCAGCCTGATGCTCTGTTACAGAATGGAATAAATGTTCACTAGGACAGCATGGGGATAGGGACTACAGAGGAGGCCTGATTTCTTGCTCCAGAGCTGGGCTCTGGGCCTAACCGGGCATCTTCTTCAGCTTCCTGAAAGGAAGAAGGCTGGGAGCAGGTTGGGGAAGGAAATCCTGCTGGGGAAGTGGGGCCTCATGACTGTGCTAATAGGGAAGCAGTGAGGTGCACAGAAAATACTGTGTCCCCAGCATCTCTCTGAGTGAGGGCTGTGTTTCCAGAAGAGGCCATTTATCTGACAGATGAGGAGAACAGGGTTACAGTGGCCCAGAGTGGGACTGACAGCCAGAGCTGCTGCCTCCCAGGTCAGGGCTTATGCTGGATGTCCAAAACCCCACTCTGAGGGAAACTGTGGGATGCAGTATGGACAGCCAGTCAGCGGAACTGAGGAAGCCAGGGCCTGGGGGTCAAAGCCTCCTCCCTGCAAGTAACTTGACCTTAGGGAGAATTACTCTCCACTCCAGCATGTCGCATGTGCCTGTGTTCGTGTTCTCCCTCTCCCTCTCCTTCTCTCTCTCCCTCTCCTTTCCCCCCTTCCCTCCTCCCCTTCCCTCTCCCCTCCTCCCTCCCACTCCTTCCCTCTTCCCCTCCCTCTCCTTCCCCTCCCTCTCCTTCCCCTCTCCCCTTCCCCTTCCCCCTTTCCCTCTCCCTCCCTCCCCCCTCTCATTTGTGTGCATGTTGAATGTATGTGAACACATGGCGTGGTATACATGTGGATGTCAGTGGACAACTCTGTGGAGTAAGTTTTTCTCCTTCCATTTTTACTTGAGCTCCTGGGATCAAACTCTAGTCACCAAACTTGCATGTGTGGTGTACACCTCTACACACTGAACCATCTCACTGACCCCTCTCCTCTGGTCTTAACTCTCTTTTCTGTAAAATGGGCATGCTGATCTTTTGGGGTGTTATATCCCAAAAGAAAACCCTCACACATTTGCCCTCCCGATTTGCCCTTATCGAGCCAGAGAACAAAGTGTGTAAAATGTCCGTCCAAGGTCTGGGTAGATAGCTCAGACAGTTAAAGACTTGCTACCCAAGCATGAGGACCCGAGTTCAAGCCCAAGCACCCAAAGAAAAAAATCCAGGTGCCATTCGCAAATGCTTGTCATCCAAGAAACAGGGGCCCTGAGAGTTCATTGGCTTAGCCTAATGAGTGAGCCATGGATCCCGGTAAGAAGCCCTGTATCGTCTGGGCATGGTGGTGCATACCTTCCATCTCAGCACTCGGGAGGCAAAGGCTGGCAGGTATCTCTGAGTTTGAGACTAGCCTGGTCTACAGAGCTACATAGTAAAACCCTGTTGAAGAAAGAAGGAGGAGGAAGAAGAGGAAGAGGAGGGGGGAGAGGAGGGGAGGGGAGAAGGAATAGGAGAAAAGAAGAGACCTATGTCAGAAAGACAAGGTGAATGGTGTCTAAGGGACAGTGCTTGAGGTTGACCCCTGATAAAGGAACACACACACACACACACACACACACACACACACACACACACCACACATACACACACTCCGGCCAGACAGAAAGTGAACTCTGTTCTCATTCTTTGCTAGCTGGGTGATATCAAGCAAGTCATTCAACCTCTCTGTGCCCTGATTTCCTTATCTGTTAAATAAAAATAAGAGCTCAGAGCTATCTCTTCTCACAGGACTCTTGGATTCCTGGAGTTAATATGTATAAAACATCAGAGCAGTTAATGAGCCCAGGATTCTTTTTTTTTTTTTTTTTTCCTGAGATAGGGTTTCTCTGTGTAGCCCTGGCTGTCCTGGAACTCACTCTGTAAACCAGGCTGGCCTCAAACTCAGAAATCCACCTGCCTCTGCCTCCCGAGTGCTGGGACTAAAGGGGTGTGCCACCACTGCCTGCTGAGCCCAGGATTCTTAGTCATCAATTCTAGAGAGGTCTCCACATGCAACTAAGAGCAGGAACACTTCCTGACTCAGCACTTACCTCTGGGAAATGAGTGTTACAACAGCCCCTGGCTGGGGGCACCTGGGGATGCAACAGGCCAGGGCATATGCTGTGCCCCGCAGGGCCAGTCCTTGGAAGCGGCTGCCCCAGGCAAACCTTGAGGGAGTCTGGCACTCAAAGCCTGGCATGTCCTCAATTCACCTTGGCTGTGCCTGGCCTTGGCAGTACTACGGGTGCCAGGGAGAAGCTTTCAGGATCCGGGAGAGTGGACCCAGCAGGCCGCAGACCAGATGGCAGCACTGGACCTCCCAGGAGGAGTCTGCTCTTAGTGTGTGTGCGGAATGGTTTTGACAGAAAGGGAGACACTGGCTCCTCTCTGCACCCTCCCCACTGTGCCTGCCACTGACCATCCCTGTCCCACCACAGCTCCAAGGAGCAGTCAATCCACCCCTAAATTACAAGGCTCACCCAGACAGTGAGAGTCTCAGTCAGGATGACAGGCAGTCCTCCCCTCAACACCCACTGAGGTCAACTCCCTGAAGCAAGCTAGCTGCCGGGCAATGGTGGCGCACGCCTTTAATCCCAGCACTCGGGAGGCCGAGGCAGGTGGATTTCTGACCAGGCCAGCCTGGTCTACAGAGTGAGTTCCAGGACAGCCAGGGCTACACAGAGAAACCCTGTCTTGAAAAACCAAAAAAAAAAAAAAAAAAAAAAAAGCAAGAGCAGTCTCCCCTGTGGGGCAAAGGAGGGCTACATCAGGCTGCCCTAGAATGGCAGCTTGGAAAGATTCCTTGGGGCTGCCCAGCATGGAGGATGATGGGTGGAAAATCCCCTAGGAGAAATGAGAACAGCCTATATTTCTGTTTTCCAAGTTAGGGTCTCTAGTTGCTAAGGATGTAGCTTAGAGACTGTTTTCCCCCATAATGATAAAATAAAATAAAATACTAGCTGGAAAGATGGCTTAGTGGTTATAAGCACTTGATCTTACAGAGAACTAGAATTTGGTTCCCAGCAACCACACAGCAACTCACAACTGCCTGAATCTCTAGTCCCAGAGAATCCTGTGGCCTACACACACACACACACACACGCACACACACACACACGCATGTTAGGATGCAAATAAAATAAATCTGAAATAATAATAATGTAATCAGTGAGTATTTATTTCACCAAATCATGGTGTAACTGTCAAGAGGGCTGGGAAAGAACATTCTAGTGTATGTTGGGGCGGGGCATGAGGGCATCAAGTCATTGCCTTGCACAATGTGAAGTCAGCAGGTGACGGGACATCCGTGTCTGAAAAGCCAAGAAGCTACAATGCCAGTGTGTTGTCTAGACCTCCGAGGAGGCAACTGTCAGAGCACCTGCATAGGAAAGGGTGGGATGAGGCAAAGGCTCTCTCACAAACCCCAGATCACTTGATTTTCACTAGTACATATACTGGTTTTTGTTTCTTTGTTAGTTTGTTTTTCTAAGCAAGGTCTCACTATGTAGCCCTGACTAGTCTGGAACTCAGAGATGCCTTTGCTTCCTAAATCCTGAGATTAATGATGTGAGCCACCATACTTGGCCTAAATAAGTAAATTTTAGTAAATGTATCTTGTGGGCCTGAAACCAAAGGTCTGTAATCTCAGCGCTTGGGAAGTGGGCAGGAAAGCCAGGCGTTTATGCTACATAGTCAGTTGGAGGCCAGCCCTGATTACAAGAGCCCAGGTCTCAAAAAGAACTAGACCAAAATAACAAATGTATCAGGGTCATGGTGTAACTCGGCGATAGAGCAGCTAGCCTTGCATGTGTGAAGCCCTGGGCTTCGATCCCCAGCACTGCCAAAGTTAAATTACATGGATTCAGAGCAGGCTTACGGCTGCAGCTGCGGGCTCTGAGGGCTTTGTTGCTACCTCTGCTCTGTGTCACCACAATGCAGGTTTCCCTTCTCCAAGGACTCCTGACCTAGATCCCACCACGAGGAGGATCCAACGCAAGCTGGGATACTTAAAGTCCAGCCCTTTCCAGCTGTGGGGAAAGGAAACAGTTGCCTCTGTATGTATGGAAATCCGTGGGCAGGTTTATTTACTGGGAAGTCTGGATCACTTCCCCTGTGGGCACTAGACGCCCTGGAGGGTTAGGAGTGGCCTGCTTGATGGAGACTAAAGCCAGGAAGGAAAACCACTGCAGAGCTGGTGTTAAAAGTGGCTTGGCCAGAGATGGGGCCAGTAAACTGACTAAAACAAGTGTTCTGCACCTACGCAGTTAGGCCCAGTGTCAGACAGACCTAGTATGTATCTCTCCTGTCACTCTAGTATGGTTAATGCTAGAAGATTCTACCTTTGCCTTTGTAATAAAGACAACATGACCAGGCTGATGGGTTGTTTTGAGGAGTCATAAGGAGGGACATAGGAAGATCTGAGTATAAACTGTGTGTTCCAGGAGTGCTGGCTACTTAGGGCCTGCCACGACTGCAACTTACTGTTCTCTAGATGACAAAGGTGCAGCTGTCAAGGGAAGGGACTGTAGTACAACAGCTTTAAGCTTTTCCCTGACCAGTTTACAAATAAAGGAGACTCAGACCCTGGTTATCTTATTTGACTTTAACAGTTAGTGAGGGGTAATCCCTAATCTACTCTTCTACCTGCTGCCCTGGCTGCCTCTCCAGCGGTGTATCCCAGATACTTGCTGTTTCTCCTGGCCATGTGCTCACGATCCCTCTCCCCTCGTGGCTGCTTCCTCCTCTCCTCTCCTTCTTCCTCCTTCTCCACCTGGTCTAATTTTTAATCCCAATCCCGGGTTTCTACCCTATCTTGATCATTCAGTTCCTGGATAAAAGACATACAACTTTTATTATTTACAATGAGCCTTAAACAGTACAAGAGCTAGGCAAATATCTACCCTCTCTGCTATTAGAATCTACTTTCCTATCGATAACCCCAAGTTATTACTTATCATGCTTCATCCGGGTTGCTCTTAGCTCTACTTGACCAACCCTCAGGGCTACGTCTTCATAACTCACCTAACCCATGGCGGCTTCTCCTCTCTTCACCTTCTTCTCTCCCTTATGGTTCTCCTCCGACCTGCCACCCCAGGCCCAGTAACCCTAAAACCCGCCTGTGTCTCTTCTACCCAGCTATTGGCTGTTGGCATCTTTATTTACCGATCTAGAAATAACTTGAGGACAAGGTCATATAGTGTCACTTGGGTCTACATGCAGACTCTCTGATCTTTGGGGCAACCAGATCTTGTGCACCCACACTTGGCATCACAATACACAGCAAAAGACCAAACCTCAACCAGGAACCCTTCAGACTTCTGTGGAATAAACAGGAACAAAAAGGCAGCTTTAGACAGCAAAGCCTGCCGGTGCTCTCCCATCCAGGGGGCCAAGGCCAATGTCAATGATAAAAATGGTATTTTCCCCGTGGTCCTCAGCCCCAAACCTACAGAAATATCTCAGCCAAATTGGAGAAACAGTTTGCAAAATGACTATGTGAAACTCTGTCACAAAAGAAAGCTATTAAGGGACCAGGAACCAGTGAGCTGGCTCAGCACTTGCTCTCAAGCCTGAAGACCTGAATTCAATGCTCAGGACCCAAGTGGTAAAAGAACCAACTTCCACCAGTTGTCCTCTGACTTTTAAACTGTCCCAAAAAACAAACAAGGAGCTGGACAGTTGGCTCAGTGGTTAAGAGCACTGGCTGCTCTTACAGAGGACCCAGCACCACATGGTGGCTCACAACCATCTGTAACTCCAGTTCCAACAGATCTGATGCTCTTTTTCTGGACTCCACTGGTATAAGACTTGCACATGGTACATATATGCCCATTCATGCAAAATACTCATAAACACAAAATAAAAATGAAGTTGGGCAGTGTTGGCTAGCGTCTTTAATCCCAGCATTCAGGAGGCAGAGACAGGTGAACCTCTGAGTTTGTAGTCAGCAAGGGATACACAGAGAAACCCTGTTTCAGAAAAAAAAAACCAATAAATAAACAAAAAACAAACATTAAAATAAAATACACCAACTGCAATTGCTCAAGTCTCACCTATAAGATGGTGTACTAGGCTCTCTGCTCAGTGCAGACACAGGATCCCAGCCTTGCCACATTGCATATATCAACAATAAGGCATTGCTTTTGATTGACTGAAGCCATGGGTGTGCAAGTTACAGGTACAGAGGGCTACACACACACACACACACACACACACACACACACACACACACACACACAGAAGAATGTCTGAAAGAGCTCCAGCCCACAATCTGGCAAGCACCTTCCCTTTTCAGGACAAAGAGTAGGACGGATGGGGCCTTCACCTGAGCTGCGTAGGCGAGTCTGCCTATTTTGAGACTTGCCTTCATTTCACTCTCCCTGTACCCACTCCACTCCGACACTCACACACTTGCCACCTGCCCGGCCTTCGCCTGCACTGTTTCCTGGGAAGGCAGATACAGGGGATAGAGAAGTCAATGCTGAGCTTCTAGTTTCTTTTGCGTTTGTTTTTGTTTGTTTGGTTGGTTAGTTGGTTTTAGAGGCAGAGTCTCACTATGTAAATTTGTGCTGGCTTTGAACTTGCTTCAATTTACCTGTGTCTGCCTCCAAAGTTTGATTAAATTTCTTAGACTACATTTATTTTTTAATAATTTATTTATTTATTATTTTATTTGCTTTGGTGTTTTGCCTGAAAATGTCTATATGAGGGTGTCAGATCTCCTGGAACTGGAGTTACAGACAGTTGTGAACTACCATGTGGGTGCTAGAATTGAACCTGGTCCCCTAGAAGAACAGATGGTGTTCTTAACTCCTGAGCCATCTCTCCAGCGCCAGACTATATTTATTTATGGGGGGCACTTCTGTGCCACAGTACATGTGTGGAGGTCAGGGGACAACTTTCTGGAGTTGATTTTCTCCCTCTATCTTGTGACTCCCAAGGCTCAAACTCAGGTTGTCAGGCTTGGCAGCAAGCGTCTCTACCTGCTGGGCCATCTCACCAACCCCAGTGTGAACCTTTGAATGCCCAGCTTTACCTCTGGATTCCAAATCAGACTTTTCCGTGCCCAGACAAGAACATCTTGAGTACAAGCTGCCTCTGTAGGAGCCTTTGATGGAAAATGAGAGGTGGCAGCCACAGAGAGCTCAGTGCCAAAGATCTGAAGCAGCTGCTCAGGGGTGAGGAACTTAACTGGGTGTGTGGAGAGGCTGGCCTCTTTCCCTTTACCAGGTGGCTTGGTCTGCTCCCAAGCCAGAACCCCACAGGCCCATCTCCTCAGGTCCTGCCTCCCCAGGAACACGTGTGCCTGAATGCTTCCGGAGAGGGTCTTAGATGGTTCTAATTTAATACTAGACAAATTGGGAGGCTGGGTCTGGGCTCTTGAAACTCAGAAAGCTGCAGGGGTTCCCCCCTCACTACCCTTGCCCCCTGTGGAAGTTAAAGTGGTATCAGACCCTCTGGAACTAGAGTTATGGATGGGTGTGAGCCACCATGTGAGCGCTCAGAACCAAACTCAGGTCCTCTGCAAAACCAATAAGTGCTTTCTCCTACTGATGAGCCACCTCTCCAGCCCCCAGTTTTTTGGGAGGGGCGTTGTTAGTTTATTTTGTTTTTAAGAAGAAGAGACAAGGAGACAAACTGGTTCAGGATCCATTAGAGGTCCCCAAAGGCCAATAGAGCAACAGATTGATCAACTAAAACAACCTAGACCAGACTAGAAAGTAGGAGTCAGGCTGGGGGGCTGGCTTGGCAGCTAAAGTGCTTGCTGAGAAAACATGAGGACCTCTGTTTGGTCTCTCAGTCCTTGAATCCCACAGTAGAAGGAGAAAATTGATTCCAAAAATTGTCTTTTGACCTCCACTTGTGTGCCTTGGCACACATACCTGTAATTTTACACATGAATATAATAATAAAAATAAAGCAAAACAAAAAGTAAGGCTAGAACAGGAAACATCAGTGAGAGTCAGACACAGTGGTGCACACCTTTTACCCCTGCCTAGGGAAGCAGGGCACCAGAGGTAGCCGGACCTCTGAATTCAAAGCCAGCCTAGTCCACATAGTTCCAGGTCAGCCATCCAGGGCCACTCAATGAGACTCCCCCCACCCGCCCAAAAAAAGGGGGTGGGGCTGAAGTCCAAGTGTAAAAAGAAAGTAACCTGCATTACTTGGACAAGCTCCCAGATTTCCCCACCACTGAGCAGATCTGCAGGCTAATGAGCTGAACTCCCTCATTAGAGAGCTAGGAAGGGTTACATTTTCATACCAACTTTTGTCTTTAAAAAAAGGCTTACAGTCTTTTGGTTTTTAATACAGTGGGGATACACAGTCAGCCCTCCTTATCTGTGGGGTTGACATATGCAGATTTAACAGACTGTGAATCAGAAATATTTAAAAACTAATCCAAACTGAGCACGCACAGACTCTTTTTCTTGCCTTTAGAGGATCTGGGGAGCTGGCTTGGTTGGTAAAGCACTTGCTGTGCAAACATGAGGACCTGGGTTTGGTCCCCAGCACCCACAAACCCTGGTGGTGCCGCACACACCTGTAGAATCACGTCCGGGAAGGCAGGGACAGACTAGCCAAGTTGGAAAGCTCCAGGCTCCGTAGAGAAGCTGTCATGAAGCATAAGGTGGGAGGCTGGGTTGAGACAGCCTTGCAGGTAAAAGAGCTAGTCCTGCAAGCCTGATGAGGCTGACCCTCAGAACCCACATAGATGGGGTGTAGAGACAGGAGACGCACCCAGAAGCTTGTGGGCCAGCTAGCCTGCAGGATGAAGCACAGTGTCAGAAACAAGAGAGACCCTACCCAACAACGTGAAAAGAGAACCTTGATTCTCAGTTGTCCTCTGACCTAGACATACACACATGCATACACACACACACACACACACACACATGCATACACACACACACACACACACACATGCATACACACACACTGGCATATATAGTCCCATCTATAATACATACATGCAATTAAATAAATATATATATATATTGAACTATTTTTCTGGTTCCTTTTATTTTGTGGTATGAGTGTCTGCCTGCTTGTATGTATGTGTACCGTGTGTGGACCTGGTGTAGTGCATAGGAATTCAGAAGATGGTGTCAAATCCCTTGGAACTGGAGTTACAGATGATTGTGACTCACCAGGTAGGTTCTGGGAACTGAATCCAGGTCATCTCCAAGAGCAAAAGTATTCTTAACCACTGAGCTACCTCTGCTTCCCATATACATGGGAACACCTTTAATCCCAGTACTGGGGAGGCAGAGGCATATAGATCTCTGAGTTTGAGGCCAGTCTGGTTTAAGAGTAAGTTCTAAGACAGCTATGGTTACACAGAGAAACCCTGTCTCTAAAATCCAAAATATGTATTAAATAAATATGTGTATATTTAATAAAATGAAAAGGTGGGAAGCAGTTGCAGAAGATGCCCACTGCTGGCCTTCTGGCCTACACACATATACACATATTCTCCCATATATACACACTAATGAGTACGTAGTAAAGCTATTTATGTAGCATTCCATTGCATTTGTTGCTGTAAGTCACATAGAAATGTACACTGAAGGATGTGTGTGGGTTATATGAAACACTCTCCCATTCTATACAAAGGGTGTGTGCATCTGAGAACGCCAGGAGAGACTGTGGGACCATCCCCACAAACTAGGAGGGGCAACTGCAACTGCACATCTTCTATAACATAAATGTTTTTAAATGAGGATGTCAGGTGTGGTGGTGCACACTTTTAATCCCAGCTCTGCTGAGGAAGAGGCAGGCAGAGCTCTACGATTTTTGAGACCAGCCAGGGCTAAGTAGAAAGACCCTGTCTCAAAAAAAAAATTCTTTTAATGAGGAGCTAGGAGAGATGCTCAGAAGTTAAGAGCACTGGCTGTTCTTCCAGAGAACCTGATTTGACTTCCAGTATGCACGTAGGAGCTCACAGCCATCTGTAATTCCAGTTCCAAGGGATCTAACACTGTCTTCTGACCTCTTCAGACACCAGGATGCAAGTGGTGCAGACATGCACTCAGACAAAAGTACCCATATAAAATAAAATACAAATAAAATAAAATTTAAAAATTATAGAAATTAATGAATTTTCCTGTCATCATAAAACAAACCTGGGACCCAACACCTGGCCATCATGATATCAGTGCACATCTGGGATCACACAAGATCCCATTCATAGGAGGGAAGTCTTAAACCAGCCATGGGACAATGCAGAAACAGCATGTGGGATCAAGATGCATCTCAGCACAGTTTCAGGAATATCCACCAGACAGACGGCACAGTTCCAAGAGAGTAAACTTCCTATGTAGTAAGGGAAAATGGCGACCCAGTCCTCCTTCCATGGTCCTCAGAGCTATGACAGGCAAGGTCCTGATAGACTGAGTTGAACAAGGTGCTATCCAAATTGAAGAACCTAAAAGAGTTCAAGGCCAGCCTAGACTACTAGCCTAAGATCATGTCTCCTCCAAAACAACAGACACTAAAGTAAAGAACCCAGGGTGAGGAGGTGGATGGGAATAAAGCACTTACCGCCCAAGGGCGAGAACTAGAATTCAGATCCACAGAAGACACCCAAAACCCGGCATCCTGCCTGTTATCCCAGGGCGCAGGAGGCAGGTTCACTGCGGCAAGCTGGCTGGCTGGAACAGCCAAACTGGTGAGCTCCAGGTGTGGAGACAGATCCTACATCAGTGAACAAGTGGAAAGTGAGGAAGACTCCTGATAACATCCTCCAGCCTCCACACACGTGAACATGCATGTCCACACACGTGAACATGCATATAAGGAATACACGTGCACATGGGGGGAGTACTAGGTGGAAATTGCATTTGTACTGCATAGTCAGACCTTCTTGTCATTATTCTCTAATAATTACAGGATAATGGTCATTTACATATATATATGTATATATATATGATAATGTACATAATTGAAAGATGAGTTAAAGCACATAGGAGAAAGTATTGTAGGATACTACAAATCCTGAGGCATTTTATACAAAAAAAACTTCAGCGTCCATCTATGTCTTTGTTTGCCAAGATGGTGGTTAGTAGTGCTCCTGGAATTTTTCCTGAAAATAGGGTCTTTAGGAACAATGAGGTCAGAAGGGTGGGGCCTCCATGTGAGTTTCAGGCTAGTATGAGTTACTTAGGAAGACTCTCTTGCAAAACCAAAGGAAGTTAGGGCATAGTGGCATACTCCCCCAATTCCAGCACTCAGGAAGCAGAGGCAGATGGTTCTCTGTGAGTTTGAGGCCAGCCTCATCTATATAGCAAAGTCCAGGCCAGTTAGGGCTATATAGTGAGACATTATCTCAAAAACAAAACAAACAACTAAAAAGAGAAGAGAGGGAGAAAGGGAGAGCTGGTGCCCTCAAAAAAGAAACAAACACCAGAGAGGCCAAAAGGCCACATGAGGACACTCTGTGGAAGCCTTCTGTGCCAGAAATCAGTGCCCACAGCACTTTGATCTTAGCCTGTCTGGCCTCTAGTACTAGGGCGAAGCAATTTCTGTTGTTTATGGCTCCCAGTGCAGGACGTTTGCCCCAGCAGCCCCAGATTAGCACAGGTTGGGAAGAAGAGCTCAAAAGGAGTTCAAAAGAAACCAGGTGTGGAGAGATGGGGAGTGGGAGGATGGGGCTGGGGGTGAGGGGTAGGGGTGGCTTTCCTCTTTAATCGCAGCACACGGGTGGCAGAGGCAGGTGGATTTCTGTGAGTTCGAGGCCAGTCTGGTCTACAAATCAAGTTCCAGGACAGCCAGGGCCATACAAAGAAACCCTGTCTTGAGTGGAGGAAAGAGCTCAGAAGAGAGGCAGGGCAAGCACTGTAATGCACAGAATCCAGGGCAAAAAAATGAAAATGCTGGAAGCCTGTGTTCAAAATCACAACTGGGAAAGCTGTAAGTGGGGTGCGGTGCCTCACGCCCTTAATCACAGTACTTTGGAGGCAGAGGCAGGCTGATCTTTGTGAGTTTGGGGCCAGTCTGGTCTACAGACCAAGTACCAGGACAGCCAGGGCTACATAGTGAAATCCTGTCTTACCATAATAAAAAATAATTTAAAAACAACAGCAGAACATTAAAGCATATTTATGAACACAGATTGCGCACACAGAAGACAGACTCTGAAAGCAGCTTTGGGGCTGAAGTATTGAACTGGACCTAGCAGTCAGATGCGCATGTGTGGTATGCTGGGGTCCTAGTGTGATCAGCCATGCATGCATGAAGTGCAAGATGAGCAAACACATAACGAGTTCAAACAGCGACAGAGTTGATAAGAGTGTAAACAGGGCTTCAAAAGGCAGACAGTAAGTACCGAGAGGGCAAGAGCCAGGCTCAAGCAGGGTCAGAGATGCCTTCATTTTTATCTGTCTATCTATCTATCGATCGATCGATCCATCATCTCTCTCAGACAAGGTCTTACTATAGCCCTGGCTGTCCTGGAGCTCAGATAGTTCTGCCTGTCTCTGCGTCTGGAGTGCTGAGATTAAAAGTGTAGCCACCGTCCCCAGCAGAGACTCCCTTTAGAAAATATTTCCTTCTCGAAGTATCACTTAGGCTTCTGCTTGGTGGTCATGTTCATACCACATGAGCCTGCCTTTTTAGGAGCCTCTGATTGCATCAAGACCAATCACCTGATCTGGAGGGGCCAATCAGCATCTCCTCCTCCTCCTCCTCCCCCTCCTCCTCCCCCTCCTCCTCCCCCTCCTTCTTTTTTGACTTTTTTAGACAGGATTTCTCTGTGTAGTCCTAGTTGCCCTGGAACTCTACTTCTCAAGTGCTGGAATTAAAGGATGAGCAACCATGGGCTGGCACAGAGCCTTCTCTTGATACTGACATAGATTGGCTTCTAGATGTTACCTGAGAGAACTGTTTGTGCATTTTCTTTCCTTCCTTTTTTAATTTTAATTTTATTGTTTTATGTGCACGGGTGTTTTGCCTGCATGTGTGTCTGTCCACCATATGTATGCAGTGATTGAAGAAGAGTAAGAAATATCAGATAATATGAATTTTTTCTATTAAATGCTATAAAACTTGTATACAGGAAAAATCTTTGTCACTCCTTTTCCTAGTGAGAATTTTTATACAAATATTTGAATCCCTCCACCACCCAGTAAAGCCTTGTTTACACAGCTGTATTCCAGGAATTTGATGGCCTGGAGCAGTGACCCCTTTCTTTTTGGAGCAATGACCCCTTGCCTTTCCTTCAGTTCCTGTGCCATTCTTTTCAGACTAGCCAATTAAGTTAAGACTGTGAGATCCAACCTCATCTACACCTTCTATAGAATTAGAACAAAAACCAAACGTATTTCCTGTCTTCCTGAGTTCACTCTTCCCAAGCAGACCCTCATGATCAAGAGTAAAGTTTGCACTTCCGTTGGAGTGGTGGTCTCTTTCTTTGTGACCCCAAACTTATTTCTAATAAAACCCAGATGATGTCAGATCCCCTGGAACTGGAGTTAGAGATAGTTGTGAGACAGCACGTGGGTTCTGAGAATCAACTCCAGATCCTCTGGAAGAGCAGCCAGTGTTCTTCACCTCTGTGCCATCTCTCCAGCTCTGTGTGGGCATTTTCATCTCAGAGTGGGCTGCAGATAGAAAAGGGGAGACTGAATGGTACTTAGGCTCACAACCGTCTTTGACCTCAGTCCCTGTTCTTCGTGACTATCTTGTGGGTTTTTTACTTTTGTTTTTTACTTTGATAAACCTACTCTTTGGATTCAGCTAGCTTGAACAGGAGTTCTGGGATTTGTCAGGGTTAGGGATGGTTTTGCAGTAGAGGAAGTTGCCAGGCATAGTCAGACATCAGCAGGCTTCGAAGGTCCTTGATCATAATAATATAATTCCTCACGATCAGCAGCTTATGAAACCAGGACCTGGAAGTACAAGACTTTGATCCGAGTCTCGCCTCTAGCAGGTGGAATGTGATGTTCTAACTGTCTAAGAGATCATAAGATTACTATCTAGCAGGAGGGTTTCTGGTAAAAAAAAAAAAAAAAAAAAAAAAAAAAAAAAAAAAAAGCAAAGACATAACATTGGCTACTCCCTGCGTGGATTAACTCAAATGAGCCTGTCAATGATCTGATCAGGAAAACTCTCTTCAGGTACGCTGTCTGTCCCAAAACTTTAAAAAATAGTATATTAAGCTGAGTGGTGGTGGAGTATACCTTTAATGCCAGCACTCAGGAGGAAGAGACAGACATATCCCTGTCAGTTCAAGACCAGCCTGGTCTACATAATAAGTTCCAGGATAGCCAGGGCTACTCAGAGAAACTGTCTCAAAAAACTAAAACAACAACAATAACAACAAAAAAAAAAGTTTTAAAAGTTGCCTGTGATGATTAATCTTGGTTGTCAGCAAGAAGGAGCTTCAGATAAATAATTGCCTCAATCAGATTGGCCTGTTGGAAGGCTAGAGAGAAGGTTCAGCAGTTAAGAATGAGCTTAGCTGTTCTTCCAGAGACAGACACAGTGCTGGAGAGGCCAAGAGCTCTTGATCCGAAGGCAGTAGAAGGAGACTGGATTCCACACTGGGCAGAGCCTGAACATAGGGGACCTCAAAGCCCGCCCCTACAGTGGCGCACTTCCTCCAACTGGGCCACACCTCCTAATAGTGCTACTCCCTATGACCCAAGCATTCAAACGAATCTATGGGGTCACTCCTAGTCAATCCACCACAGCTCCCTCAATGATACATGTGACTTAGAGGTATAAGCCAAATAAACCCTTTGTTCCCCAAGTTGCTTTTGGTTGTGGTGTTTGTCACGACAAAAAGAGCAAACTAAGACACTACACTACATGTAGGCCCATGGAGTGGTCTCTCCAGATACTCTACTTTCATCCTTCCACAATGGCTCCTTTGATCATGGCCCACTCCCAGGGTCCTTGAGAGACCTCATATTATCCTATAGACGCTCTGCCTGGCTTCTACACCATGTTCTGCGTCTCATATGAATTCATTCCACAGAGATAGCAAGGACTGGGTTCCTGAGGGGAGGCCGGCGCAGAGTTCCAGGAAGCCAATGAACTGGGTGTAAAGGAGGAACCAGGAATAAGGATTACACTGCCAAGCAGCATAGAGAGACAGGATGGAGCCGAGGCCTGGGTTTATGAAGAGGCAGATGTGGACCAGTAGATAGGAGACAGAAGGGAACCCAGCAGGATGCCAAGACACACTGCACTGTGGTTCCCAAAGGAGCCACCCCCAAGACAAGCCAGAGCCCTCTCCTATCAGGCTCTGTGGGACCTCAGAGCCACGTCCCTCAGGGGGTCACAGTTAGGTGGGTCTCTCTGCCCAGAGCTCCCTTCAAACTCCTCCGGGATTTCTATTTTTACACTGAGTTCTCAGTTCCTGAGTAGGAGGCGGTAATAAGAGAGTGGGAGAGGGAGAAGGAAGACTGCATCTCTGTGAAAAGGCTGGGTTTGGATGGAAGTTCTCTCTTCCTCAATCCCCAGTGAGAGGATCCAGTAGAACTGCGCTTTTCCAAAACGTTTCTTTAGTCCGGGGAGAGGGGGGTTGGTGCACACATGCTAGGTGAACATGTGGAAGTCAGAGGACAGCATTTGGGAGTCAGTCCTTTTTCCACCATGTGGATTCCAGGGACCGAAGCCAGGGCATCAGGCTCGGCAGCAAGCACCCTGAGCCACCTCGGAGGTCCCTGTGGCACTTTCTCCTCCTTTTAGTTCCTTTCCTAGTCTGTTTGTCATTTGCTTGTTCCTTGTGATTATGATTATTATTGTTATTGGTTTGAATCCCACCTCTGCCATCTGCTGCTGCTTGCTCTTGCCCATACTTCCTGGTCTCTCTGTGCTTCTGCTTCTGATGGGTAAATAGGGGCTGTTCAAGGAAACCTTGTCATGAGGATGCTGGGAGGATTAAATGAGTCAGTACTCCGCCTGGCACATAAGGATGTTATGTGGGCATTTGAGTGCTTGATTGTGTGTGTGTGAGAGAGAGAGAGGAGGGGGTCTCACTATGCAGTCCAGGCTGGCCTTGAACTCACAGAGAGCTGCCTGCCTCTGCCTCCTGAGTGCTGGGATTAAAAGTGTGTGCCACTGTGCCTCCTCTGGCCTTTAAATCTAGCCAAACTGCTGCTATATGATGGCTTAAAGCACCTAGAGATGAGTAAGACAGGACGTCATCTCTTTAAATATCCAGCATCCAGTAGGAGAAGCGCAGAATGAATAACTCCAGGATAGACAATGGGCATGACTATACTAGCGGAAGGCACAAGCAGTACAGGAGAAGGAAGGACCCGCTTGTTGGAACGATTACGGGAAGTCTCTCACAGGACAGAGTTTGAAGGGTTCTTTGTTTTTTATTTTGTTTGTTTGTTTGTTTGTTGTCTTTTCAAGACAGGTTTTCTCTAGGTTGTCCTGGCTGTGCTGGTGGAACTTACTCTATCTGCCTGCCTTTGCTAGTGTTAAAAGCATGTGCTACCCTGCCCAGCTGCAACAAGACAGGGCTTTGAAGGATTGAGAAAAGTGTGAGACCTTTGGGGGAAAGCAGGAAATCTCAAGCAAAAGGAACAACATCTTGGGTACGGAGTGTGGAGACAGGGAAGGGTTCGTGTGTCTAGGGAAGAGTGGGTGGGGCATTCTGGCTGATGCTTCAAGCATATGGCCTGAGGGATGGTGATGCTGAGTGAGAAGATTGAGTGACAGGTGAGAAGCCATAGAACTATTTACCCAGGAGTTCCTGACTTACCCAGATATTTAGAGACAGTGTTTTTTTCTTTTTTTTTTTTTTTTTAATCATCCAGGCTAGAAAAAGAAATGACAGAATCCTGGGAATTACCATCTTCCATATATAATTTGCATATGTACACATGTATATGTATGTTTGTATATGTGCAGGTACACGTATGTGCACCTGTGTATATAAGTAAAGGAAGGGTCAGGGGTCAACCCTAGCTGTTGTTCCTCAGGTAACTCTTCCATTTTGTTTGTTTGTTTTTTGTTTTTGTTTTGTTTTGTTTTCGAGACAGGGTTTCTCTGTGAGCCCTGGCTGTCCTGAAACTGACTCTGTAGACCAGGCTGGCCTCGAACTCAGAAATCCGCCTGCCTCTGCCTCCCAAGTGCTGGGATTAAAGGCGTGTGCCACCACTGCCAGGCTAGTTTTTATTTTTAAATAATGTATAAGTGTGTGTGTGTGAGGATGTACATGTAAGTGTGAGTGCCTACAGAAGCCACCAGAGGTGATTGGGTCCCTTGGAGCTGCACTTAAAGAAATTGTGAGCCACCCAACAAAGTGGGTGCTGGGAACCAAAATCAGGACATGCTCTCAACCACAGGGCTATCTCTCCAGTCTCCCAAACTCTTTTTTGAGACAGTTTCTCACTGGCCTGAAGTTCACCAGTTAGACTCGTCTGACTGGCCAGCTAGTCTCAAGGATCTGCCTGTCCGTACACCACCTACATGCCCTTCCCCACCTCCCCCACTCCCGGTGCCAGCATTACACACGGACATCACCACACTCAGCTTTTTTATGTGGGTTCTGGGGATCTAATTCAAGTTGCACACTTGCATGACAAGCACTTTACCTACACTGAGATATCTCCCCTTCCCCCTTTCCTTCCTCCACCATGGAAACGCCTGGGCTGATTCTAACCCCTTCCCTCCTCTTGGGGAGATGGCAGCATAACTTTTGAAGCGGTTATCTAGCCCAAGTCCAGGTTCCGGCTCTGAAGTGCAGAACAGACTAGAACCTAGAAGTGGACAGTGGACAGACAGTGGGCTCAGGATGGAGGTGGGCAGTACCTGAGCCTTATTAGCCCTAACGTCTCCTGAGCTCAGCCCTGAGCTCACACCTTTCTGTCTCGCCAGGCCTCTTCTGGCTCTGTGTTAACTGGCTGCCCAGACACCCTGCAGGTGACACTTGTCACAATTTTAAGGAAATTTCCTAAATGTCACCACTTTCACCTGCTTTCTGTTGCTTGCTGTAAATTAAAGGCCACATTGGGAACAAAAGAGGTCGTGATCTGAAGCCAGTCAGGGTTACGGTTATACACTTTCCTGGAAACAGCTCTTCACTGAGTATTTTGATAATTACATAAAGTGATGAGCTAGAAAGCCTTACACAGAGGCAAATACTATATACTTTTCATTATTGTTTGTTTTGTTTTGAGACAGGATTGCCTATCACCCAGTCTGGCCTCGAACTCCCGATGCAACTGAGGATCGCCTTGAACTTTTCTGATCCTCCTGTCTCCATCTCCTACAAGCTGGGATTACAAGAGTATGCCACCACACTCTACTCCTAAATTTCATTATTATTGTTTCAAAGGGAATATGAAGAGAAGGTAGCAGTGCCTCCTTGCTGCTGTGAGTATGTGCCTAGTTCATTCAATTCACCTCTTGCCTGTGAGTGATCCGATGGCCTCTTTTTCTTCCTATAGATGAAGGCATTGAGTCGGGGCAGGAAACCCATTTGCCTAGCGTATACATTCAAGTTCCATCTGCCTAATCTCAGAGGTAAACTTGGAAATTACAGTGCTGGGCCATCAAGGGTTGTTCAGTAGACAGGTGGCCCCAAGAACTAAGGCAGGATCTGGGAGATAGCCAGGTGGCCTTGGAGCTCATGATCCAGTCCTGTCCTCAGTGCTCGGTATCCTGGGTTTGGCTAGTCTCTCTTCTCTGTAGGCCAAGCCCACATACCAGCTCCATGGGTCTGACAGAGTCCCTCAGGCCTCCTCACCTGTGCTGCCTCTGTTCTTCATGGAACCTCTTAAACTGAGAAGCCCTACCCTTCATATGTCTGGCTTACAACCTGAACTCTATTTTTTTCATTGTTATATTTTATGTTTTTAGTGTGTATGTTTGTGTTTATGGGGGGGTGCATGTCAAGTGTGTGGAGGTCAGCAGACAAGTTGAGGAGTTTGTGCTGTATGTAGGCCTTAGGATGAAGCGCAAACCATCAGGGGTCATTGCCCCAGCTCACAACCTGGACTCTTAAGTACCTTGGGACCTTCTCGAGCTGAGGAAGTTCCAAGAGTCCAGACAGTTTCTGGCTAGAGGTGGTTCACCTCTCTAAGGCCACTGTAGTCTGAGCATTTGTTGAGGAGTGTGCAGGACTTACATACAGCTAGGGACCCCAGAAGAATGTGGCCCCTCAAGGCAGAGTGTCCTCTGGGAGCATCCTCCATGCCTGGCAAGGGGAGACTTGTTCCTCCGCTCTGGGGAGAGCTTTGTCCTGAGCATGACTTGTGCAATTCCCAGTGCCTCAGGCCTCCAGTGCCCCTTGACACTACTGCTCATCCCTTCTCCTCAGCATCTACTCTGAGGTCCGAGCTCCACTCCCCTGGTATGTTATTCACTTAATAGACATTCACTGTGAACCTATTCTACGCTCAGTGCTATCTCCACTGGCAGCATCTGGCCCACGAACTACAGGGAAGACCATCAAAGTCAGTCCATGAGTAGAGCTAAGCACAGAGACTCTAGCCAGGAGTGGAGGACATGCATGTAATCCCAGTACTAAGAAGTTCAGGTAAGAGGATCAGGAGTTCAAGGACAGCTCCAGCTACTGGAGACCTAGTCTCAAAACAAAAACAACAAAAGAGCCAAGTGTGGTGTCAAATGCCTTTAATCCTACAATCCAGAGACAAAGGCAGGCAAGTCTCTGTGAGGCCAGCCTGGTTTATATAGTGACTCTGCTTCAAAACAAAACAAAACAAAACAAAACAAAACAAAACAAAACAGGACAGAGGACTCAGTGAGAGCAGGAGACACTTTGCAGAGAGAGGGACTAGTGTGCAAGATTCTTGAGGCAGAAAATGGCTTGGCAGGTGTCAAGAACACCAGAAGGCATGGGCAGTGGGGGCTTGGTAGGTGAGAGGGATGGCAGCATGGTGGGTGAGAAAGGTCAGCAGGCAGTTCTCACCAGGACTGTGGCCCACAGGAGGAGTCTTACTTCTATTTCAGGTGCAGCCCTGTGGCTACGCTAAGCTGTTGTTTGTCTCAGAGCATGTCATACTTGTATGGCATCATGGGGTTTCACATGTCCTGAGAGCCAAGCTAGGAGCAGCACCCCAGAATCCTCTGTCTTAGACCATCAATATGGAAAAGAGACGTGAGTCCATGCTGAGAAGTAGTGGCACATGTCTATAATCCCAGGAGGCAGAAGCAGGGCGATCATGAGTTCAAGCCCAGCCTCAGCTGGGACCCGGTCTTATTAAAAAGAAGGTGAGGGTCAGTGACATAGCTCAGTAGGTAAAGGGGCTTGCTGCCAAGCCTGATGACCTGAGTTTGAACCTTAGAACTTACAGTAGAAAGAGGGAACTGACTCACACAAGGTGTTCTCTGACCTCCACATGCTATAACACCCAAACACATAGATAGGCACACATACAGTAAATTAACATGTAATTTTTATTCATTTATTACTTTTAAATGTTTATTTTTATTTTTAAGTTATATGTATGCCAGGTGTGGTGCTACATACATGCCTTTAGTCCCAGCACTCAGGAGGTAGAAACACAAGGGCCTGAGTGAGACAGCCTGGTCTACATAGTGAGTTCCAGGCCATTTAGGGCTAGGAAAAAATAATATAGGAAAAAATAAATATATGGCAAACACATACACAGATCAGAAAAAAAAATTTTTTTTTAAGACAGGGTTTCTCTGTGTAGCCCTGGCTGTCCTGGAACTTACTCTGTAGACCAGGTTGGCCTCAAGCTCAGAGATCCTCCCGTCTCTCCCTCCCGAGTGCTGGGATTAAAGGCTTTCACCACCACCACCCAGCTACATAAAATAATTTTTAAAATTACAAAAAGAAAACGGGTTCAGTCTTGCCAAAGCTGCAAGCAGCCTTGAAGGTTAGTTAAATGGGAAATGGCACCAAATGTCCATGGCCCAATCCCTAGCTGCAGAGCTAATGCCATTTCTTTTCTTTTTCAGGTCCAGAAAATGATGGTGCTCCCTAAAGGTGAGGGTGAAGTTGCAGCCTCGCCTTGGTCTTTTGGACCAAACTTGTCTGTCTGCTCTCCACACTACTCTCAGATAACCCAGCCTTTTGTTATTGGCTCTGCGTGAGATTCTCAACTTCTCTCCCAGACTCCAGATCCTCCAGGAGGCCTAGTCAGGTGACTTCCCAGCCCGCTGTTCTGGTTACGGTGCCCAAAACAGGTGCCCCCCCCCCCGCCCCTTCTTGAAGGGCAACACCCAGCCCCTCCTAGTACCTGACTGTCTTCCTGCCAGACTGCGCGGGTAGGGAGGGGACCTGTCCCTTGTTCCCGGAAGATGGAAGATCGCCCACGCCTGGCACTGTGCCGAGAGCCTGGGTGAGGGCGTCATAAATATCTCCTGAATGATTCATTCATTCCTTGGAAGAAAAAGTATGACCCTTAAGAGGTTAAAAAAGAAAGTCAGGTGTGGTGGCGCATGCCTTTAGTCCCAGCAATTGCGAAGCAGAGTTCGAGCAAGGCCAGCCTACTTAGTGATTTCCAGGACTGATAGGGCTGTGTAGTGAGATTCATTCTCTCTCTCTCTCTCTCTCTCTCTCTCTCTCTCTCTCTCTCTCTCTCTCTCAAAAGAAAAAAAAAAAACTTTGAAGTCACAAGGACCCAAATGGCTCTGACATTTGGCCTTGATATCCACCCTGGGCCTTATCTTTAAAAAAAGAAAAAAAAAAAAAAATGGAGTGGCCACCGATGAGGTCATTACAGAGTTTACAAGAGATGATGTCGGTAAGTGACCTGGACTGATATAGCCTACAATTACAACTCAATCATGGAAGGAAGTATCAGCCATTCAGAGAAGGGAATACTGCTGGCTGAGCTACTCGCTGGTCTGAGTGTGTGTGTGTGTGTGTGTGTGTGTGTGTGTGTGTGTGTGTGTGTGTGTGTGTGTGTGTGTGTGTCTTGAGTCCGTTTTACAGATAAAGAAACTGAGGCCAAGAAGAACAACATAAAGGGGGCGGGGTCCACCCCTGGCGAGTACAAGGTTTCCTACCCCACACATCCACAAGCCTGACATCCCTGAGTTGGACTTAGCCGACCCCCCCCCCCAGGACCCTTCCACGTTTGAGGACCTCGGACCAGATGCTCGCAGCGCTGCCCCCGCTCCTTGGAGTAGAGAGAGCTCTTGGGGTTGTCACTTTAAATTCAAGAAGGAGCAGGCGAGCGGGCGGGCGAGCGCGAGGGAGCGCGCGGCGGGCTCCTGGGAGCGTGCCCGGACTGCGGCGCTGCTCCATTCGGCCGCCGGGCCCCGCGGAGCCCCGGATCCGTGAGGCGCGGCTCCAGCGCGAGACGAGCGCCCCGCTACACTGCAGGGGTGGCGTAGCAGCGGGCGGCCGGACTCCTGTGCGAGCCAACTGCGGGAGGCCGGTGTGGGAGCAGAGGTAGAACCGGGAGTCGGACCCGCGTCCCCTCCGCGGAACCTGGGGTGAGTAGGTACCTGGCCCACCCACAGAGCGCGGCAGGCACAAGCGCCCTGGGATGTACACAGTCCCTCTCCTTGCGCCCGAAACCCGGGGGCCCCCACATTCCGTGCGTCTGTACCCCCGCGCTGCGCTGGCACACCAACGCGGGGCACAGAGCACGCCCGGCGCCCTCCCCGGGCCCAGCCACTCCGCGCACTGCGCATTGCCTGGCGCCAGCTCGCCCGGCCCCCATGTGCACACACGCGGTTCACCCGACTGTTTACACACCTCCCCTGAGCCGGCACACCGCACACACCCCTCACCTTCACACTCAGCATCTTGGCTGTCCTAACTGCCCCTGGCCTGACCTTACATCCCGTTGGGGGTCCTTGATCAGTCCTCGCCCCCCAACTTCCAGTCTCCAGATACACCGAGGGGTGGGAGGATCTGCTTTGCAGGAGGCGCGTCGCATCTCTTCTTCAGGAGGCCTGCGGGAGGAACCTAAGGGTTTCTTGAGCTTCACTTGAAGCTGTATATAGACGGAGCCGAGCATGGGGGCAGTAAATGGCACTGTAGGTGAAGGAGCCCTGAGCCTTTCTCTTTGGTGGGCATGGTGCCGCTAAGAGACTGTCTCACCTTACAGTTGATGGGGCCAAATCCATAGAGAACCTGGGAAACTTGCACCTGAGCTGTCTAGCCAGGGTGCAGAGTTTGAAGAGCCTCCTCAGCAGTAGTCCTTACTAGAAAGTGAGAAAGGAAATCTGAGGCTCTGCAAGGAAGGAGACCCACCTGGGTGTTAACACAACCCACCCAGTAAGGCCAGGACACCTCACCCACACCCTCACCCCACTCCACCCCCAACTCCCATTTCCATCCTCTCTGAGCAATCTGAAATCTTTCTCAAGCAGCCCAGTAAAGTGGGAGCCCCCAGCCTGGGGTCCAAACCTGGCTTCGTCCTATTAAGTGCTTGCTAGTGACTTGGGGCAAGTCTGGGATCTCCAGAGGCATTTCCTGAGCACAAGGCAAGTTCCTGGTACTATGCTGGCACACAGTAGGTGCTCAGTGTCAGCTGTCACCCACCCCCAGCCAGTCTGCACTGTGGTTCCTGCGGGTATCTGGAGGATGGCACCAGGATGTGGTTATCCGGAAAGCGTTGTGAGGGAGGGATGCACTTGCGTACTTGCAAAGCTTTTTCAAGCCTAAAGGTCCCTGAAAAACTCAGCCTGGAAGACTGAGGCTCCCCCACGTAGCTCCTCCCCATCCCTATTACCTGCTGGTGTCATGCTGGGCATGTGGGAACACTGAGCAAGAACCAGGGAGGGAAGTGTAGAGAAGGGACTCAGCTGAGGGCCCCTGGTTCTGCACACAGAATTCATTGAAAGTCATTTCTCTGACAAGCTCAGGAGGGAGCCTCTGCCATGGTCCCATTCCAGCACAGTAGGATGATGGTGCTTCCCAACCATCCCAGGGACCTGAAGGCCTGGTCAGCAGTCAGCATGGTGGCCCAGAGCCATCATCTTTCACTGATATGAAGCTCAGAGTAGGGATGCATGTGGCCTTCATCTTCCTCATCTGTGAAGTGAGGATCCAGGAATTTATTCAGTCACCAGATCTGGTGGGCACCAATTATGCACTAAGCTTGGAGTTAAGCACTCAGCACACAGCGTTGTGAAGGCAGTGCTGGGGAGGTAGGTAGGAGGGTACTATTAAGCACAACTGTGAAGCAGAGGCTGTTCTCAATGAACACTGCCCCATGCAGTGTAGACCTTGAAGAGGACTGTAGGTTGGGTAAGGAGGAGGTACTTAAGGAGCAAGATGCACAGTCTTAGCTCAGATGAAGACCTGGAGCAACCCCAGCTGGCCCCTGCTGTAAATCCCGGCCTTCAAATGCCCTGTCAGCATCCTAGCCAAAGCCGCAACCCTGGGCTGCAGATAGGAACCCACTGGTGTTGCCTGGGAAGAGACGGAGCCAAGGGTCTCTCAGGTTGTGAATAAGGCCAAGAAGGGCACTTGCTACAGAGGCAGATCTGGGATATTGTCAGCTCCCTTTGTGTTGGCTGGGCAACTTTGGGCCCATTTACTACCTTCTCTGAGCCTCTCTGTCCCCCACCAAGTGAGGATTATGACAAGATTTGCCCCAGAGTATCTTTGGGGGATGGAGAAGGAAGCTCTGGGTAGGGGCCTGTGCCTGCTAAAGCAGGGGCACCACTGTTGGCTTTGGGCAGGTCGTTTGACCTCTCTGAGCGTATCCCAACTGTTCATGAACAGGGAATTTCTAACAGACTGCAGGTAATGAGAGTGGGCAGTGGGATGGGAGGGGCCAGGCCTGACCCCAAGAGCATGAGACTATGAATGTTGTCATTGTCAGAACATCTCCCTTCTTCCCTTCCGGTACTGGGGATAGAACCCAGGATCTCACACATATTAGACAAGCACTGTGCCACTGACACATACACCTCACACCCCGTCTTTTCCCCTGAATTTCATTTTTTAAATGAAAATTTCTCAGTCAAAAAAAAAAAAAAAAAAAATT
>CM052703.1:51933095-51980639 GCA_028551405.1 Uromys caudimaculatus
TGGCTCAGCGGTTAAGAGCTCCGACTGCTCTTCCGAAGGTCATGAGTTCAAATCCCAGCAACCACATGGTGGCTCACAACCATCCGTAATGAGATCTGATGCCCTCTTCTGGGGTGTCTGAAGACAGCTACAGTGTACTTACATATAATAAATAAATGAATAAATAAATAAAATTTAAAAAAAAAAAAAAAAAAAAAAATTTTTTTTTTTGGAAGCTCGGTACTGGTAGCTCCTGCCTTTGATCCCAGCACTTGGGAAGCAGAGGCAGGCAGATCTCTGAGTTCAAGGCCAGCCTGATCAACAGAGTGAGTTCCAGGACAGTCAGAGCTACATAGTGAGACCCTTTCTTGGAAAACATTTTTTAAAAAAACAACAGTAAACTCACCATATTTGGGGGCCAGGGAGATAGCTTGGTTGGTAAAATGTTCACCAAGTACAAATCAGATTGAGTTCAATTTCCAGCAGTCACACAAAAGCCAGCACTGGGGAGGCAGAGACAGGCAGTTCCTGGGGCTGACTTGCCAGACAGCCTAGCCTAAGCCTCGAATCCCAGGCCAGTGAGAGACCCTGTCTCAAAAAACAAGGTAGATAGCTTCCAAGGAAGGAGACCTAAGGTTGACCTCTGACTTCCACACCTATACATAAACATATACCCATCCATACACGACCATGTGTTCATGCATACAAGTAGAAGTCAGGGACAAGAGAGATGGCTCAGAAGTCAAGGCACTGGCTGCATTTCTAGAGGATCTGGGTTTGACTTACTCACACTGTGGCTCACAACTGTCTGTAACCGTAGTTCCAGAAGATCTGAGGCCCTCTTTTGGCCTCTGTGGGTACCAGACACACACACACACACACACACACACACACACACACACACACACACACACACGCACAGAGTACACATACATATACCACACAGGCAAAATATCCCCCCACAAAAACACAAAATATAATTTATTTAAATTTAAACAAAGAAAATGTGTTTGCAGGCTGACAGAGCTGCTCCCACGATGGTTCTGTGCAGACTGGGAGCTAGGGGCTCTTTCTGTGTGTTGGCCAGGCCAATAGCCACAGCAGCTGATATTTGCCAAGCCCTCTCATTCTACCCTCACAGGGTAGACATGGCCTTGAACGTCTGATCTTCCTGCCTCCACCTCTTGATTGCTAGGAGTGCAGGTGTATACTACCATGCCCAGTTTTATTCAGTGCTGAAGAGTCAAACTCAGGCCTTCACGCATGCTAAGCAAGCACTCTACCGACAGGTCTACATGCCAAGCCCAGTTGTAAGCCCCTTTTCATAGACAGTACTACTGAGGCTGAGAGAGACAGAGACAGAGACTCAGAAAATTGTCTAAAACCATGAGTCAGCGAAGAGGCTAATCTGGACTTCAGAGCTCACAGAGCTGACTGCAAACCTGGAGTTGGGGCTGATCTCCTGCAGGAACTTGTACATCTTCCTGTTTCCTCCTCCCTGTCCTTAGGCAGATGTACCCAGACTTCAAGCTGTTTGTAGCAGGGCTGGAAGCTCTATCTGAGGGTGCACCAGGCAGTCACTCATACCTTCCCAGATATCAGTTTCCATGGCAAAATAAAGGAAGTAGATGTTAGGATTGTAGGATCTGAACTGGACCAGCCTTGGTTGGCCCCTCAACCCCACATATACACATATACCAAAAGCCAAAGCTTGATACCTGCTGGGGTACTGCTGGCACCATGCATGCTGTACCACACCTTGCTTAGTTTTCCTTTTTTGTTGCCAGCCTGTGCCAGATGTATGACAAAGAATCATGCAGGCATTGTCAGAACCACAGCAAGACTGAGGCAGACTGGAATGTGTGTGCTCTCACACTGGGTTTAATGTGTCCAAAAATCACATCTTCTGTAGGCTAGGCCAGCCCCAGACTTGTACAGCAAGTCATTTGAAACCTACAGTTCTCAGGCAGCTTTCTGGGAACCCTATGCCCGTCCTCAGTAAGACACAGTGATTAGGAACTCAGAGCCAGATAACCAGATTGAACACTTCATAGCTATGTGGCACACTGACTCCACAGCACTCTGGTCTACAGAGCAAACATGATTCTAATGCCTTGCTAAGAGGGTTAAATGAGGTCAAGTATGCGTAGATGCTCAGAACTGTGTTTGGTACTTAGATGTGCCCAGCGGGGTTGGCTGTTATTATTATCGAAAGCCCAGGACTCGCTCAAGCCAAGATGGGTGAAGCCTTATTGTCTTAGCACTGCCTCCCATCACCATGACAACTCTTATCTCATCAATGTGGGAGCAACATCAGGAGAACCAGGAACCAGGAGCTGGCTACATACCCTCATCTGTCCTGTCTCACAAGGCTATGTATCCTAGGACCTATGTGCGCAGAACTACCTTCTTCACTCCAAAACCACATGCTATAGAGAACCCCCACCCCCAAAACTCCTAAAGTCTCAGCTCCACTCTCTCACTAAACCCTGATCCCAAAGAAAGCCTGCAGAACGCTTGGAAGGGTTGGTGAGCCAAAGCCCAATGTGCCGGAATCACATGGACATTTTGTGTATACATGAATTGATTATATTTAAAAGTCAACAAGCTGATCATATGAGCTTGTGTTTGTAGTCCCAGCTATTCTGAAGGCTAAACGGGATCACTTGAGCCTAGCGGTTCGAGGCCAGTTAGGGCAACATAACCAGACCCTGTCTCAGAATTAATGAGTGCTGGGGATGTAGTTAAGTGGTAGTGTGTTTGCCTTGTATGCTTCAAGTCCTGGGTTCAGTTCCTAACATCAAATAAAACTGAGTGTAGTGGCATATACCTGTAACCCCAGAACTCCGGAGGTGAAGGCAGGAGGATAATGACCTTCCATTCAAGGTCATTATCAGCTACATATGGAATCTGAGGCCAGCCTGGCACACAAGACTATCTCAACAAAAAGTTAGTTAATACATTTTAAATTCTTAGTGGATGTAATCCTAGCAGTTGTGAGGTGGAGGGAGGAGAGTCCAGAGTTCCAGATAAGCCTTGGCTACACAGTGAGTTGGAAGCCACCACCCTAGACTACAGAGTGAGACTGTCTCAGAAACAAAACAAAACAAACAAACAAATGGGGAGGCTGGTGAGATGGCTCCCAGTGAAGGTACTTGTTGCCTGATGACCTGAGTTCAGTCCCTGGAGCCTACACTGGTGAAAGTACAAAACTGACTGTAGCAAGGTGTCCTCAGGCCTTCACATGTGCACACAGGCCCAATAAACAACAAACAAACAGTTTTTCCCAGCTATTCGCCCTTTCTTTTTAAAAGATCTGTTTTATTCTTTTATGTGTATGAGTGTTTTTCCCTAGTGTGTGTGTGTCTACCACATGCATGTCTGGTGCCCTTGGAGGTCAGAAGAGGGTAAGGGATTCCTTGGAACTGGAGTTTTAGCCACCAAGTAGGTGCTGAGAATAAAGCCAGGTCCTCTGGAAGAGCAGCAAGTGTTCTTAACCATTGAGCTGTCTGCCCAGCCCCCATCTGGCTTGTTTTTAAAGAGATGTGTCCTAATTAGAGTTTCTACTGCTGGGATGAAGCACCATGACCAAAGCAACTTGGGGAGGGAAAGGTTGATTTGGCTTTCACATCATGAATTACAATCCAAGAGGAAAGCCAAGGCAGGAACTCAAACAGGGCAGGAACCTGGAGGCAGGAGCTGATGCAGAGGCCATGGAGGCATGGAAGAGTGCTTCTTACTGGCTTGCTTGCTCCCCGTGGCTTGTTCAGCCTGCTTTCTAATAGAAGCCAGGACCACCAGCGCAGGGATGGTTCCAGCCACGATGGGCTGGGTCCTCCCACATAATCACTAATTAAGAAAATGCTCTACGGACAGATCTTACGGAGGCATCTTCTCATCAAGGTTCCCTTCTCTCAGATGACTATAGCTTGTGTCAATTTGACATAAAACTAGACAGTACAAGATGGAAGATTCAGCCATGCCTAATTAGAATCCCTGCTGGAAATGGAAGTCAGGTGCCCCGAGCCAAGCAAGCCCCCTACAGGTCTGACTTCACCCTTCCTTCCCTTGCCTGGAACTTGCAGGCTTGGGGATGGGGGACATGGGGGACAGAGAGGGGAGGATGGGATCGTGTCAGCACTTAGGAACTGCAAGGGAATCCACCAGCAAGGTAATTTAGTCTTCTTTGTCCTTGAATAAAATGAGTACAGCACATTCTAATCTCCCATTCCAGAACCTCTTCTCCCCACCCACTCAGAATACATTCCCGAGCCAGATTAACTTCTTAGCAACAATAATAAAACAATAGTCACCTGAGTCTAGACAATGGCCTGTATGAGCTCCCAGGTCTTCATCTGGAATAATTTATACCGTCCCACTCAGGGAAGGATTGAGAGTAGAACACTGGGGGAATTCAGCCCTTTTGATTTCCCCCCAGCTGTAAGGAAACCCAAGTTAAGGCACTAAGTGATGTGTCTTGATGAGCAGTCTGTTCCCAACTGTGCTTGGGATGGTAAAGAGGCAGGGTTGGCGAATACAAGCACCTGCTAACAACGCTGGAGCTTCAGGTAAATACTGGATCATTCTTAACACAAATTGTCAGAAACTGCCATGCCCATGGGTATCCTGTGCTTTATCTAGCAACCCTAAATAAGTTTTAAAATGCTTAAAAAGAGACTTCAGGCTGAGCAGTGGTGGTGTACACCTTTAATCCCAACACTCAGGAGGCAGAGGCAGTTGGACCTCTATGAGTTTGAGGACAGCCTGGTCTACAGAGTGAGTTTTAGAACAGCCCGGGCTGCACAGAGAAACCTGTGTGTGAGAGAGAGAGACTTTAGTAGGCTGGGAGATGACCCAGGAGGCAAAGAGTCTGCTATATAAGCATGGAGACTTGAATACAGATCTCTAGCACTCATAGAAGAAGCAGGATGTGGCTGTGATTGACAAGGGAGGGGTAGAATACAGGGACTGGGGCCCCCAAAGACAGGAACAAGACAGGAGGATCTCGTGACTCTATCCGAACATCAACCCCTATTTTCACATGGGCTCACAGGGGTTAGTATACCTGCATACACATTCAAAAAGAGGTTTTAGTATCCAGGCATAATTGTACACATATGTAAGACCAGCATTTGAGAGGTAAATGCAGGAAGATCAGGAGTTCAAAGCCAACCTTGGCTATCTAGCAAGTTCAAGGCTAGCCTGAACTACATGAGACCCTGTTTCAGCCCCTTTCCCCAGAAAAGCTTACAACACCATTTTGCTTAAGACAGGATTCCATTATGTAGCCCAGACTGTCCTCAACATGGTAATTTTCCTACATCAACCTCCTGAGAGCTGGGATTACAAGTATGTACAACCATGCCTGCATTTATCTACAGTTTTTTTTTAAAATACCATGAACAAGAGCACCTTTGGAGCCGGACTTGGTAGTGCATGAGTGTAATCCCCACACTCCGGTGGCTGAGGCAAGAAGATTGAGAGTTCCATGCCAGCCTGGGTTACACAGTGATACCTTGTCTCAATAAGTAGGAGAGGGGGATGGGAGGGAGAGGAGGAGAAAGAGAGGTGAAAGGCAGAGGTGGGACCAGACATTGTGGCTCATGCCTTTAATCCCAGCACTGTGGAGGCAGGGCAGGTGGATCTCTGTGACTTTCAGCCCAGTCTGGTCTACATAATGAGTTCTATGACAGCCAAGGCTACTTAGAGAAACCCAGTCTCAAAAGAAAAGGGAGTGGAGGGTTGGGGAGATGGCTCACTGGTTGAAACTTAGGTTCAGTTTCTAGCACCCACAGGACAGCTAGCAATTATCTGTAACTCTAGTTCCAGAGGATTTGATGCTCTCTTCTGGACTTCTTGGGTACTGCATGTACATGTGGCACAGACATACATACAGACAGGCAAAACACCGAGGCACATAAATTTTAAAACTTTTTTTCAGAAAGAGAAAGTGCGTGTCTCACTGTGTATCCCTAGCTGGTCTGGAACTTCCTTTGTAAACCAAATTGGCCTTGAACACACAGAGATCCTGTCTCCTCCAGAGTGCTGGGATTATATACTACCACATCCACCTCAATAATAAATTTTAAAAGAAGAGGAAGGGGTGGGGCAGGGAAGGAAGAATACACTGGAGGAGCAACCATTTTGGCCAAGTCTGCCTGAGTGACAGACATACAGATGCCCCTGAGTTAGGAATGTGATGCTCTGAACCCCACTCACAGCTGACTACTTTCCCTTCCAGTCCCTGTCACTGCAGGGGACATCATGGCTGTGGACGTGACAGAATATCATCTGAGTGGTGAGTCTCCCAGATAAGACCTCCAAGGACCACAGCTTCAGGCAATTGCACCAAGCTTGGGATGGGAGATGTCACTGGGACTTGAATAACAGCCTTCTTCCATGGGGACATCATCCTGGGGCCCATCTGGGGTCTCCTTGTCATTTCACTACAATGAATTCTTTCTGTTTTTTTGTTTTGCTTGTGTGTTTCTGTCTGTTTTTTAGGCATGGTCCCATGTAGGCCAAGCTGGCTTCAAAAAATATTTTTCTGCATTGTGTGTGTGTGTGTGTGTGTGTGTGTGTGTGTGTGTGTGTGTGTGTATTGTGCATGTATGCATATGTGTGGGTATACATAGGGATATGCCTGTGCACATATGTGTGTGTGCATTTGTGTGTGTGTATGTGCTTGTGTATGTGTGCTGTGCATGTATGCATACGGGTGCACATACATGGGGGTATGCCTATGCATGTGTGTGTATGTGCTGTGCATGTATGTATACATGTGTGCATACACATCATATGTGTGAGTGGACATGTGGTGGCCAAGGTGGATGTCAGGGGTCATCCTTCATTGCTCTTCCATCTTATTCGTTGAGGCAGGCAGTGTCTTTCAGTGAAACCAGAACTTGCTGATTTGGCTAGTCTGAATAACCAGCTTGCTCTAGGGAATCTCCATCTCTGCTTTCCAAGGCTGGAATTGCAGGCATTTGCCATGCCCACCACACCAGTATTTATGGGTTCTGAGGATCCAAACTCTCAGCCTCACACTTGCACACCAAGTGCTTTGACCACGGAATCATCTCTCCAGCCCCGTACATACTCTCTATGTAGCCAAGGATGGACTTGAACTCACAATTCACCTGCTTCCACTTTCTAAATGCTGAGATTACAGACATGCATCACACCTAGCAACACTTCCCTTAAGGAAATTCCCTGCATGACACAAGGGTTTCCTGGGAGACTCTTGACCCGCTATTCCCTGAGGATGAGCCTGTGGCATGGAATCCACTCACCAGGGCCCCCCCTGGAGTCTGTCAATATTAGACAACACTAAACTCACTCAGTTCACTGTCTGGGACTCACCCTTGCCCTTTTCCAATGTTTCTATGCAGCCCTAAGCTGGGAGATGGTCTGGACATTCCAGCATACTACCATAGTCCCACTACCATGTGGTGGATCGTGTGATGACTGAAACATAGCTGCCATCTTTCTTCCAGATGCTCCTCCCTCCCTATTCACAGAGAGAGTTGAGCCTTAGTGGGGAAAGTGACAGTAATAGGTCAGTATGTGATCCCGGATTTCCTAACCCCCAGTCTAGTGTTCCTACCTCAACAGCTCTTGCCCTAATGCGGCCCCACTGGCCCAGGGCTGAACTTCAGGATGTGGCAGGGAGCCTCTTTCTCAGTCCCCAGCCAGAGAGCCTCACTTTTCATCTTCAGCCCCTCTGGTCTTCATACAGAGAATGTGTTGTGTCCTTGTGACAATGTCACATGGCCCTCGCAGCTCCCAGCCTCTGTCCATGCCATTCCACACCTGACCATCTTCTCTGCTCTGCCTGGCTAAGCCTTTGTGTCTTGGATGGAAATCTACAGAGTGCTGAGCCGGCCAATCAGGTAGTAGGTTCTCCTCTGCCCTTCGACTTCCTCATATGAAAAAATGGGGATGTTATGGTTCTCAGGGCTCAAGGGGCCAATATGTGGGAAGAGCTTAAGCTAAGTCTGGCAAGTAGTGATTAGTATTTGGTAAGAGAGCTATTCTTGGGCTAGTATGATAGCACTTGCCTTTTAACTCCTGTACTCCAGAAACAGAGGCAGGTGGATCTCTGTGGGTTCGAGGCTAGCCTTGTCTACATAGTGAGTTCCAGGACAGCCGTGTCTATAGAGAGACCCTGTCTTGAAAAATAAAAATAAGAGCTGGTGTTAGAGAGCCTCTCCTCCCTCGTCTCTTTTCTAGTCTTAGTTTAGACCTCACTTCCACTGAAGAGCCCATTGTCCCACCTGCCAGTGAATAAAAACAATCAATAAATGTGTGTTTACTGCCATTCCATGTCACCTGCCTGGGTTTTTCTTTCCCTTATCCTAGCCCTGATCTCCGATTCTGCCAATCAACATTGGGTATTTAGTCCTCAGCATCTATACCCTCACGTGCGGGGGTGCCTGATTCTGCTGTGCCTCTGAATATGCCCATAGTCTGCATGAGACTGTGGACTTCTCTTCTGGAATCTAGACAGCCCCTTGCTCCCGCCTGGCCTGTTGTGACCTAGCTAGCCAGGTATTTTCCCATCTCACCCCCAGTTTGTAGACTCCAAGGACATTCCAGAATCTTGGCATGCCTGGGCCTGGGCCCCTCTGTAGATGTGTTGGTGTGGCTTCAGTTGGCTCCCAAATTCCATTCTATCACAGGAAAAGTCTATAATAGGTAAGGGGTGAGTCCTTACAGATCCTTCAACTCTCTATATAACTAAAGATGACTTAAACTCCTGATCCTCTTGCCCCCATTTACCAAGTGCTGGGATTCTGAGTGTGTACAACCAAAATAAGCCTGGTCTCAGAGCCCTTGTTCCTCCACTGTGTAATTTTTACATTGAAATCATATGGCTCTATTGTGTTGGAGAGTGATTTTCTTTTTCTTTTTTTTTTTTTTTCTTAAAGCTGGCAATAGGGATGATGTCTCCTACAACCCCCCATCCTAATGACCTAAGTTATCATTTGCAAAGGCCAATGATATTCCTGCCTATGACAGAACAGCCAGCCCCCACCAGCTCCCTTGGTGGGACCTTCAGGATGTTCTCAGGTCTCCTTTGTTATAAATAAGCCTGGGTGACTCACACTAGACATAACATGTGTTGGGATTTTTCCCCCTTCAAATAACACATCCTCTGGGGTCGGACCACTGAGTGTTTGTCATCTCCACTCTCCTAGAGAGGCAGGTACATGGTACTATTCCTTGCATCCAAGGTAAACCCAGATGCTGCCGTGTCTCAGCTGTGTGACTTTATTAGTCTAGATTTTCCTCTCATGACAGCAGAGAGTGCTCCTTGCTGGCGGAATGCCTGGCTGTAGGTCCTTTGGGCTGTTGGGCTTTGGGGAGAAGGGGCTAGGAGTCCCTCTGGTCCCTAGTGCTTTGTTCCCTCTCTCCCACTGGGCTCAGGTCCTTGGCTACCACTTCCTTTCTGCTGGCCCAAGACTCCCAGCCCCCACTGTACAGCCTGCCACTCTTCCTTTGTTTTATTTTATCTTATCCGTTGGGTGTTCTGCCTGCATGTATGCCTGTACTACTTGTGTGTGTGTGGTGCATACAGAGACCAGAAGAGGATATCAGATCCCCTGGGACAAGAGTCGCAGGTGGTTATGAACCACCATGTGAGCGCTCAGGCTCAAACCAGCATCCTCCGGGAGAGCAGCTGGTGCTGGTGACTACTGAGCCTCCAGCCTCCGGCCCATCGGTGCCTCTCCTCCTGCTCACACCTCAGCCTTCTTGTACTCCCAGAATTATTTCCAGCATTCTGTCTGATGTGCCTATGTGCCTGCCTGGCCCCACTCTGACCTCTGTGCTATATAAGGTCAGGAACTGGACCTGGGGCTCACTCACTCTGTGCTGGCTTCGCCTGCCCACAAGATGCTGGCCTGTCTGAGCACCCAAGGTTTAGTGATCATCTCCACCCTGTTGTAGGTGTTATTTCTTGTTTCTTTATTTTTAATGCATCCATTAGATCGAAGTTTCCATTCAGAGGGACCAATCTCCACCTTGCTGCTGCAAGGGGGCTAAGCCAGGTCAAGGCCAGGTACGGCACAGGTTATTACCCTGGTTCTATCTGGAGTCTGGCTGCAACCCAACACTACTTATTTCCAGTTTTGTGGCCTTGCAAGTTCTTTAGCTTTCTTTTGAGCCTCAGTTTCCCCATCTGAGTTGAGTACAGTATAGAACTGGAAATGATTTGAGAGTCCTATCTGTCTGTTACCTGCCACATGAGCCCTCGTATCTTGGTGGCTTCCTTAGGACATCAGAGCCAGATTCCTGAGCAGAGTGAGGCCAAATCTTTTAACACATGTAGTCCTGTTATGGCCCATACACTGTACAAAGTGAGGGTTCACAGGAAATGGTTGAAGAAGCAAATTACTACGTGTGGGAACAGAGGGATCCCAGTAAGGACAGCAAAGCCTAGGGCAGTGGAGGGAAAGAGCACAGCCTGTGGCCACCTCTTGTGGAGCTGGTGTATTGGTTTGAGGTTAGAGATTTACTGAGAGATAAACTCCACTTACATAAGCTGGGGATTGTGACTCACACTTGTAATAACAACACTCAGGAGGCTGAGGCAGAAGGATCACAAGTCTGAGGTCAGCCTGAGCTACATAGTGAGACCCTGTCTCAAAACGAAACAAAGTTCAGCTACTATACAATTAACTGGGCACATGCAGCATGGCAGGAAAGGCCTATAATCCTAGCATTTGGGAGGTGGAGACAGGATGATCAGAAATTCAACCTCAGCTATGTGACAAGCTCTAGGCCAACCTGGGTGTGAGGCCTGAGACCCACTATGAAATTCACCTCTCTAAAATGTGCATTGCAGTGGCTTTAGATTAATCAGCAGCCAATGAATTTTGAGAATATTTTCATCATCCCCAAAAGAACTCAAATTCCCCCCATTTACCAAATTGAAATAGTTTTTTTTATTGTTTTTAGGTATATATGTGGAGTGTGTGTGCGTATGTGTCTGCGTGTGTCTCTGTGTGTGTCTGGTGTGTGTGTGTGTCTGGGGTGTGTGTGTGTGTGTGTGTGTGTGTGTGTGTGTGTGTGTGTGTCTGTGTGTGTATAGGCCAGCATTTGCTGTTAGGTGTCTTCCTCCATCAGTTACTCTCTACCTTATTTCTTGAGATAGTCTCTTCTCAGCCTTGCCAATTGGCTAGACTGTCTGGCCTGCAGGCTCCAGAGACCCACCTGTCTCTGTTCCTACAGCGCTAGGGTTACAAAACATGAGCCACCACACCTGGCTTTCATGTGGGTGTTGGGGATCTGAACTCAGATCTTCATACTTGTACAACAGGTTCTTTACTATTTGTGCCATCTCTCCAGCCTCTTAAACAGTCCTTATACAATTGTCCCTCAGTATCCTCAGGGACTTCATTCTTGGACCCCAATTAAATACCAAAATCTGAAGATGGTCAGGTTGATGATGTAGTGTCTACACAGTGCTGACACACATCTTCCTGTGTACTTTAAGCCATCTCTAGGTGACTCCTAATACTTAAGGAAATGTCAACTCTAGGTAAATAATTGTCACTCTGCTCTATTAAGGAACTAAAGACCAAGGAAAAATAAGTTGGTTTGAAGTGTAGATAGGCAGGCACAGCCTGGCTGCATGGTACACAATCCAAGATGAGTTGAGGTCATGTGGGCAGAACCCACAGGCACAGAGGCTGACTGGAAGTAAAATTATGCAACATGTGGTCTCTGTGACCAACATTGAGTGGCCACCAGATGTTCTCAGGGCTCATCTACTTCCTGTTGCATTGGCCTTATTATTACCAAATAACACTCCACGGGTGTGTGTCGCTCTCTGGTGAGTGTGCCGCTCTCTGGTGAGTGTGCCGCTCTCTGGTTTAGCCATTCACCAGCTGATGAACACTGGGTTGTTCTAAGTGAGGCATAAAGCACAGACGGAGTCACTTATTTTCCTCCTCTCTTTCCTCTCCCCCAAGACTGAAGCCTGAGAGATATCTAAGCACTGTGTGAGCCTTTCATCCACCCTGACCAGGTGTCTCCCAGTAGAAATGTGTGGTTTTTATGGAAGAGGAGGCAGAAGCAGAGAGCTCAAGAGAGTATGTTTAAACTGAATGTGGTATAATCCCATTCATATAATCCTAGCACTTGGAAAGCTGAGATAGGAGAATTACCTAGAATTTAAGGCCACCCTGGGCTACATAGCAAGACTCTGTCTAAAAAAGAAAAAAAGAAAGGAAGAAAGGAAGGAAGGAAGGAAGAAAGAGAGAAAAAGACATGTGCCTTGAGCTCTGGATCTGGAGAACCTCATACCAAGTCTTGTAGTTACAAGCATAAAAATAAAATTTTTTAACTAAAAATTTTGATTTCCTTTTTAAAATGTTTATTTACTATATATTATTTATTTTTTCATTTAGCTATGGCTGCAGATATGCGTGCATGCATGCCACAGCACTCATATAGAAGACAGAGGACAATGTGCGGAGTTGGTTATGTTCTTCTACCATATGGTGTCTTAGGGATTAAGCTCAAGCCACCAGTCTTGGTGGCAAGCTTCTTTACTGGATGAGCCATCTTGCTGACTCCTCCCCCCCCACCCCCAGTAAAAAAAGGTGTTAAGTACATAAGTATCAATAGGTAGGGTAGTACACTTAGAAGGTAGAAGAAGGAGAATTAGCAAGGAGCTAAATCATCTCAGCTACATAGCAAGTTTGAAGCCAGCCTGAGCTACGTGAAACCCCATTTAAAAAACAAACAGGTAAACAAACAAACAAACGAAAAACAGAAAACATGGGCTTAGGAGGTGTCTCAGTCAGAAAAATGGCTACCATGTAAGTATGAGGACTTGTGTTTGATCCCCCCATCTGTGTGAGAGCCAGGATGGCATGTGTTTCTAATCCCAGCACTGGGAAGGCAGAGACGCAAGGCTCCCTGGGGCTTGCTGGCCAGCTAGCACTAGGAGATCCTAATGAGAGAACCTGTCTCAAGAACACGGTGGACAGCTTCTGAAGAACACTACCTAAGGTTGACCTTTGGTCTCCACATGCATGCACACACATGCCTGCACACACACTACTGGTGCATGCTCACATGATAAAAAAGAGCCAAGCAACAAAACATGCAAATATATAAGTACCAATGGTAACTGACCTTTACCCGGTGACCGTTGACCCACTAATGACAGACTGTTCTTGTCTTGCAGTCATCAAGAGTCCCCCTGGCTGGGAGGTGGGTGTCTACACTGCCGGGGCCCTGGCCCTGCTTGGAATTGCAGCTGTGAGTCTATGGAAGCTCTGGACATCGGGGAACTTCCCCAACCCCTCCCCGTTCCCTAATTACGACTACAGGTACCTGCAGCAAAAGTATGCAGAGGCCCATGTGGAGGCCAAGCTGAAGGTGAGGCTTCCACTGCTGCAGATCTGCATCCCACTATCCATCCTAAGGGCCGGCCTCTCAGCAGGCCCCCTCTCGGTTAATATCGCCCTGTCAGTGGGGGTCTAGCCTCCCTCAGAGCCCTGCAGATCGTCAACTCCTTGCCCTGTGTTTCTTAAGTAAACGTTTGACTGATCACATTTTAAAATACTATCACTTGGGCTGGTAAGGAGGCTCAGTGAGTGAAGGCATTGGCCACCAAGTCTGATGACCTGAGTTTGATCCTGGAGACCTACATGGTGGAAGGAGAAAACTGGCCCCTGAAAGTTATCCTCTGATCTCACATTCACAGACTACAATGTGAGTGCCTGCCCACATTCACACTAAATCAATAAATACAATTTTTAAAAAGTTATCATTTTTTTAAAAAAGCCAAGAAGTGGTGGCACACACCTTTAACCCCAGCACTCGGGAGGAAGAGGCAGACAGTTCTCTGAGTTTGAGGCCAACCTGGTCTACAGAGGGAGTTCCAGGACAGCCAGGGCTACAGAAAAACTCTGTCTCGGAGAGGAAAAAGCTGTCATGTGAGCAGAAGGACCCAAATTAGGTTCCCAGCACCTATGTAGGCCTGCTCAAAATCTTCTGTAAGTCCAAATCCAGGGTGTCTGGTGCCTCCAGCCTCTTGCAGCCTGCTGCACTCACACGCACATGCGTACGTGCAGACACACAAACTTACATGTAATTAAAAAAAATTTTTTTTAAATAGAGTTTTACTGTATAGCCCTGGTTGGCCTAGAACTCACTATGTAGACCAGGCTGGATTCTACTCAGATACACCTGCCTCTGACTCCTGAATGCTGGGATTAAGGGCATGTGCCACCACATCTGGCATTAAAAAAATAAATTAAAATATTGGAGTTAGAGAGATATCTCAGCTATTAAGAGCAATGGCTATTCCTCAAAAGGACCCAGGTTTGATCCCCAGCATCCACTTGATGTCTTACAACTGTCTGTAATTCCAGTTTCAGGAGATCTGCTACTTTTTTCTGGCCTTGGTGGGTAGCAGACACACATAAGGTACACAGACATACATGTAAGCAAAATGACCAAACATATAAAAGAATGTTTTGTTTTGTTTGAGACAGCCCTGGCTGTCTTGGAACTCACGCTGTTGACCAGGCTGGCCTTGAGCTCAGAGACCCACCTGCTGCCTCCTGCCGGGGTTAAAGGCCTGCGCCACCATGGAAGGCTCATATGAAATTTTTTAAATGAAAAAAAATTCTTAAAACCAACCCCGCTATCACGTGAGACTAGATGTAACAATCTACACCTGTAATCCTAGATCTTCGGTGGCTAAAGCAGGAGTCTCATGAGTCCTAGGCGTCACGAGTTCTAGGCCACACAATAAGTCCTGTCTCAGACAACCGTCCTGTGGACCTGGGAGATGGCTCAGTGGATAAAGGGACCTGTCATGAAGACTGATGACTTGAGTTCAGTCCTTGGGGGCCATGGTGGGAGAGAGAACTGACTCCTCCCACAGCTGCGGTACACACACACAGCCTCTCACACACAGAGATAAATAAATTAATAAAATATAACAAAAATTCTAAGAGTATCATGAAAAATAGAGAAAAATACAAATAAGAGAAAATCATTTTCACAAATGCTACCATCCAACTATTAACTACTTATTTATTTATTTAGATTTTTTTTTTACACTGTTTTATTATGTCTTCCTGGCTGGCCTGGAACTCATTTTGTAGACCAGACTGGCCTTGAATTTGTACTGATCTTGTCTCTGCCTCCCCAGTACTGGGATTACAGCTGTGGACCACCTTGCCCAGCGTATTTGTATTTTTGACACAAGGTCTCATTATGTCGCTCTGCCTGGCCTGGAATTTGTGTGCACTCATATTGACTAAACGCCATCATACACAATGCAGTGGGTATGTTATATGTAAATTTTGTCATCGTTTGGGATGCTGTATTTTTCTTTGGTTTTTGTTAGTTTAGGTTTTGGGTTGTTTTTTTTTTTTTTTTAAAGATTTTTTTGAAAAAAACATTTGAGATGAGGGTTTTGCCTGCATTTCTGTGTACTGTGCTTGCTCCGTGCCTGAGGAAAGCAGAACGGGACACCAGATCTCCTGAAATAGGATCCGCAAGCGGTTGTGAGTCACTATCTGCATGCTGGGATTGAACCTTGGGTCCCCGGAAGAGCAGCCTGTGCAGTAGCCACTGAGCTGGCTCTCCGGCCTTAAGGCTTGTGTTTAAGGTTCTCAGACACACTGCTGAATCTAAAGCCATTTCATTCTTGGCAGAGCACTGTTCAGGCATCACATATAGTTCCAGAGAGCACAGCATGACTCTATCACAGACAGAGTCTCTCATGCTCACTCATTTGGTGAGCCCCTGGTAGTCTGTTGTTGGACTGTAAATTGAGACAACTTTCCAAGAAGCATTTTGGTAACACATGTTGAAACGGTCAAAGGGACTGTCCTCTTTGTGGGGGTTTAAGGAAATTATTTGAGGGCTGTTCATCTTGGTGCTCATCCAGGCACTCTGAAGCAGAGGCAGGCAGATCTTTGTGAGTTCTAGGATGCCCTGGTCTACACACTTGAGTTCCAGGCCAGCCAGGAGTACTTAGAGAGATGCTGTCTAACCAAAAAGGAAAAGAAAAGAAAGCTAATTGAGGCTGGGCATGGAGGTATAGCCTGTCATCCTTAGTACTCAAGGGACAGAGTCATAAGGATCAGGAATTCAAGGTTGACCTTGGCCGTATAGCAAGTTCAAAGCCAGCCTGGGGCAGGTGGATATCTGAGTTGGAGGCCAGCCTGGTCTACAAAGAGAGTTCCAGGACAGCCAAGGCTACACAGAGAAACTCTATCTCAAAACAAACAAATAAACTAGAAACAACATAACTGCCCAATGGGAGAATAATGGATATAAATTACAGTTTAACATGGGACTCACTAAACAAACAATACAGTAACAAAGGCAGGGGAAGACTGATGTGGAAGCTCCTGCTTTCTCAAAGCCCAGGGTTAACTTAGAGAAAAGATCATTTCTCCGAGGAGTGCCACTCAACATGAACCTTATCTTATGCTGTTTTTTTTTTTTTTCAAGATTTATTTTATTTATATGAGTACAGTGTAGCTGTCTTCAAACACACCAGAAGAGTGCATTGGATCCCATTACTGATGGTTGTGAGGCACCATGTGGTTGCTGGGAATAGAACTCAGGACCTCTGGAAAAGCAGTCAGTGTTTTGTTTTTTTTTGTTTGTTTTTTTTTTTTTGGTTTTTCGAGACAGGGTTTCTCTGTGTAGCCCTGGCTGTCCTGGAACTCACTCTGTAGACCAGGCTGGTCTCGAACTCAGAAATCTGCCTGCCTCTGCCTCCCAAGTGCCGGGATTAAAGGCGTGCGCCACCACTGCCCAGCCAGTGCTCTTAACCACTGGGTCTTTGTTGTAATTAGTTTTTTTAAGAGAGAGGGCTTTTTTTACGTTTATTTATTTAAGGGGGGTTATGCACATGTGTGATCATGCATGTGTGGAGGTCAGAGCACAGTTAGTAGGAGACAGTTCTCTCCTTCCATCGTGTGGTCACTGGGAATCCATTCCTGCTGGGTCATCTCTCCCACTCTTGTCTTCTGTCATTTTCCTTTGAGGTCACTCAATCACTAACGAGTGACTATACCCTGGGGCTCTTACCTTGGCCTCTTCTTTTGGAGTCACTGTTGTTTGTTTTGGGACCATATATTGGAGGCTGACCTTGAACTCCTGATCCTAATGTTTCTTCCTCCCAGTTTTGGGGATTCCATAGAGAGGATCTCTTATAAGCACCACCTGTCAGTAAAAAAGCTGATGGCCAAAGAGCCAAGGCACCACAGGAGCTGGGCATTGGCAGGAAGAGAGAGGAGTCTTGAAAATAGTAAGAGATAAAAGAGATGAAGAGAGTCACAGGGGACGAGAGGAAAGACGAGGTGGGGGATGGACCAAGGTGGCCGAAATTGAAATGCTGAGAGATCTGGGAAACACTGAGGAGATGCTAAGAAAGAGGCAGACCAGGACTGAAGAGAGGTAACTAATCAAGTGGTAGACATAGAATAGTTTGAATGGTTAAATAAATTATGAACTAGTCGGAGAATGAGCCAAAGCTTATGGCCAACACATTGATAATAATTAGTCTCAGAGTTGTTGCTGTTCGGAACTAAGTGGCCAGGGGGAAAACACAGATTTATGTTTTTAACAGAATTACATACATGATCCTCCATGCCCAACAGCTTTTCCTTTTTACAAGTGTCATTGCAGTTGACACTTTTATGTAAGGAGTTTTGTCACAATTATAATTTGAGGAAATGCCTTCTTCCATTCTGGCTAAGCAGAGAAAACTAAGCTAGATGTAGCTGGTGCATGACTGCAATCCCAGCTCTCAGGGGGTTAAAGCTGGAGGACCATGAGTTCCAGGTCAGCCTGGGATACTAGTTAAGTTCTTGTTTGAGAGAGACGTAGAGAAACAAAGTGGCCCTCTGTTCTGGTTTTGTGAAAAGAGAGCCTGGGGTGTCCTGAACAAACCGGCAAGGGGAATCTCCTTGATGTCTCCTAGAGATGGTACCTCCAACCCTTATGTTTCTCTGTCCCTTTTGTTCACCCTCAGCGAGTCCCTCCTTGGAATGCCCAGCGGACCACCACACGGGGAACACCCAGCCGCAAAGGCAGCCTCAGTATAGAAGACACCTTTGAGAGCATCAGTGAGCTGGGACCTCTGGAGCTGATGGGCCGGGAACTGGATTTGGCCCCGTATGGTACTCTCCGCAAGTCACAGTCGGCTGACTCTCTGAATTCCATCTCCTCTGTGAGCAACACCTTTGGGCAGGATTTCACCCTTGGCCAGGTGGAGGTGAGCATGGACTATGATGGAGCCTCCCACACTCTCCACGTGGCAGTGCTGCAAGGCAAGGACCTCTTGGAGCGCGAGGAGGCCACCTTCGAGTCCTGCTTCATGCGTGTCAGTCTGCTGCCAGATGAACAGATTGTCGGCATCTCCCGCGTAAGTGGGGCAGGGACAGAGAGGTGCACTGGGCTCCCTGAAGCTCTCCTGGGAAGCAGACATCTGGGCTGGTGGGCAGATCTGCAGTACCAGACAAGATGACAGGGGGCGCGGGAGAGCAGATCAGAATGTGGATCCAGAGTTGGATGGTCATGCATAGAACCAACTTTGTGGTCAGATTTCAATCTTCCTATCAATCAAGGACAGTGGGTAACTGTCCACCTCCACATCTGTCAACATGGAGTCTTGGCAGGAAGAAAGATGGCCTACTCATTTGGCTGATCTGGGAGAGAGCTCAATGACAGACTTATTTGCTTTGGAGTGGATGGAGGAGGGGTAGCCTCAATGTCGGTATGGTTTCATGAATTTGTTCACAAGAAGGGAGGACCACCCCAAGGATGGAAAATGCATGAGAGGAAAGTGAGTTTCTGGACCCCAAATGAAAGGGCCACCTTTATAGGAGCTGTGTTCTGTTGTGAGAGGTGTGGTCAGTACCCAAGGAGACTGAAGACAAGCTTTGGAGATAAGCATGTGAATCTCCCTCTGATCTCTGTTTTCTCCCTCTGATCTCTATTTTCTTCCAGTGACCCTGGTGGCTCACCCTGCTGGAAGATAGAGACCAAGGGAGCATGCTGACATGGCCCTTGGCTATTAGGATCTGTATTAGACCAGGACCCTCAAGACCAAGTTCTCAGCACAAAGGAGATGTATTTGCTCATTTATTTGACAGAGGGCAGGGAGATAGAGGATGAGGAAGAAGGAGAAGAGAACAAGGGAAAGGGAGGGGGGAGTATTTGTCCCAGAGGACAAAGGACCGCCTCTGGAGAGGAGGCGGGTGAGGCACATAGGAACACAATGGTATTTTATCAAGGTACAATGGGGAATCCCTGAGTTAGGCTGAGGTGTTTAGTTTTAATTGGGCATGTTAATTAGGTGAGCCAAAGGGGGCTTTCGATTGCTGGACTTCAATACTTTGATAGCTGGACCTTGGTAGTCAACCTAAGGGGGAGGAAGTGGCCAAATAAGGGGATAGACCTTGGTGGCTAGCTTCAGGAATGTAATCTAACAGTGTTTTGTGTGTGTGTGTGTGTGTGTGTGTGTGTGTTTGTTTTTTTTGAGACAGGGTTTCTCTGTGTAGCTCTGGCTGTCCTGGAACTCACTCTGTAGACCAGGCTGGCCTCGAACTCAGAAATCCACCTGCCTCTGCCTCCCAGGTGCTGGGATTAAAGGCGTGGGCCACCACTGCCTAAACACTGCATAATCTAACAGTGTTTAGCAGAGAAGGGTAAGGCCTGCCATGCCCTGCCAGAGCCATGCTCACCACGTTCAAGCTGGCCAGAGTCCCTTCATTGATGGTCAGCAACCAAGAGGAAAATAGAGTTGGATCCAACAAGGTCTCAGAATGCTTCCAACACACCTCACCTTGACAGCCATGCCCCACTGCCCAGCAACAGGCTGGTAGGAGTCTAGATCTCAAGCCCTCTGAGATGGGCCAGGTGAACCCCCAGTGATCTGTGCCCCACAGGACTTTCTTCTGTGGTCATTTTTACCACACTGAACATTAGCTGGCTTTCAGTGGTAGATATTCCATACAAACCCCCTGCATAGTACTCCTATAACTCTAGAAGATTCTAGAACTAGCCATGAGCTCTCTGTACATGGGGCACCAAGGAGGTGATCCAGTTTCCTACTGGCTACAGAGCAGTGGGTGGTTAGGAGACAGGTCAAAATCTAAGTTCCACCTTGGCCTGGCAGTGTGACCTTGAACAAGTCACTTAAGCAGCTGCCTTCAGTTTCCCCATCTGTCAAATAAGCATCACAGTTATGAAAATGGGCTGGGTGTATACACACACAGTGCTTAACTCGGTCCTCGGTAGGTGATCTGGAGTGGTTCTCGGAACCACGAAGAGTGGCTGTCAAGCCTGACACATTATGTTGCTCTTGGCCTGAGCCATGTGAAGAATTTTGGGTGATTCTGGTTATGTCCTCTGAGGAGGGACATTTGTGGACAGAAGCTTGGTCTGAGGCAGACCACTGTGTGAACAACATGGCTCCATATTTGTTTGGGGGGATTCAGTTGCTGTAGGAAGAACCTTCCCAGAACCTGGCGGAGACTGGTGAGATCAAAGTAGCCAGAAGCTAGGTAGAGTTTGTTCCTAGGGTGTCAGGCTTCATGACATCACAGCCTAACAGTCTAACTGTGGGGATGGGGTGTTGCCTCCAGGCCAGGCAACCCCCTCAGCTTCAGAGAATGTACCAGGGATGAGAGCCACTCTCTAAATACCACCATGCAGTGACTCAGGCGGCCCCCCACGGAAGGGCAAGCGGAGCCTCTCATGCACCTCCCTGAGGACTGCCCACAGCTTCCTGGGAGGAAGCCAATGGCATTCAAAGGCTGGGGAATGAAGCATGCCTAGCCCTGCCTAGTCACTCCATCCATCTGTCTATCTGTCCACTCATTAATCCATCCCGTGACAATCAGGAAGGTTTCGCCAGGCTCTGCAGGGCACTGTGGTATTAATGGCTGTTTACAGATAATTGTCTAGCTCCCACTGCATGCCTGCCCCCAAGGCTGTGCTGAGTCAGGCAGACAGGAGAGAGAGAGAGCAGGTCTGCCACAGCTTCTTGTGAGGATGGGGATTACTAGGATTCCATTATAGAAGCTTCTAATCCAGGCCAATGGGTTGAATATAATCAAGGAGGGGATATTGGAACTTTTAAGCCTTCACAGTAATTTCAACCTTTGGGAGATAGAGGCAGCAAGATCAGGAACTCAAGGTTGTCCTTGGCTACATAATGAATTTAGGGCCATCTAGGCCTGTGTGGGATCCTGTCTCAAAGCAACCAAAACCCAATCAAACACCACTAGCAGCCAAAACCTTCCAGGACTGCCAGGCATGGTAGACTCTTACTTCAGCTCTGGAGGCTGAAGCAGGAAGATGGCTAAATTTAAGGCTAGTCTAGGCAAAATAGTTAGTTCCAGACCAGCTAGAACTGCATAGTAAGACCCTAGCTGAAAAAGGGAGGAGATCTCTGTGAGTTCGAGGCCAGCCTGATCTGCACAGTGAATTCCAGGAAAGACAGGGCTACATAGTGAGACCCTGTCTTGGAAAAGGAAAAGAGGAGAGGTGCATGCACTGTGGAGGTTTGTGCTTGTAATCCCAGCATTCTGGAGTTAATGGCAGGAAGATCAGGATCCTGACCTATGTGAGATCCAGTCTGAAAAGAAAACAAAATTAAACAGACAAACCTTCAAGACTGAGCCACAAAAAGAGGACCAGAGCTGAGATGGTGGGTACCAGGAAGCTCCTCCACCGCCCCTTCTCTCTATAGATCCAGAGGAATGCCTATTCCATCTTCTTCGATGAGAAGTTCTCTGTCCCCCTGGATCCCACGGCCCTGGAGGAGAACAGCCTTAGATTTTCTGTGTTTGGCATCGACGAGGATGAGCGGAATGTGAGCACTGGCGTAGTGGAGCTGAAGCTGTCCGTTCTGGACCTTGCGCTGCAGCCCTTCAGCGGCTGGCTGTACTTACAGGACCAGAATAAGGTATCACCTGCTTTTGCCTACTGGTTCACCCGGGAGAAAATACCCTCCTCACCCACTTCCTGGAAGATATGCCAGTATCCTGTCCCTCAACCTGGACCCTGGCAGCACTAGAACAGAGAAAGGGTCCCAAGCCACACCCTAGGGAAGCCACTCATTGCATATGCTGACAAAAACATCGTATAGACGCCACTGTAGACAGCTCTTTTTTATTTTTATTTTACACTGTATTTGTTTATATACTGTGTTTTCTGTGTGTATGTGTGTACAGGCATGCATATACACACAGAGACTGCATGTGAAGTCAAAAGACCACTTGTCTTCTACAAGTTGGTTCTCTCCTTCACCATGTGTGTTGTTGGTATTGAACTCAGGTCACTGGGGTTAGTGGCAAATGCTTTTACCCACTGAGCCATACCCGGCCCTCTTCTTGGTTCTTTCTTTTTTATTTTTTAGCATTTATTTATTTTTCTTCCTTATTTCATTTTATTGGGTTTTTGAGGCAGGGTTTCTCTGTGTAGCCCTGGCTGTCATGGAACTCTATAGACCAGGCTGGACTTGAACTCACAGATATCTACCTGCCTTTGCCTTCCGAGTGCTGGGATTAAAGGCGTGCACCACCACCTCCCAGCTGTTTATTTTTATTCTGTATTTTATGTATTTATTTTATTTCACAAGTGTTTTGCCTGAATGTGCCCATGTGCGCACCTCATGCCTAAGGGAGTCAGAAGAGGATGCTCAGTTCCTTGAAACTGGAGTTGCCTTGTGGGTGCTGGGAACTGAACCTGAGCCCTCTGGAAGAGCACACAGTACTCAGCTGCTGAGCCATCTCTCCAGACCCTCATCTCAGTGGTTACCAAATCATCAGAGGCTCTACTCCTATAAGCTACTGGCCTGAAAGTGGGTTATTTCAGACAGAGGCCAAGCTGAAGCTTACTTTCAGCCTTGTAACAATGCCAGGGTACATTATTATTTAAGCAAATGCTGTCAGCTTGGATCTCTATGCACTAGTCATAGAATGTTTTCCTCAGCCCACAGTGAGGGAACAGGACTGCATCTGACTGATGCACTTGACAGGCAGCCTCTGGGCCTCCTTCCAGGACACGCTCTCCAATCTGCATAAGGAGGGTCTTTGTATGCTCCCTTGTGTGGGAAGGTTGTCCTTTTTTCAATCCTGTCAGTCTGATGTCTAGGTTTAAGAGTTACCCCAAAAGCAGTGATTTTCCAATGGAGAAGGAACCGCCCACCGCCCGCCCACCCCTGCCCCAGACCTCTTGAAGCCTAGAGGGCAGAAGACTTCTGAGCCATTCCTATCTCCACAGGCTGCTGATGCTGTGGGAGAGATCCTGCTGTCCCTCAGTTACCTGCCCACAGCTGAGCGTCTGACTGTGGTTGTGGTGAAAGCCAAGAATCTCATCTGGACCAATGACAAGACCACAGCAGGTGAGGGCCTGTGTCCTCAGCTCTTCCGTGAGGCTCAGGGGGAGCTGTCATGTTCTGAGCAAGTCTGGGGCACAGCGCCAGAGCCCCTGTGGCTTTAGCTAAGCTCAGGAGCCAGGCACAGTGGAAAGGTTAATTCAGCTACAGAAATAGTAGAACCCTGGAGGGTGACAACAGCCCAGGGTGTGGATGATAGAGTAAAGGGGAAACTGATGGAACCTGAGGGCTCTGGGCTGTGGCACTGGGTAAGAAATGGAGGGTGAGCTGGGCAGTGGTGGCGCACGCCTTTAATTCCGGCACTTGGGAGTCAGAGGCAGGTGGATTTCTGAGTTTGAGGCCAGCCTGGTCTACAGAGTGAGTTCCAGGACAGCCAGAGCTACACAGAGAAACCCTGTCTCGAAAAACCAAAAAGAAAGAAAGAAAGAAAGAGAGAGAGAGAGAGAGAGAGAGAGAGAGAGAGAGAGAGAGAGAAAGAAATGGAGGGTGAGCATCCATTCATCAGAACTTGAGCTCAGAGATGAGGAAGCAGCCTAGAGACTCTGACACCCTAGATGCCAAGGACCTATTGTACTTGATAGCTTAGGGCCTCAGGCAATAGGGTGTTGTTTTGTTTTGTTTTGATTTTTAACAAAATCTCAATCATTTGATTTTACCAATGAAGACTCAGGAGCCAGACATTGGGGAGAAAGTCTGCTGGCTCAGACAGGCAGAAAAAGCACCCAGCTGACCTTCCTCCTCAGCCAACATCCCACTAGGAATTCCCCTCCCTCATGCAACAAACCTCTCAAGCAACCTCCTTCAAACTCAGTGTCCCTCCCTTCGACTGCCTGTGCATCTCTCTATCCGTCTTCCCAACTCCCTCTTACTCTCTGTTTTTTTTCCTAATAATTCTCTGTTCATTTCCTGTTAACTGGTTGCTTGCTCCACCAAGATCTTAACCTATGGTTGACTTTACTTAATCCTGTTTACAATAGACAGAAAGCTCGTGGATTAAAGGTGTGTGCTAGAGCTGAGCCACACCACAACTAAAAACAGGTTTTTTCCCCCCAGTAACTAACACTATCTCAGGGTTCACAGTATGATTAAATATCTTGCAACAGTAGAGAGACTCGGTATCTCAGAGCTGTACACTGTTAGGCTCTGCACTCAGATACTCAGATCTGCGTCTGCACTCAGGTTACTAATAGAATGAGACTGTGCAGTAGGTTGTCTGAGTTGAGAGCTGCTATTACTTTACGTCCCGATCCAGCTTCCCCTCCGTCCCCTCCCCCATATACCTCCCATTTCTTTCTTTTCTTTTTTTTTGTTTTGTTTTGTTTTTTGAAACAGGGTTTCTCTGTGTGGCCCTGGCTGTCCTGGAACTCACTCTGTAGACCAGGCTGGCCTCGAACTCAGAGATCCTCCTGCCTCTGCCTCCCAAGTGCTGGGATTAAAGGTGTGCGCCACCACTGCCTGGCCCCCATTTCTTAATATAAATAAATAAACATCAAACAGTGGGCTTTAGAGATAACAGCGGTAGCCAAGGGTCAGGGAATTAGAGGTAGTGGGTGGAGCCAGAGTAGCCAGGGTCACTGACCCTCGCCCCTACCTGCCTGTAGACCCCTTCGTCAAAGTATACCTGCTGCAGGACGGGAGGAAGATGAGCAAGAAGAAGACAGCTGTGAAGAGGGATGACCCCAACCCAGTGTTCAACGAAGCCATGATCTTCTCTGTACCAGCCATTGTGCTACAGGTGAGGTGGGCTGGACACTCACAGGACTGGGCCACTGCACCCCTCCAGTGTTGCCTCTTGGGACCTCAAGCCAACCCCCTTCTAGTTAATCATTGACTGAGTCTGAGACTAGGTGGCAGCCCTATGGTGAGGGTTAGGGACTCAAGCACTACTTTCTTGATGCCTACAAAGGACAGACAGGGAAGTCCCCACTTTGCAATCCCCATTGGGAGCTTCCCCAGGATTAGTGTCAGTGGAGGCTTTCTGCATGAGGGGACAGCTAAGCTGAGCTCTGAGATAAGAGGGCTCCCTGTGGAGGATCTGCACTACTTGAAGATGGGCTAGAGACAACCCCAGGGCCAGGCTGTAGGCCTAGGCCTTCAGAGTTCCTACTGCAAGGACCCTGCTAAGACCTCATTACCATCACCATTTGGTGATGGACCTTTAGTCCTGGTACTCAGGAGACAGAGTCAGGCAGATGTCTATGAGTTTGAGGACAGCCTGGTCTACAGAGTATGTTCCATTTCAGCCAGAGCTAAACAGAAAATCCTGTCTCAAAATAACAACAAAAAGATAGTCCTTTAGTCCTTGAGCTAAAGTCTGCTGTGCAGCCCAGAGGCTGTGCAGGGCCTGTCGAGTGCCCTCTTGGGGATTTCTTCTGTTTTTCGGTGATCTAGGAATCCAGGCAACATTCCAGCATGTCTGGCTAGTCCAGGGATCATAACCTTGTTCTTTATTGGACAGTCTACCCATTTGATCCCTGCTTTTGCTGTGTTTACCACAATGCCACTTCCCTCCGGCCTCCAAAAACTGAACTGTTGGGGGACTAGGTAGGAACAGTTAAGCTAATGTCTCAAATATGTTCTTACTGAACCCTAACCCTCAGCTGTGATCTAACAAGACTATGTCAGTGACAGTGAAGGCTGCTGTAAGTGCTCTAATAATGGGCAAGGACCAGCCACACATTTTCTTCTGTTTTGAGCCCCCCCCCAACATGTTTAATTAGTTTTTTTCCTAGAACAGCCCTGTGAGGTAGGAAATGCTTACCTTTTAAAGACAAAGAAGCAGGTAGCAAAGGTCCAAGTCCTGGCTGAGGTGTAGCCAGATGCTTAGCACATACAAGATCCTGGGTTGCCAACACACACACACACACACACACACACACACACACACACACACACACACACACACACACTCATAAACTAAGCATGGTGAAGCACTCAGGAGGTGGAAGCTGGGGAATCAGAAGTTCAAGGTCATCCTCTACTCTATAGGGATTTGAGGCCAGCCTGAACTAGTACCAGAGGGGCAGTGGTAGCACAGGCCTTTAGTTCCAGCTCAGGAGAAAAAGGTAGGCTGATCTCTGTGTGTTTGAGGCCATCTTGTTCTACATAGTGAGCTGCAGACTAACAAGGGCTACATAGTGAGACTCTGTCTCACAAACAAAAGCAAAGGACTGGAGAGATGGCTCAACAGTTAAGAGCACTGTCTGCTCTTCCAGAGGACCTGGGTCCAGTTCCCAGCACCCACATGGTGGCTCACAACCACCTATAACTCTAGTTCCAGGGTTTCCACCACTCTCTTCTGGCCTCTCTGGGCATTGTATACATGTAATGCATATACATACATGCAGGCAAACACACACATTTAAAAAAATCTTTTTAACCAAAACAAACAAACGAACAAACAAACAAACAGCCTAAGTTCTAAGCCAGATATAGTAGCATACACTTGTTATCTTAGTACTTCAGTGCCAAGGCAGGAAGATCAGGAATCCAAGTACAGCCTCAGCTACATAGCAAGTTCAAAGCCAGCCTGGGCTATGAGACCCTATCTCAGGAACAAGCAGGGATGGAGATATGGCTCAGTGGTTAAGAGACATATTTCTCTAGCAAAGGACCCAAATTCAGTTCCCAGCACCCACATCAGATGGTTCACAACTGCTTATAATCTCAACTCCAGAGGATCCAGCATCCTCTTCTGGTCTCTGTGGGTACCTATACTCAATGCACATATGCCCCATTACAGACATACATAATTTAAAATAAAATCTCTTTAAGGTTTTTATTATTTTATGGGTATGAGTATTTTGCTTGCATGTATGTCTGTGCATAATATGCATGCCAGATACCCACAAAGAGAGTTTAGATACCCTGGAGTTACTGAGTCAACATGTGGGGGCTAGGACTCAAATCAAAGTCTTCTGCAAGAACAGCAAGTGTATTTAACTGCTGACCCATCTTTTCAAACTCAAAAATAAAATAAATCTTAAAGAAAAAAAACGTTGAGGGACAGAGAAGTGAGAGATGGATTTTGAATCCTGCTGGGACTGTCACTTTTTAGCACTTAGTGAGGTCACATCATAGCTGGCTATCCATCTGGAAGTAACTAGGACAAGTCTCTTCTTCCAAATCAGATGGGAAGATTGGAAGAGCTATATGTACCTCATAGGGCCTTGGAGCCTTGGAGCCAGGAAGAACTCTCAGCTGCTCCTGGTCCCAATCTTTCATGTCACCTTCTCCCCAGGATCTATCTCTCCGAGTGACAGTGGCTGAGAGCAGCAGTGACAGCCGTGGGGACAACGTGGGCCATGTCATCATTGGGCCAGGGGCCAGTGGCATGGGCACCACACACTGGAACCAGATGCTGGCCACACTGCGCAGGCCTGTGTCCATGTGGCATCCAGTCCGGCGAAACTAACAGCCAGGGCAGACCAGGTGGGCAACAGAGCCTCCAGAGCCTGGCACCATCTCAATTCTGTCCAGCAATGCCCTCTCCATAGTCAGCTGGAGCTGTGAACACTAGGGCTGTACCGCCTCCCGGGGGGGGGGGGTCCTCATCAGTCATCTTGGATCTTCTGTCCAGACTGTCATGGAAGAATGGGTGTGGCTCTTCATCTGGGGACCCAGGGTAATTTCCCTACGAGGACAACCTGTAGCTGACTGGGGACCTACTAGACTGACCAACTGTGTATTGAAGAGCCTTAGGAAGTATGTCCCTTGGCCTGCAGAGGGATGTGGGCTTCAGAACTGGCCAACTCCCCTTCTGCCATTTTCCTAGAGGATAGCTGTTAATAAGTCTTGAGGGGATAGTTCCTGTAGTGACAGGGCTAATATTAACAAGACATAGCACTCAGGATGCCAGGAACTCAAGACTCCCCCATCCTGGTTGATCAGCTCAGTGCCAAGTAACAACCCGGGCAGATGAACTTGGGAAGGAGCCCTGAGGTCTGGGGAACAGTGAGGATCTCTCAGACAAGGAAGGAGCTTTATTTTGAGGGTTAGAGAAAAAAACACCCCAGATTTACCATGGGGGTCATGGGGATCATGATGAACAGTCAAACAATAGAAGAGACACAAACTAGCCCACACAGACTCTGCCCACTGTGGTGGACGCCAGAAGAGGCCAGGAGACCAGGCCCAACAGAAGCCAGTAGGCCACATAAAGGCTCCCCTGACCATCCACCCCTGAGGGAACCAGAAGTCCCCAGTGGCCCAGATCCAGATCTTTGTGTGGATCCAAAGCCAATCAGCACAGATTCACCAGTGTTGGCTAAATCCAACCCTAGGGATTTTAGGTCAAGTTCCCTAAAACTGAGACTACAGGGATATCTAGCCTTAGTCTTGAGCCAGTAGGAACTCTGGAAAAAATGGTGTTCATAAGCAAAGGACTGGGTTGTACATCACTACCAGAATCGTTCTTTGGCTCCCATCTGGTCAGAGTTAGTGAGGGGATCACATCCTAAGTGAGGTGCTAGCTGTCACTTGAGAAAGGCAGTTCTCCCAGAGAAATGGTGGCTTTTGGCTCCTTCTCTATGGCACCTGGAGATTTTAAAGGGTAGTGGGCATGGGAGTGGAAAGAAGAGAGTTCTGGTCCTTGGTCCTAATGAATCATGGAGGCCCAGATGGAAGCAGGTCTAATCATTATGGTCAATGACAAGGAGAGGGTGGCTGGAATAGGGACACAAGTCAACAGGACACCAGTCACAACTGGACCACTGAAGCTTCTCACCCTGTGGCCAATATCAAGAGATGAAAAACAGGCCAGGGATAGTGGTGGCTGGGCCAGGCCTTGTCATTTGGAAGTCCCAGACTTTCTTTCTAATCCAACGGTTTTGCAGGGCAGGCCACACCCCCCTCTCCATCCCCTTGTTCCTTCCTTCTATACTGCATGAAATGTTGACAGTGTGCCCAGATGGCTGTGGCGGCAGCCAGGAATGCTGCCTGGAATGATTCTTGAAACAAAATAAAACTGGGGCAGGAAGGAGGCTTACAGGAAGCCCTGTTCAGCCTCGAGTCATTTTACTATCGTCACTGGGAGCCTACCTAAACCTTGGGCCCCACAGGGGTCTGTGTCCTTCCTTCATTGCTGACAAGGAGGGCTATCTTTGATCTACATGGAAAGCTCTGAAGAGGGATCCCAGTACCGCCCTGGTTGGAGAAGGAGAGGATGGGGAAGTCAAGGAAGGCTTCCTGGTGGTGACACTGTCAATATGTAAGGCCGGAAAAGCATTCCCAGTAACAGCACATCACAAGAGTGCAGGAGGGGATGGCACACTGAGAGGGGACAGGGATCCGGGGGTGGGAATCAGAATACAGACCAGGGATGGGAAAAGGGTTTTACAAGGCCACTGAGAATTGGTGCTCAGGCTGCAGCCCAAAAGCCCTTAAAGGCAGGCTACTATAGCATTCTCCTTATAGAGATGTAGAAACCAGAGCTCAGAGAAGTAGCATGCCTAAGATCACGCAGCAAGAACGTCACAGATTTATGATCAAGCTCAGGCTATATGGTTGGAGAGCCCATGCTCTTGATACCTAGGGAACATGCTCTTTTTCCAATTCCTCAAAAGTCCCTGAAGGGCAGCTGAGAACCTTCTGGGTCCCAACATACTTCTTCCTCTCCTTTTCTTTCCCAGGGAGTTCATAAGCAAGGTAAGAATTCTCAGTATCTCAGTAAGGGGCAAATGGTGTGGATCTGATTGTATTCGTTGTATGCATGTATGGACTTCTCAAGAATAATTTTTTCCCAAGACAGTGTTCCTCTATGTAGCCCTGGCTGTGCCTGCCTCTGCCTCTGCCTCTGAGTGCTAGGATGTGCACTAACAGTGCCCAGCTTAAGAACAAAGAAAATTCTAAATTCCCAGCATCCCCAGTAGATCACAGGTCACAGACCACAGACTAGTTAGTGTCCCATGTCTGGAGAGCCATACTCTGACAGAGACTTGAGAGGCTGAGGGAGACGGACTTTGGAGGCAGACCATCTTTGTCTGCTAGCAGGAAAGGGCTCAGTGGGGAGTTGAAGAAACATAGTTGTAGGCAGAAAGGGGCAAGCAAGGCAGATCACTCAACAATCTCTAGGTTTGGGGTTCATTAAAGAGTACTCGAAATATGAGGTGTTCTTCCAGCAGTGGTGGCTCACACCTTTAATCCCAGCCAGCACTCGGGAGGCAGAGGCAGGCAGATCTCCATAAATTAAGGTCAGCCTGGTCTACAGGGTAAGTCCAGGACAGTCAAAGCTGTCAGAGAAACCCTGTCTTGAAAACGAAAAGCAAGCAAACATACAACAAACAAAACGGTGAAGGATACTCAGAGCTGGAGAGATGGCTCAGAGGTTGAGAGCACTGGCTGCTCTAACTGAGGACCCAGGTTTGGTTTCAAGCACCCACACGGTGGCTCCCAAGTCTGGAATTCCAGTTCCAGAGGATCTGGTGCCCTCTAGGTCATGCTGTGATTCACTTACATACATGCAGGCAAAACACTAATACACATAACACATAAAGTACCAACCAAATCTTTTTCTAAAACCTCAGAGGCACTAGAAAGAAAGCAGGATGGCTGGAGGATTACCCCCAACCCCATCTTCTTTCGTGATTCCCTTCACCTGTCTCTACCACTTCTGAGCCCTTTCCTAAGCTCCCATCTTTTCCCACCCTTTCCTTGTTCCTATTCTTCCGGCCCAGGTCTATGGACCTTCAGAGTCCCAGGCCCCCCTCCCTCTGTGAACCCACCCAAAAGGAAAGGTGTGAGGTCAATAACTAACCCAGTATTGCCAGAGGCAGGCCTGCCCATAGGAAGAGGAAGATGTGTCCCTTTAGCACCCACCAATGACGGCACCTCTTACCCTTTCCTCCCGTCTCCTGCCTGAGCCCAGCTATCTGTGCCTGCAGATACCCAAAGTGACAAGTTAATTAGGAGAGAAAATGAGTGCTGAGATGGTCTCAGTGCTTCCTCCCTGTTCAGTGCACCCACCGGGAAAGCCCAACAGGAAGTAGCAAGACAAGGAGGGGAAGTCAAAGAGGTCTGTGAAGCAGGGGGAGCTGCTTAGGGGGGAGTGTCTTCTGGGTTCTATCCTACAGGACATAGACCTGGGCCTGCTTACCTGCTGCATGAGAAGTCACTGCACTCTCAGGGCCTCAGTTTCTACAACTGAAAATGAAGACTATTGGACAAGTTAGTCCACAAAAGGCTCTTCACACCTCCAACTTTAAATTTTAAAGATTTTTCATCTTATATGTAGAGTTTGCTTGATGCGTCTGCCCCGTGTCTCCTGAGGGCAGAAGAGGGCATGGAACACCCTGGACTGGAGCTACTGGTTGTGTGCTATCACCTGGTGCTGGGCACTGAACAAGGAAGTGCTCTTAGCCACTGAGCTGTCTTTCCACCTGCTGTCTCACCCCCCATTTTGATACAGAGCCTCACAGATCTGGAGCTGGCCTCAAATTCACTATATAAACCAAGCACGGTGGCACACACCTTTAATCCCAGCACTTGGGAGGCAGAGGTGGGCAGATCTCTGAGTTTAAGTCCAGTCTGGTCTACAGAGTGAGTTCCAGGACAGCCAAGACTACAGAGAAACCCTGTCTTAAAAAGACAAAAAACAAACAAACAAACAAACAAAAAAACAAACAAAATTTCACTTTGTAGATAAGGATAACACCGAACTCCTATTTCTCCTGCCTCTGCTTCCCACATGCTGTGATTAGAGGCATTTGTCACCACCCTGGTATAATTTTTGAAGATTCTGTATGAACAAACTCTGAAACTCAGTGATTGGATTTGAGGCTTAGCTCCTCTAACTGGCAGCTGGGCCTTAGCCACACTCTCTCTCCTCTTTAAGAGAGAGATAGTTTCTTCATTTTTCTTTATTTAAAGAATTAATTTATTTTATGTATATGAGTTCACTGTCACTATCTTCAGACACCAGAAGAGTGCATTGGATCCCATTACAGATGATTATGAGCCACCACGTGGTTGCTAGGAATTGAACTTAGAACCTCTGGAAGCAGTCAGTGCTTCTAACCACTGAACCATCTCTCCAGCCCTATTTCTTCATTTTTCTTTTCTTTTTTTTCTTTCTTTCTTTCTTTCTTTCTTTCTTTCTTTCTTTCTTTCTTTCTTTCTTTCTTTCTTTCTTTTTTTTATTATTATTATTATTATTATTATTATTATTATTATTTTTTGGTTTTTCAAGACAGGGTTTCTCTGTGTAGCCCTGGCTGTCCTGGAACTCCCTCTGTAGACCAGGCTGGCCTCGAACTCAGAAATCCACCTGCCTCTGCCTCCCAAGTGCTGGGATTAAAGGTGTGTGCCACCACTGCCCGGCTATTTCTTCATTTTCAAAGGTGCATAGGAATCATATGTACTTCAAAGGACAGAATAAAATGTACTGTGCCAAGTGTCTGGCACACAATAGCTGTTAGGTTTACGTGAGGGCAAAGCTTTGAGTGGCATAGTCCGGGCTGAGCCCAAGAGCTTCCCGAATCTGATGGTTGGAACTAAAAAGTGAAGGCATTAAGTGCACACACAAAGGTTTGAGGAAATTACTCAAGATCAGGTGCGCCCTGCCAAGTCTTCCCAAAGGCAAGACTGTATCCACACAAACACCCAGTACCCTAGGCCAGGAACCCCAGGGAAAAGCCCAAGTAATGGCCAGCAGAGAGCAGAGTGGCCACACAGTGGCAGTAAAGAGTCAGAACAGCCTGAGATGCCTAGCTACAGGGGAATATGGGGGGAGGGGCGGGGGGGCGCAGAGAATGGGGCAGAAAGTTAGGTTTGTCCTTGGAGCAAGTAGAGGGTGGAAGGTAATGAGTTCTCTGCAGAGCACACCCCACCTCTTGCACATGTTATGTGCATTTCTTCATCCTGTCTGTTTGCTTATTTATGTACTTACTACTTATTTTTGAGGCAGGGTCTCACTATGTAACCCTGGCTGACCTGGAACTTGCTATGTAGACTACGCGGGGCTTGAACTCACAGAGAACCAGTGCCTACTGAGTGCTGGGGTTACAGGCATGTACCACCACAACACTCAGCCATGTGGCCAGTTTTGCTCTTTCAACCCCCTTTTTCCTTCCTTCCCTTCTTCCTTCCTTCCTGCTCCCTCTGCTCCCTCTGTCCTTTCCTCCCTCTTTTCTTCATTTATCCTTTTCTTTCTCTTGCTATGTTTGTCCAGCCAGACTGTCAATTAGACATAATATCCAGAACCACAGCTGGCGCCAGTCTGAGATAGTCTGGGGTACAGAATGGGTCAGCTGTGGCCCTGGCTCTCGAGGTGGTCATAGCTCTGCTGGAGACCTGCAGCACCAATAACAACATTCCAGACCGATGCTGGCCCCACCTCCCCTGCCATTCTGAGGCCTGCAGGGCAGTCACATGCTACACGGGGTTCATAAAAGATTCCCAGCTTGGAATTGATGGGGCCTGGAGGGGGCTGAGTCAGAGCCGGCCGGAAGTCAGCAGCAGCCACAGTAAACAGAAAAACAGCAAACAGCACCCCAGTGAGGCCAACTGTGTGGCCATCCCACCCCACTCCAAAAATAAACTTCAGGAAAACAGTGTAGTCCAAAGTCCAGCAATGTCAGATTTGAGGAAATTCCTGGCCAACAGGGCAAATGGCCATGGGTCAGTGACTGACTGATATGCCTCTCACAGGAGCCTGAACATAGTGTTGATGAGGCTGGACTGGACATGGTTAGACTAAGTCCTGGCTCTGGGTCTTATTGGCCCAGTCCAAGCAGCCGCTTCTCTCTGGGGCTCAATCCCCAAGTCTCCAAAACAAGAAGCAGAAGCCTACTTCACAGTGTGAGAGCTGAGAGCAATAATGTACAAGAAGTGAAATTTAGCCGGGCAGTGGTGGCGCACGCCTTTAATCCCAGCACTCGGGAGGCAGAGGCAGGTGGATTTCTGAGTTCCAGGCCAGCCTGGTCTACAGAGTGAGTTCCAGGACAGCCAGGGCTACACAGAGAAACCCTGTCTTGAAAAAACCAAGAAGAAGAAGAAGAAGAAGAAGAAGAAGAAGAAGAAGAAGAAGAAGAGGAGGAGGAGGAGGAGGAGGAGGAGGAGGAGGAGGAGGAGGAGGAGGAGGAGGAGGAGGAGGAGGAGGAGGAGGAGAAGAAATTTGGGGACAGCCTTAGGAAGTCACCCTCTCTAGACCTCAGTTTCCTTCTCTGTAAAATGGAGCTAGCAAATCCTGCCTCCTGGAGGACAGTCCCTGCATAGCAGCTATCGCCCATTAGTGTGTGCTGTTATTATTATGAGGTATACAAAGAAACTGTAAAGAGTGACAGTTGTCAAGTGTGTCATTAGAGTGATTATCCCTAGAGCAACCAAGGCCGCCTCTGCCTGACTCTCAGCTCCCTCCACCCTTGGTCTAGCTCCACCTGCCTCCCAGGCTGGCCTGATGACAGCAGCAGGGATGACTAGGCTGACAGCTGACTAGAGTGTTGGGAGGGGGGTAGGGCCCCTCCTCACCACTCCTTTTATTGGGCATCCTGCTCAGCTACACACCCAGCTCCATGCCAAGTCCTGCCCAGCCCTGTGGCAGTTTCAGGGAAGGGGCATCCAAAAGGTGGCGCTGGGAGGCTCCTGGGGAGGCTCCTTCCGTGCAGCTGACCTCTGGCCCTGAGGGAAACTGGAAACTGCCTCCTTGAGACACAGTGAGGATCAAATAGGGCTGAAGGTCATTTTCACCTGCCTGACTTTGAATACAATGAGGGATGAAGTCATGACCAGTGTGGGGGTGGGAGGTGAAACCCAAAGACTTCTGACCATGTTCCACATAGCTTCCATGTAAACACCCAGTCTGAGGTCTGGGGAGATAGGCGAGATCTTTCTCCCCTCTTTCTTAGACAAAATATCTAACACAGGCTGGCTTTGAACTCACTGTACTGCAAGCTGACACTGAACTTCAGATTTTCCTTCACCTCACCAGTATCGGAACTATAAGTATCGGAACTTAGAAGCATGTATCTCCAAGTCCAGTTTATGAGGAACTGGGAGTGGAACCTAGGCTTTCAAGCAGGCTACTTAAGCATTCTAGCAACACAGCTACATTTGCAGCCCACTCACGCTCAGTAAAAGTTAAAAAGAAAAATCTGATCACAAAGAAGGATGCGGAGACTTAGAGAACAGTAAGATTATTCCTGAAATCCAAAGTGCTCCACCAGCCAGATCCTAGCTCCTCAGCCAAGTCCCGCCCTCTGTCCTGTCGCTAAGAAGTGGGGGGCGTGGCTACCTTGCCTCACTCGGCCTCTTCGATGTTCTTTTTTAAACATCTCTATTGCTTTTTTCCTCAAGACTCTGCCTTTTACATCCGAAGGTCCTCCTTATCTACCCCAGATGAAGAGCCCCTTTTCATTTCTCCTGTCCTCTGACACCTCCCATTCTAGGCTTCTCACAGTAGAGGTTTTGATCGGAACAGTGCAGGGTCCCCAGACTCTAAGAAACTAAGGACCATCTGCATTGATTAAACATTATACCAAAGAGCTGGAGAGATGGCTCGGAGGTTAAGAACATTGGCTGCTCTTCCAGAGGACCCAGGTTCACCACATGGTGGCTCATAATGTCTGTAACTCCAGTTCCAGGGCTTCCGAGTGCGGAGGACACCAGGGTGCATAGACATACATGAAGATAAAACGCCCACATACGGAAAAAATAAAGCTTAAAAATAAATATTATACTATACACTGTAAGGTCATCATACTGTATACTATAATATGAACTATTCATGACATCAGCCATGTGCCAGAGCCATCTCTGAGCTCTACAGATGGATGGTTCCATAGTTTTTCCTAGATCACTGGCTGCCTGGGTGAGACTCGTGGTAATTCACCTTCATGGAAGCTTCTGGTGCTGGCTGATGAGGACCTGAAGTGACCCACAAGGGCATGCCCGGGCCACTCCCTTCTCATCTGGCCTACAACATCTGGAGGAAGTCCGCAAATAGCAGAAACTCATATTCATTCATTCATTCATTCATTCATTCATTCATTCAAAAATCACCTCCCACCCATGGCAGACAGTCCAGGTGCTTCCTCCTTCCCTGTCCCCAGCCTCTCTCCTAGTACTTGTCTACTTTTCGCCCAGGGTGCTCTCTGTAGGCGTAGGTCTCCGCCCACCCCTAAGTCCTCAGTGACTGCACGCAGTTGGTGCTGCAAAAGTCTTTCTTGAGTGGCCAGACCGGACGCCAGGAGATCGGACCCCAGGAGCGTTCACCCTTGGCCGGACGCCGCACCCCCATCTTGTCCGAGGCTTCTCACCTGAACTGGGTGTCCCCCTCCCCCCGGGCCACCTCCTGCCCTGGCCGCCCCGCTCCCACTTCCTCCCGCCGCCCCGCCCCTTCCACATTCCTGTCCCGCCGGGCCAGCCCCGCGCCCGGCGCTGCCAGCCCGCCGCCTACCGCCTGCTGTTCCGCGCACCACCGTCCGCCAGCCCGGGATGAACGCGTCCCAGGCTGCGGGAGAGGAGGCGCCGCACAGCGGGCGCTCGGTCAAGGTGGTCCTGGTGGGCGACGGGGGCTGCGGGAAGACATCACTGATGATGGTCTTCGCCAATGGGGCCTTCCCAGAGGTGAGTGCCCTCACCCTTGGCCCTGCGCGGGGACACCCCCATGTGCGGGTCTGCTGAGAGCTGCCTCGAAAGCACCCAGCTCTAGCCTCCTAGGGGGAATCTCAGCAGGGCTTGGGGTCGAAGGCAGAGTTTTTCAGATTTAGCCAGTAGGAGCGAAGTGGGACTAATGGCACTTAGGGGGAGGGGTGTTACAGGGACTGAATTAGGCCACCTGGGGAAATAGCAAATCCTAAGAGAGTTGTCACTACTTGGCGTAGAGAGTGTGAGGACTTTGGAGCTCGACTGGCAGCAGTAAAATCAAGCCTTTGCCTCTTACAGCTGTGTGCCTTTGGGCAAGTCCCTTACCCTCTCTGTGCCTGTTTCCTTAACTGCATGACAGGACTGACAGCCCCTACCCAAGCTTATAGAAGAGTGTGTGGATAGAGTCTACACGTGAGAAGGATTCACTGAAAGTTGATAAGTGATGGTCGTTTGTTGACACCACCTTTCCAACCCTAGCCAGTATGGTGCAAATCCCCACGCTTCACCTCAAAGAGGAAAACGAACACAGACGCTTCTCTGAAGTGCCCGATTCTCCTTATGCCTTGCTTCCACGCTAAGCCTTAGTCTCTCAGAGCAACCTGATAGGAGGAAGGGAGCTGGGATAGTGAGGCTGAAGGCTGATGGACAGCTCAGAGCAGTATCTGGTGAATCCTGGCTCTCTATGCTTGTCACTGTGAATCCTTGAGACAGACTGTGCAGACAGCTCATTAGAGCCCATGACCAGGACAGTGGCTGAGCCCTCTTTCTCTGCCTCCATGAGGAGTGGGGGGTCCTGGGTGTCTGTGGGTTTGCCTTCAGCAGCATGTCTTCCTGTCCCTGGGACTGTGCAGAGGTGGGTAGTCTGATGGAGGGGCAGAGAAGCTGATCTGGCAAATAGGACACAGTCTTGCATGCCACTCTATACTAGTGAGCTGCTGGGGATTTTGGGTTTTTTGGTGGTGATGGTGGTGTTTTTTTGTTTTTGTGGGGTTTTTTTTTGTTTTTTTTGTTTTTTTTGTTTTTTTTACTTTAGTGGTTTCTGTTTTGTTTTTTGAGACAGGATATTACTGTGGAGGCCTAGAATGCTCAGTCCTCCTGTCTCTTGGCCTGAGGATTGCTGAGATTTCATGTACGTGCCTCCATGTCTATCTCAGAGCCTTTGGTTTTGTGGTTTGCAAAGCTGACATCACCTCCTTTGACCAGTTACACAGTTTTTTTTAAGTTTAGGAGCTATTTTCCAGGTCTTTAGGTACTGCCCATGGGAACCCAACCATTGTGGGAACCAGGAGATCAGAGGAGGACACCTAAAGGTGGAGGTGGGGGGGGCAGCATCAGTGTCCTGGGTCAGACATTCTAGATGGTGACATTGACAGCAGGAGCCATACCAATTTCATATGGAAACACCTTTAAGTCCATGAACTGTGTATGGGTTGGTCTTTTGTTTGTTTGTTTGGGTTTTGTTTTTTGTTTTTGTTTTTGGTGTGGTTTCTCAAGACAGGGTTTCTCTGTGTAGCCCTGGCTGCCCTAGAACTCGATCTGTAGACCAGGCTGGCCTCTGCCTCCCAGGTGTTGGGATTAAAGGTATGTGACACCACTTAAGAAGCTCATGAACTATATATGTTTTACAGGACACACTGGAGTGACATAAGACCAGAGTGGTCACCAGGGTGGTGGACCAACCTTGTCCTTGGTTTTCCTTTGTCTAGGGAGTCCCTGGCATGAAAGAGGGCTCTTTTTAATTATATTTTAGTTAGTTAGCACATCAGTTTTCTTTTTGAGACAAAGTCTCTGTATGTAGTCTACGTTTATCTCAAATCAATGATCCTCCTGCCTCTGTTTCCATAGTGCTGGGACTACAGGTATGAAACACCACTATTAGAAACAGGGTTTCTCTCTGTGTGTAGCCCTAGCTGTCCTGGAATTCGTTCTGTAGACCAGGCTAGCCTCAAACGAAGAGATTCGCCTGCCTCTGCCTGGGATTACAGGTGTGTCCTGCCTCTGCCCAGCTGGTTTGTTGAGACAAGGTCTCAGTCTTAAGTAGTCCAGGCTGACCTCAGATTCGATATGTAGCCAAGGATGCCTCTACCTTCCAAGTGTTGTGACTGCAGGCAGAGCTTCTTGAGGAGAACAAGAGGGTAGCTCTGATCCGGCACTCAGGTCACCTTGCCCCCTCCCTGGGGCACTCTATGACCTCTGAAACCACTTCTGCTGTCTGTTGACCCAGTCTCAGCATCTTCTGCCTCAGCCTGGAGGCTTAGGTTCCTATCTTCCAGGCTTTCTGCCTGGAAGTGGAGTGAGTGGTTGGAGAAGCCTTTGTAATCTTCATTGGCTGTAGTCCAACTTCAAGTTTCTGGCCAAAAGGGCAAAATAGAGCTTATGGGGCAAGGAGAGACTTCATTTCCCATGAAGTCTCAGGTGGTACTGAGAACACAGCCATTCTTAGTGGCTTACAAGACAGGGACAGGAGGTGGGAGAGATCACCCACCTGTAGAACTACTTAAGTCTGAAGTCCTCAGGTTGGTCCATTTTCCACTGGTGTCCTATCTGGGGACCCAGGAGGGCAGGACCAAGGCTGAGTCATCTCTGTCCTGGGTCAACCCAAGCCAGGCCTTGTGTCTCTTGCTGAACAAAACAGATAAGATTAGGCACTTCTGCCTAGGGGGTGGGGGGCAAAGAACACCACAAAAGGTATAGATAAAGTCACATTCCAAAGTAAGAGGTGGGGCAGTGACACTTCTTAGTGACGCAGCCAACACAGCCCTTTCCAGCTCACCCTAGGTCTGTCTGATATCAGGAGCAGGAATTGGTGACCTCAGAAGAGGCAGGTGGCTGGAACAGCTCCTGAAGAGGCACAGCGTCAGCTCTATTTCTGCCTAGCCCACTTCCCTCATAGCCTCTTGATGTTACTGAGGTCGTGGGAGTCAAGAGAAGAGTTAGAGAGAGGTGGGCTGGGGCCACTTCACAGGAGATTGTAAGACACTGGCCTGTATCTCCCAAGAGTTTTGTTGTAGGCCCTCAACTGGTATGTGAGTGGCCACCCTGGGTCTCCAATGCAGTTATGAGTTTCTCCACTGTGACAGTCCTTGCTCTAGGGCAGAGACTACAGTTGGTGTCTTAATTAAGGTGCTGTGAAGAGACCCCATGACCATGGCAACTCTTCTAAAGGAAAACACTTAATTGGGGTTGGCTTAGCTTCAGAGGTTTAGTCCATTATGGTCATGGTGGGAAGCATGGCAGTGTAAAGACAGGTGTAGTGCTTGAAAAAGAGCTGAGACTTCTACAACTTGATCTGCAGACAGCAGCAGGAGACTGTGCTACACTGGGCGTAGCTTGAGCATAGGAGACCTCAAAGCCCACCCCCACAGTGACACACTTCCTCCAACAAGGCCACACCCAACAGTGCCACTTCCTATGAACCAAGCATTCAAATACACGAGTCTGTGGGAGCTAAACCTATTCAAACCACCACAGGTGGGGATGAGAGAGGAAATATCCAGAGGGATGGACGGGGCTGGTGTGGACAGTGTCAAGTAGGTGAGTAGTGACCATAAATGCTATTTGATCTCAAAGCTAGTGCTATCCTTGCACTACCCAGTAGGAAAAAAATGCCCAAGGGCAGAGCATGTGCAGAGGGGCAGGAAGGCTGCCTGAGCCCTGTCTGTTCCTATCTGTAGGGGGAACAGAATGCCCATGCCCTGAGCCATCTTCTCCATCTTTCTCCAGGTGCCTACTCTTCCCTCTACTGCATGCCTCAGGTGCCCTAGAGAACATACTGACCTATCTCTATGATTGCCCCTCCCAGTTGGCCAGGGCCTGACTCAGAGGACTGACAGGCAGGCTGGCCATCAGACAGGCAGGCATGAAGTCCTCCTGAGTCATAGGCAAGTAGGAACCCTGCCTAACATGGGAAAGGAAGAGACTAGGGATCCCCACACTATGACCCTACACACCAGCCTTGGCCAAGTGAGAGAAGCCATTACCTGTGGCTCAGGACCTATTCTGCAAAGGTTCCTACCTTTTGATCTAGCTATCAAACCTGTCACGTTCACTCTTTAACCGTTGTAGAGAGGGTGTACCTCCAAATCTGGGACACAAGCAGGTAGGTATGGGGCTTTGGGAGGGGCAGAAAAGAGAAGGAGAGCCCCAATTCATTCTGAGCCAGGGAGGTCAGCCAGTCTCCAGTGGACAAGTCTGGGGTAGGATAGGGAGGGGACTGTCTTAGTTAGGGTTTCTATTGCTGCTATGAAACACCATGGCCAAAAAGCAAGTTGGGGAGGAAAGGGTTTATTCAGCTTACACTTCCATAATGCTGCTCCTCATCAAAGGAAGTCAAAGAGGGCAGAAATGTGGACGCAAGACCTGATACAGAAGCACGGAGGGTACAGCTTACTGGGCGCCTTCCCTTGGCTTGCTCAACCTGCCTCCTTATAGAGCCCAGGACCCCCAACCCAGGGATGGCACCACTCACAATGGGCTGGGCCCTCCCCCATCAATCACTAATTAAGAAAATGCCCTGCCGGGCAGTGGTGGCACACAACTTTAATCCCAGCACTCGGGAGGCAGAGGCAGGTGGATTTCTGAGTTCAAGGCCAGCCTGGTCTACAGAGGGAGTTCCAGGACAGCCAGGGCTACACAGAGAAACCCTGTCTTGAAAATCCGAAAGAAAGAAAGAAAGAAAGAAAGAAAGAAAGAAAGAAAGAAAGAAAGAAAGAAAGAAAGAAAGAAAATGCCCTACAGCTGGATCTTATGGAGGCATTAAATTTCCCTCCTTTCAGATAACTCTAGTTTATGGTCAAGTTGACATAAGACCAGCCAGCACAGGGATTGTGCCCTGGGTAACCTACTCTGGAGAGGCCACAACGGCCCTGTGTGTGTATGTGTCAGGAAGGATCAGGAAAGGCAGACTGAGACAGGGAGTATGTGACAGGAATCTTCAGATTTATGAGGTTTGAGAGGAGCCATACACGGTGATCTATGTCTCTAATTCCAGTATTCAGAAAGTGAAAGCCAAAGAGGATTGTGAGCTCTAGTTGAGACTGGGCTACATAGCAAAACCCCATCTCAAAAAGAAGCCTCCCCACTGCCAAAAAAAAAAAAAAAAAAAAAAAAAAGCCAGGCACGGTGGTGGACGTCTTTAATCCCAGCACTTAAGAGGCAGAGGCAGGTGCATTTCTGTATGTTCTAGGCCAGTCAGGTCTATGCAGCAAGTTCCAGGCCAGTCAAGGTTACACAGTGAGACCATGTCTCAAAAACTCAAAGGGAGGGGGGGCAGAAGGGAGTTTGTCTGGAGAGATGGCTCAGTGCCTGACGCTCTTGCAGAAGACCCAGAATCACATGGTGGATCCAACTATCAGTAACTCCAATTCCAAGGGATCTTCTGCTTTCTTCTGACCTCCTGGGCACATGGCACACACATAATGTACGTACATTCATGCAGGCAAAAAAGGAGCTGGTATGTTAATCTCAGTAGAGAGGCAGAGGCAGGTGGATTTACATAGTGAGTTCCAGGACAGCCAGGGCTATAGAGACTGTCTCAAAATAGATCACTTTTAGAAAAGAACTGTAAAGAGACACCACAACCAAGGCAACTGTTTTTGTTGTTTTGAGACAGGTTTTCTTTGGGAAGCTCGTTATCTTGAAACAAGCTCTGTGGACCAGGCTGACCTTGAAGTCACAGAGACAGGCTTGTGACACCACCACTGGGCTGACCAAGGCAACTTTTATAAAGGAAAGCATTTAATTAGGGGCTTGCTTACAGTTTCAGAGGTTAGTCATCATGGCAGGGAGCATAGCTGTACACAGGCAGACATAGTGCTGGAGAAATAACTGAGAATTCTACATCCAGATCTGCAGGCAGCAAGAACAACAGGCCTGGTCATATTTGCTTGTAATCTCACTACTAAAGAGGCTGAGGACGGAGGATAGCCATGAATCAAGGTGTAGCCTAGGCTAGCAAAACCCCAACTCAAAGGAAAAAAGTCAAGAGTGGTGGGCTGTTCCACACCTTTAACCCTAACACAGAGGGGCTGGCGATGGAAGAATCAGGAATCAAAACCAGCCTGGAGTTTATGAGATTCTATCTAAAATAGGAGGGAAGTAAAGGAGACCTCAGAAATTGTATGCCTGAGCTCCCCAAGACAGACCGAGTCTTCTTTAGTACCAGGCTCCTCAGTGCCCAGAGCGAGGCCTGAAAAAAGGCTGTAGGTTAATGTCTTCCCAGGAAGAGCACAGATCTCAGGTGAAAGCTCACAAGTGGGTACTGGACAAAGCTAATGCCAGTAGCCAGCATGTATGGCATGCTTGTTTTGTACCAGGCTGTGTGCCAAGCACCTGACTCCTTAATGTAGCGTTCTACTTACTCTACTAGAGCGACTTCATTCAGTCTTCCCATTTATAATCAAGGGAAGCATGACCGAGGAGGATGAGGGCCTTCCTGGCACCAAGCTCTAAGCCTTTCCCCAAGACTGGTCACTGAGATACTAGGGGCCTGCTCAGAAACAACTATAGTGAGGGGTTGCTGTGTAGGCATTCCTGGGGGGTCTGGCTTGCCCCAGAACCCTCAAAAACTTAACTCAGTCCTCTTTCTTCTCCAGAGCTACAGCCCCACAGTGTTTGAGCGCTATAACGCCACTCTGCAAATGAAGGGTAAACCTGTGCGCCTCCAGATCTGGGACACAGCCGGTAGGTGTGGGGCTTTAGAGGAGGCAGGAAAGACAAGGAGAGCTCCAGTGGTTTCTGAATCAGGAGGCCAGCCAGTCTCCAGAGAACAGCACTGGCTGCAAGAGGGGCCCTAGGAAACTCAACCCCTCACCTCCATGTGCCCACATCCCCTGCCCAGGGCAGCTCAAGAGATAGACTGATCCTGGCCTCCTAAGTTTGTACCCCAAATTTAGCTTCTCTAATACCTCCTGACCTTGGCCTGTGCCCCTAGACTCCTGGCCTGGCCCATATATGGGTTAGCTCAAAACTAAACTCAGTGGGACTCAGAAGCCCCCTTATCTTCAGGCCCCTTTGTTGGCGTTCTATCTGCCCTTGCCCTCACTGCACAAGCAAGAGCATAGTGGGTCCCTAAGCCTGGCCTCGGCTGCACACTCACCCCTTGTACAGGATCTTCCAGCCATGGCTTCTCCAGGCCAAGGCTGCCACAAACCACAAGCAAGCCAAGTAAGAGCCACCCCAAGGAGACATCCACATGAGATACAAAACTTGATTCTACCCTCTAAAAGCCCAGGTCTGCTAAGGTGACCTCCCTGGTGTTGGAGGGACCCTGAGAGCAGGCAGGAGAACCAGAGGCAGTGACTTGTCTCCTTTGCCTAGGGCAAGATGACTATGACCGCCTTCGGCCCTTGTTCTATCCTGATGCCAATGTCTTGCTCCTCTGCTTCGATGTGACCAATCCAAACAGCTTTGACAACGTCTCCAACCGGGTAGGTGCTGGGGTGATAGAGGGCATAACATCAGTCTCCAGGCCTCTGCTCATCACTCTTTACCCTGTCAGCTGTCAAAGCTTGGCAGGCCTGGGGCTGGGCTGATGGCTCGGTGGTTAAGAGGGCATACTGAGCTGAGCATGGGCCTTTAATCCCAGCTCCAGAGAGGCAGAGGCATGGCTATTTCTGTGAGTTTGAGGCTAGCCTGGTTTACATAGTGAGTTCCAGGCCATTCACTTTGGACTGTACAGGCAAATACATATGCACACACATTATTTTTTAAAAATAATAAAGGGTTTGAAGAGATGGCTCAGTAGTTAAGAGCACTTGTTGCTCTTGCAGAGGACCAAGGCTCAGTTCCCAGCACCCATGTGGTAGTTGACAACCATCCATAACTCTGGCTCCAGGAGAGCAGACATCTTCTTTTGAACTCTGTGGGCATCAGATATGTATGTGGTGCATATACATATATGCAGGCAAAATGCTCGTACATATATAATAAGCTAAAATTTTTTAAATGAATATATTGTTTTAAGTGTATGGCCTAGAGATGACTCAGAGGTTAAGAGCACTGGCTGCTCTTCCAGAGGATCCCAGCACCTACATAGTGGTTTATAACTGCCTATAACCCTGTGCCAGGAGATCTGATGTCCTCTTCTGACCTCCACAGGCATAGTGTGCATATGGTGTAGACAAAACATCCACACACATTAAAAAAAAAAGAAGAAGAAGAAGAAGCCGGGCAGTGGTGGTGCAGAGGCAGGTGGATTTCTGAGTTCGAGGCCAGCCTGGTCTACAGAGTGAGTTCCAGGACAGCCAGGGCTACACAGAAAAACCCTGTCTTGAAAAAATCAAAAAAACCAAACCAAAAAAAAAAAAAGAAAGAAAGAAAGAAAGAAAGAAAAGCTAGGCATGGTGGCACATGCCTCTAATCCCAGTACCCAGGAGGCAGAGGCCAGCAATCTATAGGAGTTTGAGGCCAACCTGGTCTACACAGTGAATTATTCATAGTAAATTCGGGGATTCATAGTGAAACCCTATCTAAAAACAAAAATTAAAAAACAAACAAAAAAGCTTGGCAGGCCTTAGACGTGTCTGGCTTTGACAGATGCATAGGGAATGTGAGACCCAGAAGGAGACAGCAACCTGTTCGGGGCCACAGAGAAGTATGGCCAGTGGGGCTGTACTCTGACCCTCACTCCAGTGGCTCCTTGCCTGTCCTCAGCTGCAGGCTAGAACACTGGCTTTTCCCTTCTGCTGAGTGGAATGCTGGGTCACTCAGAGGCTGTCTCCCTCACCCTCACCTGCTGGAAGTCATGTTAACTATAAAGTCCAAGTCTAGCAGCTCTTGCCAGTCCACTCCATCTCTTCCATTGCTGGAAGTCAGCGGCCTCTCCCTCAAGGATCAAAGAGGCAATCTTTTGAGTTCTGCTCAGCCATGCCACGGCCCCTCACCCACTGCTTGCCAAGGCCTCCATACAAGCAATGCATGGCTAGGTTCCCTTGGGTAGTGACGGCACTGGGAAAGTCAACAGTAAGGATGTGGCAACAGCAACATTAAGAACTTGTCAGTTTTCAATAAAAGGGGGGAAAACAGCATTAAAAAAAAAAAGAAAAAAACAGCCAGGCAGCAGTGGCGCACACCTTTAATCCCAGCACTCGGGAGGCAGAGGCAGGTGGATTTCTGAGTTCGAGGCCAGCCTGGTCTACAGAGTGAGTTCTAGGACAGCCAGGGCTACACAGAGAAACCCTGTCTCAAAAAACCAAAAAACAAAAACAAAAAAACTTGCCATGCCTGGCATGGTAACAATCCCAGCATTCAAGGAGGACAGGCAAGAGGATCTCTGTGAGTTCGAAGCCAACATAGTAAGTTCCCCAACTAGCCAGGGATACACAGTGAAACCCTGTCTTGAAAAAGTGAAAAGAACCTGCCGTGTAGTGTGCACTGTTCCAGCATTTACATGAGTATTTGTTACCTTATCATCCTGACAGCCATAGAGAGTCAAGATGCTGTCCTTCTTGGGTCCTTTTCTATTAAAGTGCCAGCTCTGGGGTCGGAGCCTAGGCCGCCGGTTCCATGCATTCCTCAGAACACATGTCTACACCAGGCCCCTAAGGAGCATTAGGGGCAGAGGGGTGGATAGTGGTGCCTATGATGCCGTGGAAATAGTGGGTAGATTCTGAATTGTCCTGTAAGGTAGAGCCCCAGGATTTGCTGATCAATTGCAGGTAGATAAGAGAGAAGTTGGACCACAGCAAGCAGAAGGCAATTACTTCTTCCCCAAGGTGAGGAGCAGCCTTGGATAGGGTGGAGGTAAACAGGGAGTGTGGGGCTTGCCTGGAGAAACCACTGAGGAGCAACCAGTTGGGCAGGGTATAGCCAAGGGACCTGAGGAGGCCACCCAGGGAGCCAGACCAGCTAGTGAAGAGGAGAGCCAATGGGAGAGGAGGAGCAGAATTGGGAGAACTCGGAGAGCTAGAAGAGCAGGTCCTGAATCCAGTGCAGGCTGCTCTAAAGGAAGTGATCCTGGTGTCTAGGTTCTCACAGGCTTGGCCCAGCTGAGGTCTCACAGTTGGGTTCAGTGGAGCCACCCAGCAGCCCCTTCCCGAGGACAGACTTGGTGAACAGTGAGTATGGAGAGACTACCTGGGCTCCATTTAGTTCCAGTATCCAGAGAATTTTAGCAGCTTTTCCTGAGTGGCCCACCAAACAGCCATGTACTCCTGAAGATGAGAAACCTCCTCTGTATCTCTAGTGCCTCAGAAGTGTGGTCAAGGCTAAAATAGCTCATCTCTAATGTTCTTCTGGGCATCCTCCCTCCTGTTGAGGGAGGCTTTGAACTCAAGACATCTGCTTGTCTCTGACTCCTGAGTACCTGCATTAATGGAGTTAAAGGTATATTATGTCACCACACCCAGACAGCTTTCTTTCTTTCTTTTTTTTTTTTTTTTGGTTTTTTGTTTGTTTGTTTGTTTTGTTTTGTTTTTTGTTTTTTCGAGAGAGGGTTTCTCTGTGTAGCCCTGGCTGTCCTGGAACTCACTCTGTAACCAGGCTGGCCTTGAACTCAGAAATCCACCTGCCTCTGCCTCCTAAGTGCTGGGATTAAAGGCGTGCCCCACCACTGCCCGGCTTTTTTTTTTTTTTTTTTTTTTTTT